>JAYESA010000007.1:110170530-110770530 GCA_036927795.1 Iris macrosiphon | reverse complement strand
AATCTAACACTATGTCGCAAAGAACCATATTAATCAATAGTAATATCATCCTCCAAACCTGCTCTCACCTGAGCTCTGATGCTCCTCAGAGATATATCCTCATACTGGGCTTCCTTGATCCTGTCCATCAACTTCGAGTATATCTGCAACCCCCATATCTGTATAGCAAAACCAGGAACTTTCACCTCAATGCCCAAGATTTTCAAGTCCTCTAACAAATATTGATCCTGCATCAACAACATAGCTACCGGATACCTGCTCAAGGCATAGACAACTATATTGGCTTTTCCAGGATGATACTGCAAGAAGATATCAAAATCCTTCATTAGTTTCAGCCACCGATGTTGTCTCATATTCAACTCCTTCTGTGTGAAAACATACTTCAAGCTCTTATGGTCTGTGAAGATCTCCACACACTCTCAGTATAAATAGTGTTTTCACAACTTCAGGGTAAAGATGACTGCTGCCAACTCCAAATCGTCGGTAGGATAGTTCTTATCATGAGGGCGCAACTGCCTAGATACATAGGAAATTACTTTCTCATTCAGCTGAAGAACACGACCCAAACCTTTTCCTGATGTATCACTATAAATAGTGAAACCTCCAGACCCTGATAGCAATGTCAAAATAGGAGCAGACGTTAACCTCTTCTTCAATTCCTCAAAAGAAACCTGATATTCCTCTGTCCAAACAAACTCTACATCCTTCCTGGTGAGTCTGGTCATCAGCTCGGCAATCCTAAAAAAATCTTGCATAAACTTCCGGTAGTAGCTTGCCAAACCCAAGAAACTTCTGATCTCTTCTACTGAACTCGGGGTCTTCCAACACTCCACTACTGCGATCTTCTTTGGATCCACTAAAATTTCATCACCAGTCACAATATGTCCTAAGAACTCCATCTTGTCCAGGAAGAACTCAGACTTGGATAGCTTCCCATACAACTTCTCCTTCCTCAGCACATCCAACATAATCCGCAAATGCTCCTCGTGCTCCTCCAATGTCTTCGAGTATATAAGTATGTCATCAATGAACACCACCACGAACTTGTCAAGGTACTGATGGAACACCTTATTCATCAAATTCATAAATATTGTCAGGGCATTAGTCAACCCAAACGGCATAACCATAAACTCATACTGGCCATTCCGAGTCCTAAAAGTAGTCTTCGTTATGTCCTCTGGCTTTACTTTTACCTTGTGGTAGCCTGATCTCAATTCTATCTTAGAAAATACCTTGGCGTCGCTCAACTGATCAAACATGTCATCAATCTGTGGCAACGGGTATTTATTCCTGATAGTGAGATTATTTAATACCCTGTAATTAATGCACATGCGCACCGATCCATCCTTCTTCGGTACAAATAATACCAGGGCTCCCCACGATGAAGAACTCGATATGATAAACCCTTTATCCTATAACTCGTCCACCTCCTTCTTCAGCTTGACCAACTCGCTGTTGTTTACTCTATAGACGTGCTGTAAAATTGGTTCTACACCTGGCACCAAGTCTATAAAGAATTTAACATCTAGATCTGGTGGCAATGTTTGGATAAACAAAGTTTATACAAAACTTTTGCTTACAAACGAGAAAAGAAAAAAGTACAAATAATCCTATACGAGAATATTAAATACAATAAAATAATTTTGGGTAAGTATTGCTATGGAAGTCTGATATGCAGTCGATCACTTTGTTCCTTAGACTACATGATGATAAAGAAGTGCTGTAGAAGAAGCTTTAAACTTTCTCTGAACTGAAGGAAAAAGTCGGCCAAAGAAAAGTTGCAAATAGGGGCACGAGAGCGTGGGTACGTCCAGCCTACGCCGCAGCATCGGCGGTAGAACGCTGTCTAGGTCTTGATACTATCTAATCAATATCACATGGATATCCAACTCCGTGAGGAGACACGGGTAATTATAAAATAATATGAACAACATACTCAATCACATATCTACAGCACGATGAGATCTCGAAGAGATAAGATAAAATACAACACAAGTCTAAATAGAATAATCTAACTCAACAATATAATCCAAGTCTCAACAAGTATGCCGGAGACAAATCCGGTACCAAAAATAGTATGCTAAAAGAACTAACTAGATAACTAGTGATTCCGGCTAAACCTCCCAGAATCATGACTGAACTACTAAGTCCAAGACTGCAACTACTCACCCTGTGGTCCATAAGTGTCGGACACCAGTCCTCTAGGCATAGTCTGGAAAATATTTTCCAGTCAGAAAGGAGCAAAGTACATCTCAAATAACATTTCCATTTAATTGATAAGGGCTATAAAACAATAAACAGATAATGCTATATACTGAGAGAAGACAGTGAATAAATGCAATGGCAAAATAAAGAGACAAGCAATGTAAAGAGACATACAATATAGACAATATGAAACAGTTAATGCATATATGAAACGAAAAGAAAGAGGTACAATATCATATACGGGTGATGTAGTATATGATCTAAAATAGGAAACTGTAACTATTCTAAGTATTTAGAATATCAGTCTATCATGTGATCGGCTTGGGACAGGATCAGGCTGGCTACATATGATTAGCTATGATTCATATAAGGTCAGGCTAACCATTAGGTTAGCTATGATGCATTTAGAGGTCAGGCTAATTATATATAATAGCTACGAGGCATGTAATGGTCAGGCCGCACCCGACGTGAGATGTGGGGTGAGCTATGATGCATGTAGAGTTGGGTATGATCACATAATCTACTAATATTTCTCCGCCCCCAACTAGTACAGTGGATCCAATCACGATACGTCATGATACACGAGCAATATCCAATATATCCTTAATGTAATATCTCATAATTTTCAGGTTCAATCTATATACTAGTCCGTGTAGCACAGTGTCAAGGATCAGATGTAACATTTCAAGATACTGGAATTATAAATATTATCAAATAATTGGAAAAATTATCAGAGAATGTACTCGCCTTGGGTCCTTAGCTGGTAAAACCACTGTCCTGTTCCAGAGTATCCTCTAGATGATCCAACAGTCCTATAGATATATCATAAAATAATACAACACTGCATCAGATGCTACACCAACAGACAATCAAAAATATATCATACTCAGGGGCTATGCCAGGTATGGCACTAGTCAACTTGGGTCAAGTGCGTCAAGTTGCACGGACGTCGCGTCTGTGATTGCTGTGCAAGACAGACTGTCAAAATGATACGGGGCTCGCCAGTACGTCAGTATACATGTGGTAGTCAACTAACATTTACAGGGTTACAGGTCAATGTAAAGCCGGGGTATCCGTAATTACACTTGGGTCGCCTAAAACATTCATCAATTATACATATTACCAATGAACAAATACCTACATATACTAATTAATTATATATATAAAATATATACTAAAATAAATACTAACATATATTATGAATACGTATATACTAATATATATTGAACACATATTTATTAATAGGGAATATACTATATGTTAATACATACATATATATGAATACATAAATACTAATACATGAATTTAATTTATACTAGTATACATTTTATTAAATACATATTATATGAAAATACCAATATACATACATATATATATATATGAATACAATAATAATAATACATACATATACGCATATATATATGAATACAATAATAATAATTCATACATATACGTATATATATATATGAATACAATAATAATAATACATACATATAAGTATATATATATGAGTACAATAATAATAATAATACATACATAGAATTAATTTAAATAATGAAGGAGGGAAAGAGGGAGAGGGAGGCTCACCGGGGTCGATGGTGGTGGTGATCGTGGCCGTCTCAGGCGAGTCGGGGAGGAGCTCAGGCAGGAGGATGGCCGGGGGAAGTAGCCGGAGTCGAGTGAGTTTTGGTGGTGGCGATGATAGTTGATGATGATGGTGGTGGTGGATGGATCGGCTGGCCGGAGTGTCGAGGTGGGCTCGTAGCAGCGCCGGTGGTGGGAAGTCGAGTGTAGGTGCTGGTGCTGGAGTAGCAGGCCAGAGAAGAAGACAGGTCGGTCGGAGGGGGAGCTCGGGACTGTGATGGGTGGAGGTGCGGATGAGGTTCAGCCGGAGCAAGGAGTGGAGGAACTCGGCGGAGCGGCAGTGCCGGAGGTTGAGCTCGAACTCAGGCGAGTTGACAGTGGACATCGGGGTTGCCCTCGATGATGGTGGTTCGTCAGCGGAAGGAGGCAGCTCGGGGAGTCGGGAAGAGGAGAGGATGATGTCGACGATGGTTGTGGCTGTGTGAGGAGTTCAGGCGAGGTCGAGGGGGAGAAACTCGGTTGAAGGGGAGTGCTCGGCTGACGGGCCTGGCTGGAGACTGGTGGTGGAGGCAGCGGGTCAGCTCGTTCTGGCCGGAGATGGGAAGAGCAGTGGAGGAGGTCAGAGGAGTTCGTACGGGGAGAAGGACAGGTCGGGTGGAGGTCTTGGCCGGAGAAATGCAGAGGGATGAGGGAGCTCGGGGCTGATGGTGGTGCCGGTGGTCGAGCGGGGCTTGGCCAAGCTGCGTGGCTGGGAAAGAAGAGGGGAGGAGCAGGGTGATGTTCGTGGCCAGAGCTGGAGAGGAACAGCAGGAAGGAATGGGGGAGGAGTCGAGGGTGCTGGCCGGAGTGGGTAAGCCGAAGGAGGTGGAGAACGGGTGAGCGTGGTCGAAGAGATGCAGGGGGTGTCGGGGTCGGCTCGGGACTCAACCGAAGCTGGCCGGGTGGTCTGCCAGAGTTTCCCGGGGAACATTGGGGGTGGTGGAGATGATTTCCCCCCTTTTAATTTTAAAAAGAAGGAGAAGAAGAAGAAAGAAAGAAGAAGAAGAGAAGAAGAAAGGAAAATAAAGAAGTGGTGGGTGGCTACGGTTGGGGGCTTGTGAGGTAGGAGAAGAGAGAAGATGGGGGCTTCCCTAGGTTTGGGGATTAGGATTTTCTTGGAAAAGAGGGAGGTGATGTGACATTATATAGAAAGGGTGATGGGAGGTGTGTAGTGATGATGAGCCCCATTTTGAATGGGTGGCCAGGATTCGTCATGGAGAAAAGGAGGGGGTTGGTTGACTAGTCAAATTTTGGGCTTCTCCATTTGGTTGAACCAATGGGGTGTTGACACCTAATACAATATTTGTAAATTAGCCCCCTTAAATTTGGGTATTTGCACAGACACATGAAGTAATGAAAATTTGGTGGGAGATTTGGTGTTTGGTATTTTGCAGGGTGAGGGGGTGTTGAGTGTTTGGTATGGGCTTAATTAGTGGGGTATTAGATTAAATCGGGATTACATGGGATCAGTCAAAATGGTATCCCCAATTTAATTTGAAATAAATGCAAGCTGTGTTATAAAATTAATTAGGAGTACATGGGGCCAAAATTAGGTTGGGACACAAATATCATTAGGGAAGAAGACTCAGAACAGAATATTACCCTAATTTGGTTTGCACGGAAAATGGGTCAAGATTGCCTCCAATTTTGATTGGAACGCACAACGATACAAAGTTAGAATTTATTTAGAAATTAAATAAACGTCCGCGATGAATATTGTGCGGCTAAAATGAAGTACAAGAGAGCATAATTACGAGTTGCAAAAAGTTCAGAATGGAAGGCAGGCACGTCTAGGGCAAGGTTGTAAAATTTGTTGGAAGGCAAAAGCTAGGGTAGCGGTCCAAATATCGAAGCAACGGTAAGGCACAACAATTAAATAAATTACGGTAATAATTACAACCTCAATTAATTAAATTCTAATTAATACAAATTAATGCACAACCCTATAATTCGGTCAGGTGTTCATCTAGTGGGCTTCTAGGTCAAGTCTACCAGCTTAACATTAATGAACACTGTATATATATAATATTAAAAATACAAATCTCATGTAATTATTTAAATTAAATACACACAATTTAATAATATCCAAAAGTCAAAAATACCCCTGTTTTTGGAACGTGGTAGTGACATCAGCCAAAACCAATTCCCTCCTTTACCCTGTGACCAGGGGTCTCTATTTATAGAGATCAATCAAATAACTGCCTGGTTGGCGTAAAAGGCCAAACTGTGAAGAAGATTGCCTCCTTTACGTTGCGGTTATGACAACTGCTACCCACGTTCAAATAATCTTCTGAATCTGCGTATGACACGTATCCCTTTATAAGGTAACGCGTATAACTGCTTCTCGAAGATCATGGCATACAAGCCACGTAGATAACTGCCCCTTTGCAAATATAGCCGAGTTGGCATATTTTGAGGAGATAGCATACGACATACTCCTATATTTGAAAATAGCCTGGTTGGCGTAAAAGCCAAATGACTGGCTTGTTGGCGTAAAAGGCCAAACTGTAAAGAAGATTGCCTCCTTTACGCTACGGTTATAACAACTGCTACCCACATTCAAATAATCTTCTGAATTTGCGTATGACACGTATCCCTTTATAAGGTAACGCGTATAACTGCTTTTCGAAGATCAGGACATGCAAGCCACGTAGGTAACTGCCCCTGCGTAAAACTTGATAATTCAAGAATAATAGATAACTAGCATAAAATAGCCAATTATCCTTCACGACTGAGGTCTTGAGCGTATTCTGGGCTAAGTAGCCTTATCAACGTACCTTTGCAAATATAACCGAGTTGGCATATTTCGAGGAGATAGCATACGGCATACTCCTATAGTTGAAAATAGCCTGGTTGGTGTGAAATACAAAGATGGTGATGTGAGCGTATTAGTCACAGTCTTAGCTTTTTCAGTCATGAAAAATTTTAAAAATAGAACAAAATCTCGTGCATTAAATACAGAGATATGCCTCAATCTCGTGCATAAAATGTAGAGATATGCCTCGAGCTCTGTACAAGAAACAGCTTTTGACGTGGCGTCTGATTTTGTCTTATCTTGAGCGTAAAAACTTATTTCTGTCAATGTAGAATAGGCAGCTTATTCAGAAGACTCCATTTTTCTTCCTTTGAATGCATAAAAATGACTTATATCAAAAATATGTCATAAAATGACAACCTGGGTCTCTGGGTAAAATTATTATCACAGTCGTTCTCTCGATCATCGTGCAGTACTTTTGTCAAATGTCAGGTTCACTGATTTTACTAACAAATTCATCCGAGAAATATGAAGAGTTCCTCGTACAACTTTACGCTGCATTAAAAATAACGTGTTTTAAACTTTACGCAGGAAGGTATATCAACCTTTTACGCAGAACAGCCTCAAAACTATGCTTTACGCGGACAGCTCTGAAGCCCTATTTTACTCCAAACAACCTTAAAGCTCTGTTTTACGCAGACAGCTCTGAAGCCCTATTTTACGCCAAATAACCTTGAAGCTCTGTTTTACGCAGAGAGGGACTTCATGTATGTTGGGGGTTTTGAGTGTAAAATATGCGGACAATTCTCCAGCATATTTTATGCTTCTACAAGACCCCCTTCAAAGTTTTCAAATTCCTCGTAATTAGAAATACTTTGAATGAAGCATGAAATGGTCAAATTTGACTCGTTCTTCAAGGCTAATTTTTTCGGCTATATTTAAGAAGTCGTTGGAATTTGTATGTTCTCTTCTGCCTATATAAGGGCAAGCAAATAAACTTAATTTTCCATACTTCCTTCACCATAAAGATGACTGCTGAGATTCATTGGGCTAAACTGAGAAAGAAGAAGATTATGCTCTTCCAGCATGTAAGGAGCCGTAAAAAGAGACGTCTTCGAGCAAATATTCTCTACAATGATGGATTCTCAGAGATAATGAAGACACATTTTCTGTCTCTGTGGACCCATCACTTATTATTAGAATATAAATGATAGGCTAAGATGAAAGTGATATCATATTTTATATGGATATGATATACTTTCGGTAACTGGTTTTACTGAATATATCTATTCAGAGGTAATATGAACATGATAGAATATGATCCAACTAAATTTGTATACAAAACACTATCAGAGGTGATATGGACATGATATGTTTTGAAGTTTCAAATTAGTTAAACATATCTATTCAGAGGTAATATGAACATGATAATCGATAGCCAAGACCTGGGAGGTTTGCTTAGAGGTAATATAGATTTGGCAAACTCAGTCGAAAAAAAATATTAGGACAGTAGTTCAGAGATAATATGGACGTGAACCAATATCCGAGAAACTCACTGAGGAGTGATTTGCTAGGTGTGGTCTATCCAAAAATAAAGATAGACCTAAGGATTGCTCCACTGGAGAGAGTGTTAGGATGATATCTCAGAGGTAAATGTGAACATGGCTAGCATCTACCAGAATTGGTTTAAGTGGTCACTGCGAAAGTGCGCAAGTGGACCTGAGGACTGCTCCGCTGGAGAGACTTTGAGGATACATCATCTGTTGCGTATCCAGGAATCATCTTAATTGCCCGGCTGGTGATGAGGGGAGTACAAGTCAAGTTTAGACGTAGTACTTTTTCAGGAACTTTTCGTTGTTAGGCATCATGAGCAATTCGTCGTTGGATTTCGCGAGTCGGTAGGCGCCGTTGGAGAATACCAATTCTACGACGAATGGGACTTCCCATTTGGGTTAGAATTTATCAGCCGTCTTGGGGGTCACAACCATCGGCCTCCTTACGGTCAAGACAAGATCACCTACTTGGTAGGTCCTCTTCTTCACTCGTTTATTGAAGGCTCCAGAAAGACGTTCTTGGTACAACTCAATTTGCTGTTGAGCTAAGAGACGTTTCTCGTCGAGTGCTTCTAACTCTTGTAGTCGTTGGCGGTGGTTGTCGTCGGCGGTTAATTGGTTAGAGAGAGCAACTTGGAGTGAAGGAATTTGGATTTTGAGCGGGAGGACCAGTTCGCTTCCGTACACCAAAGAGAAAGGCGTATTGCTAGTAGCTGTCCGAACTGTTGTATAGTAGGACCAGAGATATTCACCCAGCTTCTCGTTCTAGTCGCATTTATTGGAAGACGTGATTTTTTTAAGAAGTTTTATGATAGTCATGTTGAAGGTTTCTGCCAGACCATTCGCTGCTGGGTTGTAGGCAGTCGACGCTACATTATGAATTCGATTTTTATCATAGAACCGGTATAACGCATGGCTTGCAAACTGTGGACCATTGTCAAGGATGATCCTTCGTGGCAAGCCGAAGTGGTATATGACCTGATGCTTGATGAAGCTGATCACATTGGACGTCTTGACTTTCGTGAGTGGTACATCTTCTGCCCACTTGGAGAAGTAGTCGGTGATGGCAAGGATGAACCTATGTCCCTTGGATGAAGGTGGACTAATCGGCCTAATGATATACATACCCCAGGTTTTGAACGACCAGAACGTAACAGTCGAGTATAGGAACTCCGAGGGTTGGCTGATGAAGTCTGCATGGATTTGGCACGCTTGGCACTTTCATGCATAGTCGACAGCATCCGCTACTATTATGGGCCAATAGTAGCCGAAATGCCAGATACGATCCTGTAACTTAGGACCGGATTGATGTGCTCTACATACTCCATCATGAGCTTCTCGGATAACCTGCCTTGCATCATCACCAGAGAGACATCATAACAATAGTCCATCATATATTCGGCGATACAAACTTTGTGAAGAAGCATCAAAATAGAAACATAGCGATCGTCTTTTGATAGATGATGCTTCTTTAGGATCCTCTGGTAAGATTCCATATGACACGAAGTCTATAAAGGGACTTCTCCAATCTCTCTTAGGAGGAGCCATGTTTATAACATAGCTGCATTCTATGGAAAAATTATTTTTGACACAAAACAAATCTCTGTTAAGAAGGATCACCGAATTCTGACTTCTTATAGGAATAGCTAGATTTGCAGCTAGACTGGCCAGAGCATCAGCTTCCAAATTCTGAGATCGAGGAACATGTTCTAAGAAGAATCCTTTAAAAGACATTGCTATCTCGATTGTTTTTCGGTGATAAGGAATGAGATCTAGATTGCGGACTTCATATATTCCTCTGACCTGATTGACGATCAGCTGAGAATCACCAAAAGCTTTCAAGTATTCAATATCCAATTCTTTAGCAACTTGAAGCCCAATTAATAGAGCATTATACTCTGCCACATTATTAGAGCATAGTTCACTAAGAGAATATGCTTGATAAATGACGAGTTTATTAGGAGTCACCAGAATAATCCCTACCCCTGAAACCATGTTTCCCTTGGGACCAGTTCTGGAAGCACCATCAAAGAATAGCTGTCATGTATCACTTTCCATTACCAAATTACATTCTGCAACTTCGTCGGGAATGTCATCATATAATTTAGAGGTTTTCAGAATTGGATAGGCAACTAAGAAATCAGCCAAGGCTTGACCTTTTATGGATTTTTGAGGGACGTACAACATATCATACGGTGTCAATAGCATTACCCAAGTCGCGAGTCGGGAATTAAGAATACTTGGCTTATTTCATCAATACCCGAAGTGGGTTGATTCTGGATATGATATGAATAGTTTGGCCTATCACGTAATATCGCATCTTCTGAATGGCAAACATTAGGGCCAAGCATTCTTTTTCCATTGGGTTATACCTGTGTTCTGCTCCGACGATTACCCTACTTAGATAGTATATAGTCTGTTCATGACTCTCATTATTCTTCTGTGCGAGGAGAGCCCCTAAAGAATAATCCATTGCTCGAACATACAACAAAAATGGTCTTCCTATGACAGGAGGCACCAAAACTGGAGGATTAGTAAGATAGCGTTTGATGTTATTAAATGCTTGTTGACATGCTTCATCCCATACAAATGACACACCTTTCTTTATTAGACGAGAAAAAGGTTGACATCTTCCAGAGAGATTGGATATGAATCTCTCCTGCTATAAGCTAGACGACTAGCACTATCAGGGGTTATGCGAACGTGATAGTAGAAAGTTAAAAATAAGAACTTTACTTAGAGGTAATATGGACATGGAAAATTTCTAGAAATATCTTACTCAGAGATAATGTGGACATGGTAAGATATGACTCTGTGGGGATAAAGAAAACAGGAAAGAGGTAATATAGACGTGACAGTTTTCTTGTGGTGATAGATTTACTCTGCTGGAAAAAGTGGAGAGACGTAGATCAGAGGTAGTATGGACATAAACTGATCGATAGTAATGCCGAGAGGTTATGTATGATACCGGTATTTTTGGTGGAAGGAAAAGAAAATAAGTCAGAGGTAATATGGACGTGGCTATTTTTTTTGGATGGAAAAACGTGGGAAACTCATAGTTTAGAGGTAATATGGACGTGATAGGTTTTGTAGACCCATTACTTCTTGCGCAGCTGAGTGCTAGTAATAGGTTCTAGACAAGCCCTACTAAAGGTGATATGGACGTGGCCGGTTTTGTGGACATAACACCGCTGGCGTACTTAGGGTTAAGTACGTGTGCTCAGTTAATATAACAACCGATATCAGAGGTTATAGGGACGTGATGATCGATAGCCAAACCCGAAAGGTTTGCTCAGAGGTAATATGGACATGGCAAACACGGTCGGGAAAAAATATTAGGATGATAGTTCAGAGGTAATATAAATGTGAACCAATGCCCAAATAATTTACTGAGGATTGGTCTACTGGGGATATTTCAACCATATGACATAGTTTATATCTTGAATTCTTCTTAGACTTAGATTTAGCAGCTTTAGTTTCTTCCTCAATTTCTGATACTAGATCAGGGTGATCCCACATGATCTCCCCACGCTTGGTAGTTAGGGGCATTAAATCTTGATTTTGACCCCTGGTAGGAGGGAAATTAACAATATCCATCATTACCCATAGAATAGGTACCACACCATCCGGTACTTCTTGAGGGAGAAAATTACGAAATTGGAGTGAGATCATATTTGCAGTGACCGTCTTCTCGTTATTATGCAAAGTGATGGCTTTTGCGTCGATCAACTCCTGGATTTTCTTTTTCAGTACATAGCATGCCTTTGTGGGGTGATGTATGTATCTGTGAAAAATATAGTACTTAGGATTATCTGTACAGCCGACTTCATTTGGATGCTTTATCTCTGGTAGAGTAAGCTTGCCACTTTTGACTAGACAATCCAATATGCTTGGAATATCATTGTCGTCAAAAGAATAATCTTCTTTAGGTTTGGAAGTTCCAGAATTCGTCTACATAGTTACCAGAGTATTTTGTATGGACGTATTGATTGCCAGGACATCTTTTCCTTTTGAACTATGAGTATTGTCATTATTGGAGGATGAACGCTTCCCTTTATGAGAGGTAGAGATCATGATTCCGTTGTCAAGAGCCTTCCGACTATTATGTTCAGCGACTACTGCCGATATGATAAATGAGGGCCAATCATGGAACTGATATGGTCCCGTGAATACTGAGATCAGTGGGAGTAGGTTCTTTCTGCAAATGTCTACCAAGGCTGAATCTGGAACTCCAGGAGGCATCTGTAAAGTAGCCTGACGAAAGCGTTCAATAAAAGAACGAACGTTTTCTTTTTCCTTCTGCTTTACTTCAATGAGTGATCACATAGACATGTCCATTCCTCCCTCGTAGAATCGAGCGAAGAATAGAGTTTTAAAATCTTCAAAAGAAGTAATGCAGTTGTCTGGTAGACTATGATACTATTGGTAAGCTACTCCAGACAGACAGCCTTTAAACACTCGAGTGAGAAGGGCCTCATTTCCTTGCAATAATACCGTCATCATGCTGAAGTAGTTCATATACTGGCTTTTAATGGATTTCTTTGCTTTCATTCTTAGGATTTCGCATTTTCGTATCGAACCTTAGAGACCGAAGCAGGGGATATTGGTCGTTTGTTGGTGTGTAAAGGTGATCGGGTAGACGCGCCCGTACGGAGTCTTAAAGCTCTACCTTTTTCTCTCCTACTTCACTAACTTGTGAGTAGCTTTATTTTGATTAGCTCCCTTCTTCCAAGTCTGCATTCTAAATTAATTAACTCATTGTTCATCCCGATCAAACGATACTAAAACACATATGACTGAGTCAAAATAGAAAAGAAGTAGGCTTGAAATACTAATAAGGCTAGTCATATGGAATTGCTCTGAATGATCACACTATAACGTGCATGCCCGTCATATACATAACCATTTTTATTGTGTCAGTTGTAGTTAGATTTATTTATCTATAACTGTTCATGGTATGGTGCTAAATGGGAAGGAAAATGTAAACTTTACACAAGTAGCATAGACTATGGAAAGCACAATATGTTCACTTGTTTGAATGCTTGAATATGTGTTTATATGATAACTTAGTTGGTTTGTGGAATATTGGTCTTGGACAACTTGTATACAAGGGATATCGTTCTACGAACGGTCGCCGGGGCTCTGGAACCGCTTCGCCCCGGGTAGAACAATTTGCTAGTGTAGTCCTAGCATTGGATGGGTCCGTGCATCCGCTAAGGGCTAGCTACCCGAGGCGAAATGGAAGCCGACCCATCCCAAGTCCAACCAAGTGTTTGTTATGTATATTTAAACTGTGCAGACTAACATGTCTTCGTAGCAGGGAAGGTCATGGTAAGTTTTGTACAGGTGGCTCAGACGGTACAGGTAAAGTCACCGAGTGGTGGCATATTTGGTTATTTTATTTTACTCTATCTTATGCGAAGAATTGAACTAAGGCAAGATAGATAGATCACATGATAATAAATGTTGCATGCTCATATGAACTAGTTGTAGATTTTGGTTAAGTTGGGTTAGCTCGCCCACACCGGTACTTTTCGAAGTACTGACCCTCGTTACAGTAGGTTCCCCGAGCCAAGGCGACGCGGCGAGGAGCTGAAGTTTTCTCCAACCTCTTCCTGAATCGAGACGCATTCGTGTTATGACTTTTGGTAGCTCCAGCACACAGTAGCAAGGAGCTCGCTCTCACTTTTTGAAGCCTCAAGGCGATGGTGCTGACTCGCACCCAAGGTGTTTTGGTGTTTTGAATTTAAGTAAGGGATGTAATGTACGGATCCGCTATCTCATTTTGTATCCAAGTTGTAAGCCCGTGTGGCATCCTTCTCATTTTGGGTCAAGAGTTTGTAAACAAGATGTTCATTATCAATAAAAAGGAAACTTTTCTATGCCTCAATGTGTGTTATCTTACTTGCGTACTCTGTTGCTTATGCTTTAAAGATCATCATTATGACTAGGCCTTGTGCACGCGCGCCCTACGCGTGCACGGCATAACGCCCGGGGGACAATTATCGATTAGGCGAAATTGGGGCGTGACAGGGCGTGACACTATAGGCCTCTGGACGTACTTGGATTTAGAGCTAGAGTCTATGGCTCAGGAGGGACTCATCCCAGTTGAGACAGACAATAATTGACCTATCGCTCAGTAGATACATTTTTATTGTACCGAATTTGTCTTCAGATTTGACAGTTAGTACTTTATTACTTGAGAGACTTATTAGGTATTATCTTCTGTCATGTAAGTTATATTTTTGGCTCTTCAGTTCTTTATATCATATTCGTGTGTTGTTCCATCTTATAGTTCTGTGATTGAGTATTCATATTTTATTGGTGGCATTATATACCTTAAGGATCATTACTGTTAGATAGTATAGTTTACCAAAACAATACTCTACCACCAATGACGCGACCTAGCCTGGATGTACCCATATACTAGTACCCCTACACCGGGTGGGGGTCGTGACTCAGTCCCCTCTCCATCTCCCTCTAATATAGTTATATAAAAACTCTCTTTAATCGCCAACCCTCACTCTATCACTGGTTTTCACACCTGGAACATATGTGCACTCACTATATACTACCAGATAACATTATCAATATTTATGGATTTCTTATTTCCAAGTTACTACTTCATTCTCGATACAAATACTTAATAATCCATTGTGAGCAATGTTACATACATTCATAATGGTATCCATGTAATCCATGTGCTAATGTGCCAATAAGAAGTAAAATATTACATATAAACTAATCAATAAAAGGTTAGTATGTTTTAATAATCATTTCTCTAGACAACAACTGGAATCCTATTATCCACACTGTACTAGCAAGATCTCACATCACTCTCCCTCACTAGCCTGCCAGCAATTCATAACTGAACTCTTTCTTGTAGTGCACAAGTGTGCACTGCCATCAAATGGTCTCACACTCGACTTGGGACCTCCCCTCCTCAACTACCTGTTTCATTATGCACTCTGGCCCTTAGCTAATCACCTAAAATATTACATTCTCAGGTATAACTAAAGTGAGCTTAAACCAACGACCTATAACAATACAACAACAGCATACATATACAAAGCTACTTGCTAAACCACTGTCATGCCCAAAACCAGAATATTGGAATACCAAAGCAACCAGCAATGTATTAAGGTTGTCTAGAGACAATAGGGTGCATATTACAATCAAGTCTCCTAGGGTCAAGAACTTTTATTGTCTCAATCATTCAAACAATGATCATTAACATAGATATTTTAGAGTAAGCAGTAAGGCATCCTAAATATCGTCTCAGAATATTCTAGAGATCGAGCGATACAGAATGATATGCCAAATACACAATCAAAAATATACATGACAGTAAGTCAGCTGCAGTCACAGTAATGTAGGGAACTAGTATCACAACCTGTACCCAAAAAATTGGGCATGAGTCATGGGTACGTCCAACCTATGCCTCAACATCGATGGTAGAACGCTGTCTAGGTCTACTATCTAGCTAACAATTGTAGAAGCATAAAAAATACACTGGATAGCTATACGCAGCGTATTGAGATAGAGCAACGTAAACAGAGGACCTCGGAGCCATCAACGTGCAACAGAGCTTTTTCGTTGAGCACAGCGTAAAATATGAGCTCGAGGACCATCCGCGTAAAGCAGTATATCCAGGCTACTTCAGCGTGAGCAGGGTTCTTTATCGCCTTTATGGCATAAATCTTATCCGCTTTTAATACAGCATTGAAGTGTATGAGGGACGCTACGTATTCTTCAAAATGAACCTGTCAGATCGTACAATGAACCTGACGTCTGGACTTCTGACAAAAAGTACTGCACGACTACCCAAGGGACGACTATAATGATGGTGCGGCACTGCAACCCAGGTTGTCATTTACCGCCATTTCCTTCGCGTAAACCGCTTTTACACGTACAAAGGGATACGCTGTCTAGTTTTACATAGGCAGATGTGAGCTGTTTACGCTCCGCAGAAGACAAATCGCTTGCCATGTTAAAAGCTGCACCTCGTACGGGATTCGAGGCACGTGTCTGCATTTTATGCACAGAGCGGTGACAGGTTCTCGAGGCACGTCTCTGCATTTAAAGTGTCGAATACTGACAGATGCCCGAGGTACGTCTCTGCACCTTGCGCAGGCCAAGTGACAGACCTTCAAAACACGCCTCTGCATTTAATGCACAGGATAATGGCGGATCTCCATATTTAATGCTGGTGATTTGATTAAATGTCACCAATTCGTCGTTTAGTGGCATCCCCTTTGCGTAAACAGCTTTTACGCAGACAAGGGGATACGATGCCTAGTTTTACATGGGCAGATGTGAGCTTCTTACGCTCCGCGGAAGATAAACAGGCTGCCATATTATCAGTTTCTCTTCGTACAAAGTTCGAGGTGCGTATCTGTAGGACAACAAAGCTTCAAAAATACGTCTCTGCATTTAATGCGCAGGATGGGGGCAGATCTCTGCATTTAATGCATGAGATTTGATTATATCTCCAAAAGTCATAATTCTGGCTAAAAGCGTCCACATCAACTCGGCTTCTACGCCTGCTCGGCTTCTATGCCCACTCGGCTTCTACTCCTGCTCGGCTTCTATGCCCACTCGGCTTCTATGCCCACTCGGCTTCTACGCCTGCTCGGCTTCTACGCCTACTCGGCTTCTATGCCATGGTGACAGTTATTTTGCTTCTATGCCAACCTCTTCTACACAAGGGATAACTACCTACGTGGCTTCTACGCCGTGATCTTCGCAGCAGCTATACGCATTTGTCCCTTAGTTGGACACGCGTCACATGCTCACTCAGAAGGTCATCTATACGCAGGCATTGGTTATTTTAAACTGTCGTGTAAAAGGGTGTTGTACTTTCCACTACTCGATTTCTACGCCGACTGTGTGGTCACTGTCATTAAAAACTCTATAAATAGAGACCTCTATCAACAAAGGAACAGGTCGACAAATTGAAAGGAGATTAGGATCGAAGAGAGAGAGAGAGAGAGAGAGAGAGAGAGAGAAGAGTCCAAAGCTCAGGCAAAAAGAAGGGATCGACGACTTTGGCATCGGGCATCCACCCTCTTTAGCAACCCTCGAAGCTGCTTTCTATCTTCCACGTAACTTCGTCAAAATATCGTGTGGTCTAAGGGCTAAAGTGATCGACCGCAGATCAGACACCTATAGCAATATTTACCCAGATTAAATAAATTATACTTCGATATTCCTCCTGTAGGATCAAAATTGTAGAATCTTGTTTGTAAACACCGACGAAGTTCGAGCGGGGTTTTCTTTAGAATAAAGAACCTTGTCGTTTTCTCGTACCTTTTTACTTTCGTTTATTTTTTATCCGAAATAAGATGGCGACTCTGCTAGGGATGTCTTTCTCTTCTGATGGGGAAGCAATTGCTCAACACGATATGGTATCCGTAGAATCCGTGAAGAAGACACTGGTCGTCCAGTTCGACCAGTCTGCCTACGAAGACATGCTTCAAATAGGGGGTAGCTCTTACTCCCTCTCAGTCCAAAACAACAGGAAGCTGTGTAAGGTCTGGATGCCCAAGACATCCTCTACCATTCCTGTGGACTCTCCGATCTCCCCGACCAATGAGGTTGTAGCCTTGCTCCCTCCGCGCCTTGCGCGTAAAATTCAGTCGCCTGTCTCTGCCAGGGCAGACAAAACTTCTGGCAATGCCTCAGTGCAAACCCAAAAGTATACTCCGTGCCTTGGGCGTAAAATTTAGTCGCCTGTCTCTGGCAGGGCAGACAAAACTTCTGGCAATGCCTCAGCGCTAACCCTGGAGTATACTCCGCGCCTTGTGCGTAAAATTCAGTCGCCTGTCTCTGGTAGGGCAGATAAAACTTCTGGCAATGCCTCAACGCTAACCCAGAAGTATAATCCACCCTCTGCGCATAAAATTCAGTCTCCCGTCTCTGGCGGAAAAGACAAAACTTTGGACAATGCCTCAGCGCTAGTCCAGAAGCCTACTCCGCGCTCTGCGCGTAAAATTCAGTCTCTCGTCCCTGGCGTAATAGACAAAACTTCTAATGATGCCTCAATGCCAAATCAGGAGTCACAAATGCGCTTCGCGCGTAAAAATGCATCGGCCTTCCACGGAAGAGCAGATGATCCCTGCAATCTATGCAAGGAAAAGCAAGCGGTGGACCGGTCAACTTCTCGACCTTTACGCCAGCTAGGAAATAATATGCCCGACCTCCGGATTACGCGAGAAGCTGATGGCCGCCTGACGACCTCTTCGGCTTTACGCCAACCTGAGCAGAGCTCCAAATTACGCCAGACGAAGCCCCTCAGCGTAAAGAAGGCTCAATTTATGGGAAGACACTCTCCTCGAAGATTATCTGCCACTCAGATGGCCAACCTGTTGTATACGGGTAGAACAGGGAAAACTATGGTTCCCAACATCCGCATGCCCACTGAAGTGAACAGAAGGAACAAGCTATCATCTTCTTCTTCTATAACTCCTCCTGACCTGCGCAATTATCTGATCCAGAAATGCAAGGAGAGGGGATCTTCCAGCATGTCTATTACACCTCCTAGCGAGCACTGTTGTAATAGTCATAGGATTGGAATTAATTGTTGCTATCCTGAAGCAAAACGGTCGGTTTTCGACCGGTTGAGCTACTCTTCATCTTTTTAGGAAGAAGAGCCCACGCATGCATCGGGCTCAAGATGTCATCCCTCTAGAACTCCGAGCTAAAGGAGATTCAACATGCTCCTTAGGAACACCGAAGTTGGGGTGTTCCAAAACACTCGTTCGAGGTCGCAATAACCGGCTTCGTACTCTTCTGATTCCGATGCTGGGGGTCGCCAGTCTCCCGAATAAGACGCCGAAAGTATAGAGTCAACTTCTACAGAGACCTATACTAATCTTTCAATGACACCCAGGGAGATGGGAGTTTATGCCATTGGAGATGAACGCGAGGAAGCTTCCCCATCCGGGAGCGCTGAGCAACGCATCACTACACTGGAGACGTCTCTGAATGAGATACAATCCATGATGGAGAACATTCACCAGATGATGCTAACTCAACACACAGCTGCCATGGCTCAAGCATCGGTTCCTCTAACCCAGATAGGTATGGGGGTGGACTTACCACCATCCAACACGATCCAAGAGCCCGCTCTAGATCAAGAGTCAGCAGTTCCTCCGCTTTCTCACTCAAAGAATATACTACCTCCCGCTGGAGTCGCAACACAATCGATCCCTCGCTACTCCGTGGTCCCGCTACCAGCTGAAGATCCGATGCAGGCAGTACGGGAGTTGAAAGCCCAATTTGATGCCCTGAAGCACAAAGATCAGCTCAAGAAATTGGGAATCAACCAACCTTACCCAGATATTTGGGAAGAGGTCCCTTTCCCTCCTAAATACAAACCACAGACGATGGCTTTGTTCGAAGAAAAAATGTCACCAAGTCAGTACATAAACTACTTCAATATGATGACGGTATTATTACAAGGAAACGACGCCCTCCTCACTCGGGTGTTCAAAGGCTGTCTCTCAGGGGTAGCTTACCAGTGGTACCGCAGCCTGGCGGGCAACTGCATTACTTCTTTTGAAGACTTCAAGGATTTATTCTTCACACAATTCTACGAAGGAGGGATGGACATGTCTTTGTCCTCTCTCATCGAAGTCAAGCAAAAGAAGAAAGAGAATGTTCGCACTTTCATCAAACGTTTTTGTCAAGCCAATTTGCAAATGCCTCCAGGAGTTCCGGACTCGGCATTGGTGGACATCTGAAGGAAGAACCTTCTCCCCGTGATCTTGGTGTTCACAGGACCATATTAGTTCCATGATTGGCCCTCGTTCATCATCTCAGCGGCAGTCGCAAAGGACAATAGTCAGAAGGCGTGCGATAATAGCATCATGATCTCAACCTCTGATAAAGGCAAAAGGTCATCCTCCAACAGCGACCATCCTCGCAGTTCCAAAGAAAAAGAAGCTCTGCCAATCAACACATCCAGGCAAAAGACTGTGGCTACCACAGAGACGAAACCTGGGACTTCTAGGCCCGTTGAAGTATACTCTTTCGACGACGACGATATTCTAAGCATATTCGAATGTCTCATCAAAAGCGGCAAGATTACCCTTCCTGAGGTGAGACGGCCCAACGAGGCTAGCAGTACCAACAATCCCAAGTACTGCATCTTCTATAGGTACATACGCCATCCCACAAAGGCGTGTTATATACTGAAAAGGAAGATCCAGGAGCTGATCGATGCTAAGGCCATCACTCTGCGCAACAGCGAGAAGACGGTCACGACCAACATGATCTCTCTGTAATTTGGCGATCTGCCTCCCCAAGAAGTCCCAGACGGTGTTACACCTATTTCTCGGACAATGATGAACATCGTTAATCTTCCTTCTACTAGAGGTCAAAATTATGACCTGCTACCACTAACTACCCAGCGAGGCGAGACTATGTGGGTTCATCCAGATCTGGTGCCAGAAATTGAGAAAGGGACTCAAGCTGCTAAGGCTAAGTCTAAAAAGAACTCAAAGCACAAGCCATGTTACATGATTACGGTGCACTCGGCATCAGAAGATGAGGTCTTGACTATTGGAACCCGTTCAGGGAAAGCTTACCTCCAGGACTATGGAGCCAGCAAGGAAGATGCATCGACAGACGCTTCAGCTGCCAAGCCTTCAGAACCGGAATCTGCCGTACCAGAAACCGGTCCTTCGAGACCAACTTCGGCGGACAAAGGGAAGCAAAAAGAAGTTTGCTTCGATAAACCCGTAAAGAACATTCAGAACAAAGGTTTAGAGAAGCCGTACAACTTCGACATCCTGGCCCAACTGGCTAATACACCAGACAGGCTGTCCATCTTCGAACTACTCAGGCTCTCCCAAGACACTCGTCAAGCCCTGATTAAAGCATTGATGCAGGCGGATGCATACTTGACCCAGCTCAAGTCCCCTGACGAAAAACCTGTGGCGTGTCCTCAATGCCACAGTGTGATGGAGGTGATCCCAAACATCACTTTCACTTAAGATGACATATTGTTAAAACATAACAGGCATGACAGACCCCTCTATTACACCGGGTACATCAGTTCCATGGAGGTCGACCGGATTCACATAGATCCGAGATCATCAATCAGCATCATTCCTCATAGTCTGCTTAGACTGCTTACACCACCACTACGATCGTGGGTTTCAAATCCCGGAAAAAGTAAGCAGTTGGAGAAAATTTGCCTGAGGATCTAGATTGGCAACCTCAGATCGGTGGCAATATGTTACGTCATTGATTCAGAGGTGTCCTACAATATTTTGCTGGGAAGACCTTGGATCCACGACCACAATATCGTTCCTTCAACTCTACACCAATGCTTTAAATATGTAGACGCCCGAGGAATAGTACAAACGGAGATTGCTGACCTGAACCCGTTCAAAGGAGTAGAATCCTACTACTTTGATGCCGTATTGTACTTTCAAGACTACACGGAAAAGGTGTCAGTCGAAGCAGAGAAGGAATCTCACAAGGAGCCAGAAGAACCCTCTGCCAAGCAACCTCTGTCAATCAAGGTGAAAGGACGGACTACTCGCCCAAAAGCCATGGAGCCTATTGCCATCCACCTGAACAAGACCAGGTCAGGGAAAGGGGGTGATCCTCTAGTGATCACTCTGAACCAGAAACCTCTACCCTTGGTCATCAAACTCCGGTGCAACAGGCAGCCGACTGATGTAGATACAACCAGGAACAAAGTTTCAGATGATAATAAACATCCTCTTTTCTAGTATATTGACACCCAAATTCCAAATCAGAAATCCTCCCCCTACGACGATATAGAACCTATGGCGCAAAAATTCTTGGAAGCTATAGATTCCTATCATCCGTATATATAGGAAGTGGCGTCATCATCCAATGTCACCATGACATATGGACAGCATGAGGATTCAATCTTCATTGTCCCACCTACTTGCAGCAGTCAACATCAAATAGTCTTCGGCCGCATGCGCAATCAACCAACCACGCAAGAAGATTCTTCCGATGACGATATCGGTAAAATACAGGTTCACAGATATAGCCCGCACGCCTTGAAGACCATGCAAGGTATGAGATATAACCTGAAGCTGGAACCGGGTCTCAACTACGGGAAAGGCAGACGAATGCCGCTGCACGGCGATCCCTACTATCAACGAACTCATTTCGGGTTAGGGTATACCACATCCCGCGCGACTCCTGAGTCAAACAATGATGTCTTTTCCTCTTCTCAGAATGGCTCAGCGCCCTCCGACTCATCTCATGATCTCGAGCAAACATTATCCGTAAATATGGTAGTAACAGATTTTTTTGAATCAGACGAACAAGAATCTGAACTATTTGAGAATGACGCTTGGGCTCAACAAATGGATACACAATGGGAGTTCCGCTTCGAGCAGAGAGAACCTCCCACTGAAGACAAAGTTATCCAGATTGACGTTGGGGATGAACTCTCGCCAAAGCCGATATTTATCAGTGATAATCTTTCTGAAGCAGAAAAGGAAGAAGTTATCCAGCTGATAAAAGAATATATCGACATCTTTGCGTGGAATTATGAGGACATGCCAGGCCTTGATCCAAAGGTGGCTAATCATAAGCTCAATATATTGCCCAATTCGAAGCCTGTGAAGCAGCACCAACGCCGGTTCCGCCCAAATATGATGGATGCCATTGAAGCTGAAGTCAAGAAGTTGATAGCCTGCGGCTTCATCCGTGAAGAACAACATCCCGACTGGTTCAACAATGTTGTCCCGGTCATAAAGAAGAATAGGAAAGTACGTGTCTGCATCGATTACCGAGATCTGAACGCAGCCTGCCCCAAGGACGAGTTTCCTCTTTCCATCACAGACGTTATGATTGACAATACATGCGGTTTTGAACGTATGTCTTTCATGGACGGATTTTCAGGATACAATCAAATCAAGATGCATCCTGAAGACAAGAAGCATACTGCCTTCCGGACACCACTGGGGGTATATTGCTATACGGTCATGCCCTTCGGATTGAAGAATGCCGGGGCTACGTACCAACGGGCTATAAGTAACATATTCCACGAGCATTTACGCAAGACAGTAGAATGTTACGTGGACGATATAGCTGTCAAAAGCCGCCTCAAGGATACTCACATCCAAGACTTGAAGACTGTATTTGACTTGATGCGCCAACATTAACTCAAAATGAATCATACAAATTCATTTCTGGGTGTATCCAGTGGCAAATTCCTGGGATTTGTCATTACCGCCAAAGGCATTTAAGTGAACCCTGATAAAGCCAAGGCCATCTTAGAAATCCGACCGCCCCGTAATCTGAGAGAACTCAGGGGATTTCAAGGTCGTCTGGCTTATATTCGGAGATTTATATCCAACCTCTCTGGGAGATGTCAACCATTTTCTCGCCTCATAAAGAAAGGAGTATCCTTCATATGGGACGAAGCCTGTCAGCAAGTATTCGGCGACATCAAATGTTAACTCACTAGTCCGCCAGTTCTGGTGCCTCCCGTCATAGGGAGACCATTCGTGCTGTATGTTTGAGCGATGGATCATTCTCTGGGAGCTCTTCTCGCACAAAAAAAATGATACGGGTCATGAACAGGCAATCTACTACCTCAGCAGGATGATGGTCGGAGCCGAACACCGGTACAACCCAGTAGAGAAAGAATGCTTGGCTCTGATGTTCGCTTTCCAGAAAATGCGACACTATGTCATAGGCCAGACCATTCATATCATCTCCAGGATCAATCCTCTTCGGGTACTGATGAGCAAGTCAAGTTTTTTTAATTCTCGACTCGTGACTTGGGCGATGCTATTAACACCATATGACATGGTGTACGTCCCTCAGAAGTCCATCAAAGGCCAAGCATTGGTTGACTTCCTAGCTGCTCATCCGATCCCGGAGGCCTCCAAACTGTAAAAGGACATTCTCGACGAAGTTGCAGAATGTAATTCCGTAATGGAAAGTGATGCATAGCAACTATTCTTCGATGGTGCCTCCAGAACTGGTCCTAGGGGAAACGTGGTTTCGGGAGTAGGAGTTGTCCTAGTTACTCCTGATAAGCTCGTCATCCACCGAGCATATTCTCTTAGCGAGCCCTGTTCTAACAATGTGGCAGAGTATAACGCTCTACTAATCGGGATCCAAGTCACTAAAGAATTTGGCGTCAAATCTTTGAAAGCTTTCGGTGATTCTCTGCTAATCGTCAACCAAGTCAGAGGAATATATGAAGTCCAGAATCCAGACCTCATCCCCTATCACCGAGCAACGGTCGAGATAGCCATGACATTTAAAGGATTCTTCCTAGAGCATGTACCTCGATCTCAGAATTTGGAAGCTGACGCTCTAGCCAGTCTAGCTGCAGATTTAGCTACCCCTATAAGAAGGCAGAATTCGGTAATCCTTCTTAACAGAGATTTATTCTATGTGAAAAATAACTTTCACATAGAACACAACTACGCGCTGGACACAGATCTTCCAAAGAGAGACTGGAGAAGTCCCTTTATAGATTTTGTAGCATACGAAATCTTGCCAAAAGACCCTAAAGAAGCAGTATCCGTCAAAAGACGATCATTGTGCTTCTATTTCGACACATCTTTACAATGTCTATATCGCTGGTCTTATGATAGACTTTTATTATGATTCTCTCTGGGGATGAAGCACATCGGATGATCCGTGAAGCTTACGACGGCGTATGCGGAGCACATCAACCCAGTCCTAAGCTACAGGATCGTATCAGAAGAATGGGCTATTACTGGCCTACCATGATCATAGATGCAATAAAGTATGCAAGACAATGAAGAGCCTGTCAGGTTCATGCAGACTTTATTCATCAACCTCCTGAGTATCTGCATCCTACGGTTGCATCTTGGCCTTTCGTAGCATGGGGTATGGATATCATTGGTCCTATTCACCCATCTTCTTCCAGAAGACACCGGTTCATAATGGCCATCACCGATTACTTCTTCAAATGGGCAGAGGCGATCCCTCTTGCTAAGGTAAAGGTATCTAATGTGATCAGTTTCATCAAGCATCACGTCATTTATCGCTTCGGGATACCTCGGAGGATAATCCATGACAATGGGCCGCAATTCATCAGCCAAGTGTTTCATCGGTTTTGCGATAAAAATCGAATACAAAATATGGCCTCTACGACATATAATCCTGCTGCTAATGGTTTGGCGGAAGCTTTCAACAAAAACATTATCAAGCTCTTGAAGAAGTTCGTCTCTTCGAACAAGAGGGATTGGAATGAGAAGCTGGAAGAGTGTCTCTGGGCATACCGCACAACGGTACGAGCACCGACAGGTTGTACCCCATTCTCGTTTGTTTACGGGAGCGAAGCAGTTCTCCCCATCGAGATCCAAATTCCGTCACTCAGGATAGCCGTGGCTAATAAGTTGACTCAAGAAAAGAATGACCTGTTAAGGCTTCAAGAGCTAGAAAGATTAGACAAGAAACGCCTCCAAGCTCAATAGCGCATCGCTTTCTACCAAGCATGCATTTCCAGAGCTTTTAATCAAAAAGTAAAGGAAAGAGTGTTCAAAGTCGGCGAGCTAGTTTTAGCCGTAAGAAGGCCGATGATTCTTACTCACAGGAGTAAAGGCAAATTCCAGCCCAAATGGGAAGGCCCTTACGTGATAGAGACGACGTTCTCAAACGGCGCTTACAGGTTAGCCCAGCCTAATGGAGACCTGCTAATGGCTCCTATCAATGGCAAATTCCTGAAAAGGTACTACGCTTAACCTCCTCTGCTCAAATGGAGTATGATGAATGTCTCATTCTGACAAAACTACTTCCAAAATGATTTTAGCTAGGAGCATATTCTATCATATAACCTCTGAATAGATATGTCCCGCTGAAACTTACCGAGAGTATATCATGTTCATATTACCTCTGATATCACTTTCACCCAAACCTGTCATTTATATTCCAAAATGATGGGTCCACAAAGTCAGATAAGAGTCTCTTTATTACTTCAGAAAGAGCAAAATTACATTGAAAAGCAAAAGCAAAAAGTACATCATTTGGGGGGAGCAGTCAGGTCGCGAAGCTTCTGCGCCACTACGGCCATCTTCTCAGTCCTGGAACCCAAGACATCATTACGAGCCCGCTCCAGTTGTGCCTCATCGTTACTCAGAAGGGACAGTTCGGCTCTAGCCTGAAGAAAACCAGTACGGGCGGCTCCTGCACGCGCCAAGTTCTGTTGTGCTACGCCCAACCGGCTATCCGCCACACCTAGAGCTTCCAACGACTGAGAAGCCCACTCCTTTGCCTGAGCAAGTTTTGTTTCCAGCCGATGGACCCTCGCTATATTGCCTTCATGCTCGGCCTGACACTTCGTTTGAAGAGTGAGGGCCTCCTCCAGGACGGCTTTTCCTTTATCCATCTCCTGCTGATGTGTCTGGATTGATTTATTGATGCCTTCCATCTGTTTAGCAAGCCGTGCAGTCATGGAGTCGTATATAGCCTGGACCAGATCTTCAACACTGTCTCGAGCTAGCTGCGAGTATTCATCAATGGGTTGCTCCAGACCATTAACTATCTCCTCCAGCGCGTCAGCTACCCCAGTGGCATTGAATTCTCGGATCGGTGCTATCGCAGACAGGGAGGACCTCTTCAGCGACGCAAAGCTCAGATTCTTCGTCAATACTATTGATATTAACATTTTCAAAATGGTGTAGAAGATACCGGTGTACTGCTCGGTCACCGCAGCTAGATCCGGATGGACGCCGGGGGTGGCCTCGACATTGGCAAATCCCCCTCCAAGAACAACCTCAGACGATGTTGCCACGGTCGTCGCCTCAACAGGTGGTGCGACAAAAGAAGAAGCACTAGCACCGGACGAGGATACCAGCATACTCGAAGGAGGCATTATCACAATGACAGGCTCGTCCTCCTCTTGAGATGTCAGAATCTCTTCGACAGATGAGCCAGCACCCGAAGGTGTCTCCTCTTCAAAGTCAGGCACCTCCGTGTCGCCACCAGGACCTGATAAAGAGCCAAAGAGCGCATCCACACTGCCCTCCCCGAAGATGTCTTCCCCAAAAAAGAAGACAAAAGGAAGTTAGTATCGAAACGATGTTAACATTCCTAAAAAGAGGCGTGAAGACGACATTTACCCATGGCCGACGGCATATATGTCGCATCTGCAGCCATTACAGCTAAATCATTTCTTAATGATGCTAAGCAAGCTGTCATACCTGGAGAAGGGGGTCTGCTAACTGACGCTAGCAAGTAGTCTTCCAGGTCCTCGTCAAAATCCAACCGAGGCTCATCGGCTGAAATCTCGCTAGGTGCGCTTACAGGCACAGCAGGGGTCCCTCCCGATGCCGATCTGCATAGAGGTATACGGAATCTCATTATACCCAGCTCCGTAGGCGACCTCGTTCCAATACCTGAAGCAGTAGCAGCGACAGCAGCCTCCAATAGAGATTCTCCGGCAGCACCAGCCGAAACTGTAGAGGGTCCCTCTTTAAAAGGCGAGGAACCTCCCATCAAAGAATCATCCCCAACATGGGGAGATGCAGGCTCACTTCCAGGAGCCTTAATACCAGGAATTCGGAGGGTACGAGCAACCGTCTTCTTCTTCTTCTTACGAGGGGAAGTTTTCTTCGGAGCAGGAGCCCTTCGCTTCCCGTAGATTACCAAAGCCCCTGCAGGCCGAGGTACTTCACCCCTCGACACTGCCAACAGAGGCTGATCTGGATCGACGGATTCCTCATCCTCGTTAGAAGAAACTGAGAGGACTTCTACTCTTCCCCCAGACTTGGAAGACGGTACCCTAAAACTTCCAAGCATATCAAAATCGTGATGAAAGGTGTTCGTTGCCACATAGAACTGGGCATACGAGTGCATGATGCGCAGCTCCGTGGAGAGGGTAATGACCAGCACAGTAAAAATTGCTCCAGTGCAACCCATGAGGAAGTATCGCCAGCCTCTCGCCCTATCAATGAGTCCACCCTTGGACCGGAAGCTGGTGACGGTGTTGCCCACATACAACTGATCATACCCAAACTGCCTGGCAAACCGACTAGGCAGGTAGGGCTCCAAGAAGCAATGATCTTCACTTCTGTATAGTAGATGGGAAGGCCTAATACAGACCAACCAATTAAAAGCTTCAGGAGAAAGAATGGTCTTCTCTCTACCTGAATCCTCAAGCCTAATCCCCAATTGATTACGATGTATGGAGGGGACAGTGCAGAAGAGCTTCCAGCTGTGACCGAAGCCCAGCACCCGTCGACAGTCTATCACCGTGGTCAGGTTCCAGGGAGACTTCTGGTAGTTCAATAAGAAGCTACCCCCCCGAACTACTGCCAGAGCCGGGAGACATAACCCTAGGGTTATGGAGAATTAACTACCCCATCAAATATAAGTATAGTAATTCTACCCTGGGAAAGCTATCACATCGGGTTTCATCGGCGAGCAGCCCGTCAGTCATGGCCCTCAGGCCAGCTTGGATGCGGCATACCATGGCGGGGAGCAAGCCCAGTCTTGCCCCGAACACCAGACGCACTACAAGCTATAGCGTGTTGAAGTAAATGCGGTCCGCAGATGCGAGGCCGGGCACTACTACTCGGCGCAGTCATATGGAGAGGAAGCCAGCTAGTTGAGCTTCCCTGGACAGAGGCCTGCGACAGCGCCTCAAATAACTATAGGCTTTAGTGCCTACAGGATACTTTCCTATCCCTTCGTCGAGGAGCCGGTCCGGAGCCCCAGCATCTACCATGTGATCGTCGACTACCTGAGCATTAAGTACGCTCAGAGGATTCACAAGCTGATCCTTGTCCTCCAATACCTTCTCCGGCTTAGCAGTCCTGGACCGATAAAAGAAGAGGTAGGACATCCATTTATTGATGTGAGGCAAATATGAGGGCTCACCATAAAAAGTGGTGCAAGCAAGGTAGTGTCACATCAGCTCCTGGTACACTTCCATTACCAGAGGGTCTGCATCCCCCAGCTCCTGGTTCGTAGGAACATATTCTTCATACGGAGTATCCCCCATCGGCAGTCTCGAGATCTCTGCCATCTCATGGAGGGTCAATCCCAACTCCCGAGTGGAGTGGCGAAAGTCCCGGTAAGCGAAATATATCGCTCCATCAGCGCCAGAAACAGGTTAGGGTTGGGAGGTAACCCAACACTAGTGACACTCAAAGCTTCGTACAGACCAATGCCCTCCAGCTCAGTCTGAAAATGCTTCAGGGCCCAATCAGCTAAGCGAGCCCATCGAAGATTTGTAGGGTTGATCCACCCACCGCACCGAGGGTTCACCTTGGGGTATACCCCCCCGTGCCCCATGAAATCATTGCAGAAAGTCGATAATTGCACTGGCTGGATCACTAGACTATCTTCACTCGGGACGCTGCCCGGGTACAGTCCCTAAATATCGTCACATTACCGGTAGGGCGGCTGACAACGACCCCTGGTCCGCTCCTTTCAGATGAAATATCTTCCCCGGCCTGCCGTGAAGATCAGGTGTCAGCGTCCACGACATCCTCCTGGGATGTGTAGCATAGAAGAATGCCGAGATGGGATAGTCTCTTGGCATCTTGGGCAGATTCAAAACCAAATTCCCAGTAGGAAAAACCCAGAGTTCCTTCTTGGGCTTCGTCTGGGACTGCTTATTAATTACAAGTTCAGGAGCATTCGCTCGCCCTGAGCCGATATCAAAATTTCTCTTCCTTCAGGGTACTGGAGCCCAGAGATAGGAAATGTCACGTGTGACAGATCCTCCAGATAATTGGAGTACAGCATCCCGACGGCAGAACACATCACATCGGCTAGCGGAGACACCTGCAAATCAGCTGCAAGAGTGCAAAAAAAATGCATCAGTTCCTATGAACTAGACATTACAGATCTTGCAGCATACGTCAAAAATTAACAGTCTGTGCTTCACGCCAAGACTGTGAAACTTGAGCTTTTACGCTGGAATCCATTTCCTAACCGTAAAATTCAAGATTGGCAGTATACGGTCACAGGACCAGCGCGTTACCACGAGTCCTATGGCGCAAGTTTTGTTGTAATCTGACGAGCATGCACAAAATGCGCACGGCTTTCACAAAAGTTATGACACGAGGTGTGTCCACGGATACGAGCTGATTCAGACGCGTACACGCTTCCGAATCAGTTTTCATGAAATCTCACGTGTTCGGTTATGCTACGCGCACCGTTCGGTATACTTGGTACACGGCGGGGCGGTCCCGTTTGGCGGGGTGCGCTTCGTTTCACAACTTTTAGAAATCTGGGAAAAGTGGGTTCGCGGGGTTTTCTAACGAATTTAATTCTGTCTACAGCAGTTAATAATCTAGGATTATTTAACAAAACTTAAACTAGGTCAAGTGGTCTATGCATACCAAAAATAATCTTCGAATTCGGATCTCTGTGTTGGGAGATACGAACTCAGAGACATGGGTGGTCACCGCAGTTTTCTACGATCCCAGAATTTGGTCTATTTTTGCCAACTTTGGGGCTATTTTCGCCTATGGTTACGCATTTTTTGAGGTCTACTATTACACAGATATAGAAGAGGGTTAAGGGGTGAGCATACCGGTAAAGACAGGGTGGCGTTTGGTTGAGCGAGGCGACGGGAAACAGCTCCGGAACACAGGTACCTCGCTGTGGAATCTACAGTGGGCGGGGTCACGGTCGTCGGGATTGGCTTGGACGGCCTGGCGGGGTTCTCCGGATGCGGTGGCAGCGCTCTCTAGGTCTAGATGGAAAGAGAAAGGGTTTGGATGAATATAATATATATATATATATAAGTGAATATAAAGGAGAGAGGATGTTCGGTCGTTTAATATCCGTGGGGGGGGTTGCTAACGTGGGGTTTGCTGTGCAATCTAAAGGGGACGGCTCACAAAGCAAAGGGTGTTGGCTTTTGGTTGGTTGTGGTGTTGAATGGGAAGGAGCCAGCGGGTGTGTGGTTAGTTGGTTGCAAAGGTGGTTGTTGGTAGTAGTTAAGTAATAGAATTAATGGTTTTGTTATTAATTATATTTTTCTTTTTCTTTTTCTTTTCTTTTCCTTTAAATATTTTCCTTTAATATATATATATATATATATATATATATATATATATATATATATATATATATATATATATATTTATATATACGTATATACTTATAGGAAAAATCTAGAATTACACTAATACATGGCATTAAGTTAGCAACTGCTCAAGGGGTCCCTACTTGAAATAAATTCGAAAAAATTTCTGATGGTCCCAAAAATCTCCTAAGTGCACCAACACCTAAAATAAAAATTAATAAAAATCTATTTCTCCTAATTAGCCATTAATTACTATAATTAAATTAATAATTAATAATAAAAAAGGATATACACAATTTTTAGGAATAGGGGTTTTACATTCTACCCAACTTATAAAAATTTCGTCCTCAAAATTAAAATTAAGCCACGGTAGAAAGCAAGGATAGTATAAGATATAAAATAACAAAGTAAATTCATACCTTGGTCTGTGAATAGGTTCAGAAAATGCTTGCGCATGTCATCCTCGTGCTACCAAGTTGATTCTCCTGGCGCGCCATGCCTCCATGCTACGCGAACCAAAGGAATTGACTGGTTCCTCAACACTTTCTCTCGACGATCAAGGATTCCCATGGGTTGATCTTGGTATGACAAGCTCGGCCAAATGGTGATCTCCAAATGGTCGAGAACATGACTGCTGTCTGCCATATATCGCCTGAGCTGCGACACATAGAATACGTCATGTACTCCCTCAAGTGAAGGTTGTAGCTCAAGTCGATATGCCACTTCTCCCACTCTCTCAAGCACGTCAAAAGGTCCAAGGGACGACGATGAAGGTCTGCCCACTGCTTCTGCCTGTCTTGCGCTGCTCGCAAGTGCCCTTGGATCTTCTTAACTGTCTCTACGGTATTAACCACCAATTCTGGTCCAAGAATCTAACATTCTCCTACGTCACTCCAACACACAGGAGACCTACATTTTTTTCCATACAAAGCTTCAAACGGAGCCATCTGAATACTCACTTGATAGCTATTATTGTAAGAAAACTCCACAAGATGTAGGTGGTCCTCCCATGATCCTCTGAAGTCTAACATGCAAGCCCTCAACATATTCTCCAATGTCTGAATGGTACGCTCTGACTGCCCATCTGTCTGCGGGTGGTAAAATGTACTGAACTTCAGACGAGGTCCAAGACTCTCTTGCATGCTTCTCTAAAAGTAAGATATAAAGCGCGAATCTCTGTCCGATATAATGCTGACTGGTATGCCATAAAATCTCACAATATGCCTCATATATAAGTCAGCTAAAGCTTCTGTAGACTGACCCACTCTAAAAGGTTTGAAATGGGCTGACTTGGTGAGTCGTTCCACTATTACCCATACTGCATCTCTTCCACTTGGACTCTTTGGAAAACCCGTGACGAAGTCCATAGTGATGTGCTCCTACTTTCACTCAGGAATTGGAAGTGGTTGCAATAATCCTACTATCCTCTGGTGCTCCGCCTTTACTTGTTGACATACCAGACATTTAGCTACAAAGCGAGCTATCTCTCTCTTCATTCCATGCCACCAAAAGTGCTGTCGTAAGTCGCGATACATCTTGGTGCCTCCAGGATGAATAGGATAAATCGAACTATGAGCCTCTGTTATCAGCTCCTGTCGAATCTTTCTATTTAGAACTTAAAGATGATCACCACATCGTAATATCCCATCCTCATGAATGTGCAATCCTGTCTGCTCCCCGGCCTCTGTCCTTTCCTTCAGTCTCCTGAATCTGGCATCTGTAGGCAAAGCTGTCTTAATCCTCTCTACCAATGATGATTATATTTGCAAGTTGGGTAGCATCCTATCTGCTCCGGGTAATATTACTTCAATGCCAAGCTCTTGTAAGTCCTCTAATAATTCCCTCTGTGCTGTCAAGAAGTAAGCTGCTGGTTTTCGGCTTAACACATCTGCTACAACGTTAGCCTTGCTTGGATGATAATATAGCTCTATCTCGAAATCTTTCATCAACTCGAGCCATCAACGTTGCCTCATATTTAACTCCTTTTGCGTGAAGACGTACTTGAGGCTTTTGAGGTCTGTATAGATCTTCAATATAGATCTTCACTCGTTCCCCATATAAGTAATGTCTCCATAGCTTCAGAGCAAATACAACGGCTGCAAGTTCCAAGTCATGAGTCAAATAATTCTTCTCATGTACTCGTAACTGCCTAGATGCATATGCAATCACCTTGCCATGTTGCATTAATACGCATCCCAAGCCTTTCCCTGATGTGTCACTGTAGATCACATAACCTCCTGATCCTGACGGAATCGTTAATACCGGTGCTGTAGTCAGTCACTTCTTCAACTCTTTAAAGGCGGCTTGACACTCGTCGGTCCATATAAATTCTTGATCCTTACAAGTCAAACGAGTCATAGGTGCCGCTATCCTTGAGAAGTTTTTCATGAACCGTCGGTAATATCCCGCAAGTCCAAGGAAACTCCTCACCTCTGCTGCTGTTTTAGGAACAGGCCACGTCTCAACTGCTGAGATATTCTCTGGATCAATAAAAATACCATCTCCTGTAACAACATGTGTCACGACCCGCACCCGGTTTAGGGGCACGAGTGCGTGGGTACGTCCAGCCTACGCCGCAGCATCGGCGGTAGAACGCTGTCTAGGTATTGATACTATCTAACTAATGTCACGCAAATATCCAATCTCCATTAGGAGGCACGGATGACACAAATAAATGAACATATACTCAATCACAGACTAACAGCACGATAAGATTTCGAATAAAAACTAAAATTAAACACAACACAAGTCCACAAGAATAACTTAACAATATCCAAAAAATCATCAAAATGCCGGAGACAAATCCGGTACCAAAAAGTCTACTAAAAGAACTAACAAGAAATAATAACTCCGACTAGACTTTCCAGAATCACAGCTAACTACCAAGTCTGCAGCTACTCACCATAGTCCATAAAGTGTCGGACAGCGGTCCTCTAAGGCATAGTCTGGAAAAATGTTTCCAGTCAGGAAGGAGCAAAGCACAATCTCAAATAACAGTTCCATTAATTGATAATGTCTATAATACAATAAAACATGTCATGCTAGCTACTGAGAAGACAGTGAAGTAATGTAATGACAGTTTAAGAGAGACAGGCAATAGCAATATGATACAGTCAGTGCATGTATAAAAATGAAAGAACAAGGAACAGTATCATATACGGGTGATGTAGTATATGAAAATATAGAGAACTGTAACTATTCTAAGTGTTTGAAATAGTAGTTTCGAAATGTGATCGGCTTGGGAACATGTACAGTAGCTACAGGGCCTGGCTAATCATGGGTGAAGAGCATGATCAACACTTACAGTTTTTATACTATAAATAAGAGGTTATGATCACATTTCTTACTAACTACTTCCCCGCCCCAACTAGTACTGTGGATCCAACCATGACACGTCACGATACACGAGCAAGTCAAGTCTATCATGTACAGTGTCTAAATATACATGTCGTGTACAATGTCAATACGATAATAATGGTAACATCTCATGACTGTAAATCCAAGCTATACTAGTCCGTGTAGCACAGTGACAAAGATTCAGATGTAACATTTCATGATTTTTGAACTTATAGAATTTATCAAGAATTGGAAATTATCAGAGAATGTACTTGCCTTGGTCCTTAGCTGGTATTTATGGATGTCCTGTTCCAAAGTATCCTCTGGTAAACCAACAGTCCTATAAACACATCACAATATGACATTTGTATCAGAAGCTATCCTAACACACAATAGAAATACACTGGCCTCAGGGCCATGCCAGGCAGGGCACTAGTCAACTAAGGTCATCTAGTAGGACTACGTATTTAAATAACAACTTATTAATTAATTACACATAATATCCCTCAATACAATTATAGATATACGTATAAATATATATACTTTAAAATAAATGATTCTTGTATGTATCTATAAACGTAATAATTTATACTTACAATATTTTATACATGCACCAAATTTAAATGTGTTTACAATATATATACATATATATATATATATTCCTTTTTAAAATTACATAGTTGATTTATACTAGTGTATACTCACATATAGGCCAAAAATACCCTTTTAGAATATATATATATAGAAAATATTTTAATTGTATGTACAAAGTATATACGTATATATATATACTTACATTTATGCTAATAATACATATTTGAAAAAATGTAATAAGTATATATATATATACAAATATATATACAAATACCAATCATGATATATTTTATACCAGGATACATATACATATATTAATTGAAATACACGTACCAAAATACGTTTATTTGAATATATACCAATATACCTCCTTTAAAACATGCATTACTAATGTATTTATATAGTATACATATATACATATTAAACATAAATTAAATAAATAATATACGTATGCTAATTTCCCATTAATTAAATATATAAATACTTTATATTAGTTATACATACAAATTTAATTAAAAGCGTAAACTAATTCACACTAATCTAAATATATATAAACAAACATTTATATATACATTAGATATATATATATATACCATACTAATATATATTAAACATTAATTTAATTTCATAGTTACATATACATGCAAATGTAACCATCTATTTATACAAAATTTCCTACATAAAATTAATTACTAATAAATAGGTATTATACGTATACAATTTAATTACTCTAATTATACATAAATTAAATACCTACCATTTAATATACATATAGCATATATATATATATATATATACCTACATACGTATTTTCATACAATGCATTCACATTAATTATTATTAAATGCTAAACTTATATGTGTATTTATATACGCTCATACGTATATACATATATACATATATATATATATAAGGATATATATATATATATATATATATATATATACAAGAGAAGAGGGGAAGAAGGGAAACTTACAGAGTGGTGGTGGTTGCCGTCGCCGGACCGGAGCAGTCGCAGCAAGGCGGAGGGGTGGCAGGCCGGAGATGGCTGTGCTCGACTCGTCGTGAGGTAGGAGGAGTTCACAGCGGGCTGCCGGGGTCGGTGCGGACAGCAGCAGGGAGGATGGCCGGGAAATGGGGAGTTGGGAGGAGCTCGTGAGGGGTTGGCCTGGCCGGTCTCGGGGCTGACCGCCGTGGGGATCCGCTCGGTCGGCCAGTCGCCGCGGGGAGCCGCCGGGTTGAAGACGGTGGTGAAGGTGGTTGATGGTGTCGAGAGGAGATGATCGTGAGGGGCCGGAGGGAGGAGCAGCCGCGGGGAGCCGCCGGAGGTCAGCAGCGGGCCGGGTGCAGCGGCCGCCGGAGGAGCTTCGGCTGACGGAAACAGCCACCGGCTGAAGGGGGACTCGGCCGGGTGGCCGGCCTGAGGAGAGGGTCGCCGGAGGGTGACCGGCGGATGTACAGGGAATGGTCGGCCTGTGCACAGTAGGGAACAGTGTTCCCTCCCCCTATTGAATTCAAAAAATTCAAAAAGAAAATAAAAGAAAGAGAAGAAGGAGAGAGGAAGAAGAAGAAGAAAAGAGAAGAAAAAGGAAGAAGGAGAGAAAGAAATTACCTACGTTGGAGGCTTGTGAGGAGGAGAGAGAGAGAGGTGGGGGAAAACCTAGGTTGCATAGGGATTAGGGTTTGAGGGTACAAGTCATTAAATAGGAAGAGAGAGGGTGTGATGTAGGGTGAGGATTTGACCCACTTAAATGAGTGGCTAGGATGGAACATGAGGAAATAATTCATGGGGATTATAAGGGTTTTAAATTAAAAATTAATAGGCTCCCTCATGATTAAATAATTAGGTGTTGGCACCTACAATTGAATAATTGCAACTTAGCCCCTTAAATTCGGGAAATTGCACAAACACATGAAATGACAAAAATTGGGCAGGCGATTCGGGGTCCGATAATTTGTAGGGTCAGGGGGCACTGTAAGATGGGTATGGGCTGAATTTGCAGGGCACTGGAATTAAATTGAGATTTTAAAATCAGATAAAATAGTATCCTCAATTTAAATAGAAATAAATACAAGTTGTGTTCAACAATTAATTAGGAGTACATGAAGCCAAAATCAGGTCAGGTCATCAATACCAATATTGAAGAAGACTTAGAACAGAATATTACCCTAATTTGGGCCGCACGAAAAATAGGTCAAGATGGCCTCCAATTATCGATTGGAACGCACAACGATACAAAATAGGAATTTAAAAATAAACGTCAGCGACGATTTTTGTGCGGCTAGAAATAATGCACAACGAGCATAATTATGAGTTGCAAAAATAGCAGAATTGAAGGCGGACATGTCTAGGGCAAGATTGTAAAATTTGTTGGAAGACAAAAGTCTGGATAGTGCTCCAAATATCGAAGCAAAGGCAATGCGCAAAATATTAAATAAAATACAGTAATTAATTAAAATCTTCAAGAATTTAAATTCTAAATAAAATAATAAATCCGAAATTCTATAATTCGGACAGGGGTTCGTCTACTGGGCTTCTAGGTCTAGTCTGCTAGCTAAAATAAAATAATAACACTGCATATAATTATATATTTAATTACACATCACACATAATAATTATTTAAATCAATAAACTATTATGCAATTAATTAATTAAAAATAATATAATATTAAATATTGTAAAAATTCGAAAATACCCCTGTTTCCGGAATGTGGTAGTGACAAGTCTACCCACCTTAAAAAATTTCGTCCTCGAAATTTAAAATCCTCCTACTAGTGTTTAAATCATACACATTATTATTTCCCTCAAAATTTAAATTTATCATCCATGAAATCTTTTAATAATCCACAATGTCCTTTCGCAAATTCAAAATTTTACAATTGTTGCATAACCTGAAAAATCCTCAAAGAAAAATCAAAGTCCATCCGAATTTCCTTGAAAGTTTTTGTTAATAATTCAGTACTTAAAATACTCAACAATATGATATTTAAGGATTCTCCAAATGCAACATCCAATATAACATTTTATAATTCATAACTTGCAATCAAATAATTTAATGGCAATCTCCTTAATTTCCTCAAATTCTAATGATAACCTCAATCATATAATATCCTTCCTGGAATTAATACATCATAAATTCTGCCATATTAAATTCCTAACCCTCTATTTACATCAATGTTTATCCTCGATTTTTTTTTTTTTTTTTTTTATCCTCGATTGTTTTATTTATTCATTTATTACCATCAAAATTAAATTCCTCAAATCATATAATCATGAACTACTCCATATTGTTATTTCACAATGAATTCTCTCGAAAATTCTATAAATTTCTTATCCTTAAAATAAATCAAATCCCATTCTTATCACAATATCCTCCAAAATTTTAAGTTAATAACGAAATACAAGAATTTAACATTCAATCCTCTAATTGAACTCTAATCAATGCATATTTCAAAAATTGAATCTCGTCCCAAATTTGAATTCAACACTAATCCATTTGTGTTCTTATCCCTCGATTTTTTTTTTTTTTTTTTTCCACATAATATGCAACGATGTAATACTTATGCAACCTCCAATACAATATTCAAGATATAAGTTCATAACTTGCAGCCCAACAAAATATATCGATGGCCTTCTTAAATTCCTCAAATTCAATGATAAATTCAATCATTTCATAATTTTCTAAAAATCAATGATTTAACAAAACTTCAATTACGCCATATCAAATTCCCAACTCTTTATTTAATTTAATATTTTTCCTCAAAAATTTTGGCACCTTGTCTCTCTTTGTCAAGTTATAACCTCTTCGTTAATCTTTATTACAGTTAAATCCTCAACAATCAAAGTCTAAGAGAATTCTACCTATACTCATACAACATGCAACCTAAAAGAAATATGTATGATCATAGTGTCTTTTGCCAGGGTATTACAGTCTCTGTAACAGGGGTACTACTAACTACATTATAACAAGAAATCATGCATGCAACTATGGCACTAAGGAATCAACCGATCAATCAAGTAGATAGGAACAGAATGAAGGAAAGAACAGAACTTGCTAACACATTACCTGCAGTATCGGTCTCCTCGACCGTCATCGCAAATGCCCGCCCTGCTGGGGTGGTTCCCTTTGCGGGTGCTGAGCAACATGCGGTTCTACAGGTAGCCTAACTGGATCTCTATAATCTGAAGCTGCGCGCTGGCCGGGAGGATAAGGAGCTCGAAGACAATCCCTTACTCGATGTCCCGCAGTGCCGCAGTGCAAACAAAGTCCTAGCCTCGTTCTACAGCTCTTCCGAAGGTGACCTGGCTTCTTACAGAAATAACAAGTTCGTTGATCCTGCTGTACAGGAACTGGTGCCGGGTACTGCTGTTGATACGGAAATGTCCTTGGTTGTTGCCGAATTGGAACTGGTGACTGGTACTGCTGTTGATACGGAAATGCCCTCGGCTGCCACTGGCCAGGATACTGCTGGGCAACTCTCTCAACTGTCTGTAGTGCCATCTGGTGAGCGTTCTCCATGCTCTCTCTCATCAGCTCGGTTTGTGCCTGGTACGCTTCTGCTTGCACCTTCTGAGCCTCAGCTTGAACTCGCTGAGCGTCTGCCGTTACTCTCTGGGCATCTACTATGCCTTGGATCAAGGTGAACATCTGTGCCCCGTCAATGGGCAAACCTCCGGGAATCAGAGTCGGTGGAGGAGGAAGGTTGTCCGTCACAGCTGCGGCAATCTTCTGAACAGGTGGAGAAGGAAGATCACCTACGTGCATCGGAGATGTAGGAGGAGCTACCGCTGTCTGTCCCTCAGGTGGAGAGGTGGCAGACCCCTCTAAAGCTGATGTTCCCGCTCTCGTAGATAGTGTCTTCGGCAACATCCTGAAGACAGATCCCAAGGAATCAATTTAGGCAAAATGCGATATCATCAAGGAAGGACAGTACAGTTCTAAGGAACAACATTCAAGATAAAAGATTTGAATAATCCTAGTTGATTGCACAGATCAAAGGTGCATCCATGGTTTGATACCACTATCCCTTAGGGTTCACAGTTCTATCACAACTCACTCACTGCTAGCTTCCTTATCTACTGCAACAGTTGATGCTAGTTATTCTTATCACTCAAGTGCATATCAATTGCAACACTCTATACTAAGTACTGCTCTCTCTAATACATCCCTTGATGATCACCCAAGTCAGTTTGCAGTGAATTCTCAATCATACTCAAGCCAACCGATCCTTACACATACATCTTATCTACTTATATTATAATATATCTCTCTCTATAAAATCCTATCCTCAAAATAAAATTCCTCAAAATAACTCTCAAATAAACCTTTAAGGTAAAATGCATATACTTTTCTCAAGTCCAATTATTTACATACTGAAATAAAAACTTAATCACCTTAAAAGATCCTTACAGACTTGTCTAGGTTCATCAAATTGAATCTGAATTCCTCAAAATAAAGTTTTAATAACCATATTTCAATTCCTCAAATTTTAAAATTTTGCAATTTATTGAAATCTTCAAAATAAATTTTAATAACAATCTCAATCTTCTCAGAATCCTAAAATTTGAAATTCATTTTCAATCTTCAATTAAAATTTTAAATCCACCTTCTGTAGTCAAATAGCCCTAATGTTAATCCTTTTCACTGTCCTCATTGACGGCATCATCAAATAATATCATAAATCAGTCTATAAATTCCTCTTAATATGAAATCAACCCTACAATGAAACCCAAAATCCTAACTTAAAGACCTAAGTAACAACAATCAAATCAAGTGAAACCAAAATCCTAATTTAATAACAAATCAACAACAATCAAATCAATATCAATAAATGAGAATGGACAGAACAAGGGAATGAATTTAAATTGGAAGTTTCAACAAGATTCTCAAGGGTCATCCCAGGAATCTCTCAAGAAATTGTGATTGAGTATTTGCTCTCGTCCTAGTATCCTATGTCCTATGTCCTATATCAGGCACGCAGTAGTATAACAAGGATGTCACACTACTACGACATCGCTCTAATTGCGAAGTCAGACCTGCATGGGCCACCACTAAAAACGTGTCACGACCCGCACCCGGTTTAGGGGCACGAGTGCGTGGGTACGTCCAGCCTACGCCGCAGCATCGGCGGTAGAACGCTGTCTAGGTATTGATACTATCTAACTAATGTCACGCAAATATCCAATCTCCATTAGGAGGCACGGATGACACAAATAAATGAACATATACTCAATCACAGACTAACAGCACGATAAGATTTCGAATAAAAACTAAAATTAAACACAACACAAGTCCACAAGAATAACTTAACAATATCCAAAAAATCATCAAAATGCCGGAGACAAATCCGGTACCAAAAAGTCTACTAAAAGAACTAACAAGAAATAATAACTCCGACTAGACTTTCCAGAATCACAGCTAACTACCAAGTCTGCAGCTACTCACCATAGTCCATAAAGTGTCGGACAGCGGTCCTCTAAGGCATAGTCTGGAAAAATGTTTCCAGTCAGGAAGGAGCAAAGCACAATCTCAAATAACAGTTCCATTAATTGATAATGTCTATAATACAATAAAACATGTCATGCTAGCTACTGAGAAGACAGTGAAGTAATGTAATGACAGTTTAAGAGAGACAGGCAATAGCAATATGATACAGTCAGTGCATGTATAAAAATGAAAGAACAAGGAACAGTATCATATACGGGTGATGTAGTATATGAAAATATAGAGAACTGTAACTATTCTAAGTGTTTGAAATAGTAGTTTCGAAATGTGATCGGCTTGGGAACATGTACAGTAGCTACAGGGCCTGGCTAATCATGGGTGAAGAGCATGATCAACACTTACAGTTTTTATACTACAAATAAGAGGTTATGATCACATTTCTTACTAACTACTTCCCCGCCCCAACTAGTACTGTGGATCCAACCATGACACGTCACGATACACGAGCAAGTCAAGTCTATCATGTACAGTGTCTAAATATACATGTCGTGTACAATGTCAATACGATAATAATGGTAACATCTCATGACTGTAAATCCAAGCTATACTAGTCCGTGTAGCACAGTGACAAAGATTCAGATGTAACATTTCATGATTTTTGAACTTATAGAATTTATCAAGAATTGGAAATTATCAGAGAATGTACTTGCCTTGGTCCTTAGCTGGTATTTATGGATGTCCTGTTCCAGAGTATCCTCTGGTAAACCAACAGTCCTATAAACACATCACAATATGACATTTGTATCAGAAGCTATCCTAACACACAATAGAAATACACTGGCCTCAGGGCCATGCCAGGCAGGGCACTAGTCAACTAAGGTCATCTAGTAGGACTACGTATTTAAATAACAACTTATTAATTAATTACACATAATATCCCTCAATACAATTATAGATATACGTATAAATATATATACTTTAAAATAAATGATTCTTGTATGTATCTATAAACGTAATAATTTATACTTACAATATTTTATACATGCACCAAATTTAAATGTGTTTACAATATATATACATATATATATATATTCCTTTTTAAAATTACATAGTTGATTTATACTAGTGTATACTCACATATAGGCCAAAAATACCCTTTTAGAATATATATATATAGAAAATATTTTAATTGTATGTACAAAGTATATACGTATATATATATACTTACATTTATGCTAATAATACATATTTGAAAAAATGTAATAAGTATATATATATATACAAATATATATACAAATACCAATCATGATATATTTTATACCAGGATACATATACATATATTAATTGAAATACACGTACCAAAATACGTTTATTTGAATATATACCAATATACCTCCTTTAAAACATGCATTACTAATGTATTTATATAGTATACATATATACATATTAAACATAAATTAAATAAATAATATATGTATGCTAATTTCCCATTAATTAAATATATAAATACTTTATATTAGTTATACATACAAATTTAATTAAAAGCGTAAACTAATTCACACTAATCTAAATATATATAAACAAACATTTATATATACATTAGATATATATATATATACCATACTAATATATATTAAACATTAATTTAATTTCATAGTTACATATACATGCAAATGTAACCATCTATTTATACAAAATTTCCTACATAAAATTAATTACTAATAAATAGGTATTATACGTATACAATTTAATTACTCTAATTATACATAAATTAAATACCTACCATTTAATATACATATAGCATATATATATATATATATACCTACATACGTATTTTCATACAATGCATTCACATTAATTATTATTAAATGCTAAACTTATATGTGTATTTATATACGCTCATACGTATATACATATATACATATATATATATATAAGGATATATATATATATATATATATATACAAGAGAAGAGGGGAAGAAGGGAAACTTACAGAGTGGTGGTGGTTGCCGTCGCCGGACCGGAGCAGTCGCAGCAAGGCGGAGGGGTGGCAGGCCGGAGATGGCTGTGCTCGACTCGTCGTGAGGTAGGAGGAGTTCACAGCGGGCTGCCGGGGTCGGTGCGGACAGCAGCAGGGAGGATGGCCGGGAAATGGGGAGTTGGGAGGAGCTCGTGAGGGGTTGGCCTGGCCGGTCTCGGGGCTGACCGCCGTGGGGATCCGCTCGGTCGGCCAGTCGCCGCGGGGAGCCGCCGGGTTGAAGACGGTGGTGAAGGTGGTTGATGGTGTCGAGAGGAGATGATCGTGAGGGGCCGGAGGGAGGAGCAGCCGCGGGGAGCCGCCGGAGGTCAGCAGCGGGCCGGGTGCAGCGGCCGCCGGAGGAGCTTCGGCTGACGGGAACAGCCACCGGCTGAAGGGGGACTCGGCCGGGTGGCCGGCCTGAGGAGAGGGTCGCCGGAGGGTGACCGGCGGATGTACAGGGAATGGTCGGCCTGTGCACAGTAGGGAACAGTGTTCCCTCCCCCTATTGAATTCAAAAAATTCAAAAAGAAAATAAAAGAAAGAGAAGAAGGAGAGAGGAAGAAGAAGAAGAAAAGAGAAGAAAAAGGAAGAAGGAGAGAAAGAAATTACCTACGTTGGAGGCTTGTGAGGAGGAGAGAGAGAGAGGTGGGGGAAAACCTAGGTTGCATAGGGATTAGGGTTTGAGGGTACAAGTCATTAAATAGGAAGAGAGAGGGTGTGATGTAGGGTGAGGATTTGACCCACTTAAATGAGTGGCTAGGATGGAACATGAGGAAATAATTCATGGGGATTATAAGGGTTTTAAATTAAAAATTAATAGGCTCCCTCATGATTAAATAATTAGGTGTTGGCACCTACAATTGAATAATTGCAACTTAGCCCCTTAAATTCGGGAAATTGCACAAACACATGAAATGACAAAAATTGGGCAGGCGATTCGGGGTCCGATAATTTGTAGGGTCAGGGGGCACTGTAAGATGGGTATGGGCTGAATTTGCAGGGCACTGGAATTAAATTGAGATTTTAAAATCAGATAAAATAGTATCCTCAATTTAAATAGAAATAAATACAAGTTGTGTTCAACAATTAATTAGGAGTACATGAAGCCAAAATCAGGTCAGGTCATCAATACCAATATTGAAGAAGACTTAGAACAGAATATTACCCTAATTTGGGCCGCACGAAAAATAGGTCAAGATGGCCTCCAATTATCGATTGGAACGCACAACGATACAAAATAGGAATTTAAAAATAAACGTCAGCAACGATTTTTGTGCGGCTAGAAATAATGCACAACGAGCATAATTATGAGTTGCAAAAATAGCAGAATTGAAGGCGGACATGTCTAGGGCAAGATTGTAAAATTTGTTGGAAGACAAAAGTCTGGATAGTGCTCCAAATATCGAAGCAAAGGCAATGCGCAAAATATTAAATAAAATACAGTAATTAATTAAAATCTTCAAGAATTTAAATTCTAAATAAAATAATAAATCCGAAATTCTATAATTCGGACAGGGGTTCGTCTACTGGGCTTCTAGGTCTAGTCTGCTAGCTAAAATAAAATAATAACACTGCATATAATTATATATTTAATTACACATCACACATAATAATTATTTAAATCAATAAACTATTATGCAATTAATTAATTAAAAATAATATAATATTAAATATTGTAAAAATTCGAAAATACCCCTGTTTCCGGAATGTGGTAGTGACAACATGTCCAAGAAATAAAACTCTGTCCAAGAAGAACTCATATTTGCTGAGCTTAGCGTATAACTGCTCTCTCCTCAAAGTCTCTAGAACAATCCACAGATGCTTCTCGTGCTCCTAGTGGCTCTTCGAATAGACAAGTATATCATCTATGAAGACGACCACGAACTGATCCAAGTACTGGTGGAAGACTCAATTCATTAAGTCCATAAAGATCGATGGAGCATTGGTCAATCCAAATGGCATAACCAAAAACTCGTAGTGCCCATATCTTGTTCTGAATACGGTCTTCGGAATATCCTGCTTTCGTACCTTCACCTAGTGATATCCCGACCTCAAATCTATCTTCGAGAATACCTTAGCTCCACTGAGTTGATCAAATAAGTCATCAATGCATGGCAATGGATATTTGTTCTTCACAGTCACTGCATTCAAGGCACTTTAGTCAATGCATATACGCACTGACCCATCCTTCTTTGGTACAAACAACACTGGTGCTTCCCAGGGTGATGCACTTGGTCGGATAAAACATTTCTTCTCTAGTTCTTTCAACTGTGCCTTCAGCTCATCCATTTCCTTCTTCGCTAGTCTACATGTGATGCTATAGGTACTGCTCCCGGTGCTAGTTCAATTGAAAACTCTACGTCTCTGTCTGGGGGTAGTCCTGGCAAATTCTCTGGAAAGACGTCTAGAAATTCTGAAATAATAGGATGATAGACAACATCGTCCATTGCGAGCTGCATACCATCAAGGATTTCTGTAGAACCTCGTGCAAACTCAAGTTCAGGCTGGCCTAGTACTTTAAAAATAATGCTTCCTCCAAAGCAATCGAAGAAAGCGTGGTACTTGCTTAGCCAGTCCATTCTAAGCACAATATCAAAAGATGGCATAGGAAAGACTAAGAGTTGGGCGTTCATCTCTCTGCCACGTATCACTATAGGGCCCAATCTACAAACTCGGCTAACTGGTACAACTCCTCCTCCGGTAAGAATTCTAACACAACTAGATAAAGGTGTAGAAGCAATGTTGTGTTTGGTAATAAAACTAGATGATATGAATGAGTGGGTGGCTACCGTATCAAACAATGTCAAAGCCGGAAAAGTAAAAGCAAGAGTAATACCTGCTATGACATCCACCTCATGATCTATGTCATCCACCTCCAATACAAAAGTTCACCCGTTCCTCTGCGGCTGTCCATGTCCGGTCCTCATATACTGATCCTCTTGGGTCAGTAGCGGTGGGCCTTTCTGAAATCCTCCTGCTGTCGGGGGTCGAGGTGCTCCCGGTCCAGTCATCTGCTGGGCTGGCTTCGTTGCTGGAAGCGCTAGTCTTTAAACTGGTGGTAGGATTGTCGATGCCTGCATTGGGCAGTCTCTCGCCATGTGATGTCTAGAGCCACACCTCATACACTGACCCAAGCGAGTCCAACAATCTCTAGATATATGTCCGTGTTTTCTATAATAATTATAGTAGGGCTTCTCCGGATTCTGGTGCGGTGCTGCTCGGTGTTGCTGATGCTGCTGTGCCAACGGGCGTCTGATAGGTCCTCCCTGTTGTGTCCTTGTCGGTCCCTGTTGTATCCTTGCTGATCCTTGTTGTGTCCTCAGCTGACCTCCATTTCCTCTGCTAATGATTTCTTGCAATCTGGCCTTTGTTAGTAGTTCAGCATAAGAGACTCGGGACTGCGAGCTTGTATAATGTTGTAGCTCCTTGGATAGTTCTCGATGAAACCTCTTAGCCTTGGCCAAGTCATCTGGTATCAGGGCAGCGCCATATTTGCTGAGTCGACTAAACTCGACATCATATTCGTCCACTGTTTGGTTCCCCTTCTCCAAGTGAAGAAACTGATCGTACATTGCATCTCTAACGGTGTCCAGAAAGTACTTCCTCTCGAAGCACTCCAAGAACTGCTCCCAAGCCTGGTATGTACCTAACTGGCGCTCCATGGATTCCCACCAATGATGAGCATTACCATCTAGAAGCGTCCGTACACCCGTTATCCATAGGTCCATAGGTAATTGCGATGCCTCCTGTAGCTTCTGCGTGTGAGTGATCTAGTTGGTAGTCTCCTTCGGGCTCTTAGTCCCCTTGTACGGCTTCGGACCCATCTGAATAAAGTCCTTTACTGAACCAACCCTAGCTCGAGGTACTGGAGCTAGTGCTTGGGCTGGTACAGTAGCCTATGCGGCCATCCTCTCAAGTGCTGCCAAAAATTCTTGCCTCTGCTCTGCTGCTTGCTGCCTCTGTTTCTACATCATCATCTAAAAGAATTGGAACATCTGTGCTTGGCCATCTTACGGTACTGGAAAAGCTGGAAGGTTCCCAATAGGCGAAGCGGGAAGATCAGATGGAATTGGAGTGTGAGTCTGTCCATCTGGCCCCGGAAGCCTAGGAATCATTGGGGTCCCAACTTGAGTCTGACCATTGACTCCGGAAGTTGTGTCACCATCGGCAGCAATACATCCATTTTGCATATCCATCTCTCTAAAGGTGATGTACGAAACGATTAGAAAAAGTACAAGAATAAAACAGGATGCAAGTATCAAATAGGAAGGATGAGTTTCAGTCAATCGTGGATGAGATCCTTATACTCTATTCCTATACGCAGGCTTGTTTGGTAAAGTTACGTAACCGAGAAAATATATTCTTGACCTGCATGGGCCACCACTAAAAATATGTCACGCCCCAGTTCCAAAATACGTAGGACTAGAAATACGTAACACGCCAGCCGTATGTATATGAACTCCAATATATGGAAAAGATATACACACGTACGCTGTACATGAATATCCAATCCACAGTGGTAATATACTGTCACAATAAGTCATACGCAAATCTATATCTCATCCACAACACAAATAATAGATAAATGGAAATCAATACCTGAATATTAAATAAGCAGTCTCAAATAAGAAATCTCAAAGTGTGATAGTCGGATGGAAACAAATCCACTGCAAATCGACTATACCAAAACTACTAAAGGGAGAAGAGAATAAACTCTAATATAAGAATAAATGTCTCAAAAAAGAATAACAACTAGAATCTCTAAACAACTGCAATGAATCACATATAATCAGAACATAAGACCTCATTAGTCTGATAGGTAGCGTCAGGTCCAGGTCCATACTCCTGTGGGTACCAGGTCCTCAGAGGGACGTAACAAGATACATATAAACATGCCAATAAAGTACTAAAATGTAAACATCCAACGGGGTCGCCTAACCATCTATGTGAATGCAGTTTGAGAACAACTTACCACCAAGTGTGCTATCTGGCTAAAATAGGATTGGCATGGTTCTCTTGGAGATCCAGGGGCCAACAAAGGCACGTCGTCTTTTGAACGGCGGAGGCCCGCCTGATAATATATAATATAAAGTGGTCATCATGACCGCGCATCTCCGGCGGAGCGTACGGGTTACAAGGGAAAAAGTACAATGGAGCCCAAATGCCTTACTTGTTGTTTTCCCCACCCAATGCTCTAAGCATGTCATGTCCATAACACGATAATACCTCTAATAACCACCAGGTCTACTAGCATGCAAAGTTTTTATTGGCAGTTATTCCTATCCGTCGTACGACCTATACGTACCAGTGGCAAGCCGAGTACGCAAGTCCGTGTCCTACATGTGACTCACGCTCGTGTAAGAATAGTGTCATGGAAAATAAAATATAAATGCCTCATGAAGATGGGGTAGTCTCATAAAGTAGGTCCAATGCATATACATAAATAAAAACATAGTACGACGACACCGTCGTTGCACCCAAGTTTTCTTGGACGCACAATTTATATAGCAGTTAAAATAAATAAACCAAAATAAGTAGAAATAAATATGCATGCATCATATGAAATATAAATACAGTACAATGGCAAGGTATACTTGCCTGGCAATAAATCTGTAAAGTGTAAGCGTCCAATGTCAAGGACACATGATCTGGAACTAATGGCCTCCGAACAAACGTCTCCGGATGCTGAAATAGACATCACCAACATTTTTAGAATGAGAAAAATAGCTAAAAAGTACTTTCCTTTTGTCCAATTTGGACACAGAGGCAAAACGGTAATTTCGGGTAAAAGTGGGATCCGCGTGTGGCCCACTTTGCACCGAAAAGCGTGCCAAGGGTAACAGTCTCGAAATAGGACAAATTATAGGTCAAACAACTCTAGATGTCAATACAGACCCAACGGTAAATCCAAATGTGGATTCCGATGGGCCGAACACAATTTTGCCCATAAAGTCAACTGTAGGGCCCGCCAATTGACGACTTGGTCAACTATCTCAGAATTGCGTAAAAATAGGTTCACAGGACCAGTGTGTTACCACGAGTCCAGTGGCACAAGTTTTGTCACAATCTGACGAGCATGAACAAAATACACGCGACTTTCACAAAAGTTGTGATACGGGGTGTGTCCGCGGATACGGGCTAATTTCGACGTGCACACTCGTCCGAATCATTTTTGTGAACTCTCACATGCCCGGTTATGCTACGCACACCGTTCGGTATACTTGGTATACGGCAGGGCCGTCCCATTTTGTGGGGTGCACTCCGTTTCACAACTTTTGAAAATCTAGGAAAAGTGGGTTCGTGGGGTTTTCCAACGAATTTAATTATGTTTACAGTAGTTCATAATCTAGGGTTATTTAACAGAAATTAAACTAGGTCAAGTGGTCTACGCATACCAAAAAGAATCGTCAAAATCGGATCTCTGTGGTGGGAGATACGAACTCAGAGACATGGGTGGTCACCGTAGTTTTCTGCGATCCCAGAATTCTATCTATTTATGCCAACTTTGGCGCTGTTTTCGCCTATGGTTACGCATTGTTCGAGGTCTTCTATCACACAGATATGGAAGAGGTTTAAGGGGTGGGCATACCGGTGAAGACGGGATGACGTTTGGTTGAGCGAGGCGACGGAAAATAACTCCGGAACACAGGTACCTCGCTATGGAATTTGCAGTGCGCGGTGTCGCGGTCATCGGGATTGGTTTGGACGGCCTGGCGGGGTTCTCCGGCTGTAGTGACGGTGCTTTCTAGGTCTAGATGGGAAGAGGAAGGGTTTGGATGATTTAGTTTAGGTTTTTAGATGAATAGAATATATATATAAGTGAATATAAGGGAGAGAGGATGTTCGGTCGTTTAATATCAGCGGGGGGGGGGTTGCTAACGTGGGGTTTACTGTGGAATCTAAAGGGGGCGGCTCACAATGCAAAGGGAGTAGGCTTTTGGTTGGCTCTGGTGTTGCATGGTAAGGAGCCAGCGGGTGTGTGGTTTGTTGGTTGCAAAGGTGGTTTTTGGTAGTAGTTAAGTAATAGAATTAATGGTTTTGTTATTAATTATTTTTTTCTTTTCTTTTCCTTTAAATATTTTCCTTTAAAATATATATGTATGTATATATGTATATACTTATATAAAAAATCTAGAATTACACTAAAACATAATATTAAGCTAGCAACTGCTCAAGGGGTCCCCTACATGAAATTAATTCGAAAAAATTTCTTATGGTCCCATAAATCTCCTAAGTGCACCAACACCTAAAATAAAAATTAATAAAAATATATTTCTCCTAATTAGCCATTAATTACTATAATTAAATTAATAATTAATAATTAAAAAGGGTATATATGATTTTTAGGAATAGGGATTTTACACTGATAGCGAAGTTTTGGGCATTTCGGACGATTTGGGGGTTTTTCTTCGACATGGGTTCCACACACATGTGGAATTTTGCCATGAACCTAGAATCGGAGAGTTAGCATTTTTATGAGGTTCTAGACATTGATTAGAACTCGTGGGTAAATTTTGGGTCGATTTTGATTAGGTTTGGTGTGCGTTTCACGAGGTATCGCGAGCTGCACTCCAAGTATTCGTCAAAACGACCAATTAGCCATTTCGACTTGGTTTTTAGGTTTCGGGCTTCTACGTGGGTTGGTTTAGACTTGTGGAGTGTGTATTAAGGTTTTCGAGTTTATATTTGTTTATATATATATATGTATTTGTATGTGTATTGGTGAGTATGTGTGTATTGGTGTTTGGGGGTAAGTGTGTTTGAGTGTGTATAGGTGTGGTTGTATGTGAGTGTGTAAGTGTGTGCATATATATATATATAGGTGTAGGTGTAGGTGTATCTATATATGTATATGAGATATATATATAGGTATTCATATGTATGTGTGTGAGTATATATATATGTATAGATATATAAGTGTGTATATATATATATATATATATATATATATATATATATATATGGAGGTTTGAGTGTGTGAGTGTGTGTATGAGAGTGTGAGGGTTTATATATATAGTGTGTGTGTGTGTGCGTCTATATATATATATGTGTGTGAGTGTTGAGGATGGGACCGAGTGAGTGAGTGAGATTGGAAGAGAGGAAGAGGGGGTGAGCTGAGAGAGATTGAGAGAGAGTAAGATAATAGAGAGAGGGAGAGGGAGCCAAGGAAGCAGCAGCAGCATATAGTAGCAGCAACAGCAGTAGTAGGTATTAGCAGCAGCAGCAGCAGCAGCAGTTAGTACCAGCAGCAGCAACAGGTAGTAGCAACAGCAGCAGCGACAGTAGCAGCAGGTAGTTACAGCAGTAGTAGGTAGCAACAGCAGTAGCAGCGGCAGCTGTAATAGCAGCAACAACAATAACACCCCCCTAATAGCAATGAGATGAGAAAGAGGGAGAGAGATTTATAAGTGTATATATAGTTATATATATAGATATATAGTTAGTATAGATAGATGGATAGGTATTTAGATATATAGGTTGGATAGGTAATAGGTAAATAGGTATCAGATTATATATATATATATATATATATATATATATATATATATATATATATATATATATAGGTATATGTAGATATATGTATACTAGTATAGATAAATATATATATATATATGTTAGATAGTGAGATAAGAGAGAATGGTGAGGTAAGGTATTGGATCTTAATACCTTGAGGTATTGAAGGTAAGTTGAGGTATTGAGGTATTGCCTATATACTATATATATATATATATATATATATAGATGTTTACATATAGTAGTATATATAAGTATATATAGATAGTTAGCTAGTTAGTTAGAGTTAGAGTTAGAGAGGGGTAAGGCTAGAGATATCTCAATACCTTGAGATACTCAAGGTATTGGGTATCGTGGCGAGGTATTGGATTTTTGCCCGTGTATGGGATAAGTGATGCTTATATATATATATATATATATATATATATATATATATATATATATATACATGTTATGATATGTATTTGTGGGTTTGGATGGGGTATATAGCGTCGGTTGAGATATCGAATACCGAGGGTATCCCGGTATCTCCAAGTGGCGAGTTTGTGGGTTTACTAGCTTAATGAGCTAGTTTTGACCTAGAATTTTAGGGGCACCCTAGTTTGACCTAAAGTTGACCGTAGTTGACCCGGTTGACCGCCAAAGTCAACATTGACCTAGTTTCGACCTAGAGTTGACTTTTTGGGCTCCGAGTTAAATTTTTGACCTAGAATGGACTAGTTTGACCCATTTGACCTAGAAAAGGCCTAGAAGTTTTTTTTAGTTTATTTAAATTTGTTTCTCTCTCTAGAGCGCCAAGTAACCTTAGATTTCCATATTATGTCTTTACGATGCCAGTTCAGACCTCAATTCTCACCAGTTGCTCACGACGTCAGGCGAGTACATTCTCTAATAGATTTCATTATCTGATAATTATTATGATTCAGCTTTTAGTATAGTATTATCTAATTTTCTGACACAACAATGACTAGTATTTCTGGATTCATTTACTTACGACACGTATATTTCATGTCTGGCCTCTATTTATAGAATTACCTACTAGCGTCACATCTGGACTCACTATAGGCATTACTCATATTTCTGGCTGGACTCATATTTATTTTATATGTCGGGTCTTGGATTCACTTGTACTAGTCGGGGCAGAGAAATAATCGAGTAGACATGTAAACATTCTCAAATCTGGAATCACTCCCTCTGGTCTAATCTGGAATGATAGCAGCCGTACACCCAGTGTACGGTGAGTCGTACTTATCCCTAGTCGTTTACATGTCGAAACAGGTATTTCAGAGACACTATTTTGTTCTTTCTAGTCTGGACTTACTTACACTTCTTGACTGGTCTTACTTAAACTTTATGGACTGAACTCATTATATTTACTCTTGCTGGACTTACTTTCCGTTATTGTGCACACACTTGCTCTTAGTTTAGATTTCTTGTATCCTGCAGTCATTATTATCTTGCTTCTGATTTTCATGCATCTTTACCTTTATGCACCAGTTGACAGATTTATATATATATTTCCTTATTCATACTTCATTTCTTTCACCTTGTGCTACATGCTATAACTACTTTATAATTTTTATCATTTAACTGGAACTGCTGTTAGAAGTGTACTTGCTCCAATCCTGACTGGATACATTTTTTTGAGGATCCGGAAGATTGGTGTCCGATATTTTATGGACCTCAGTCTGTCGATGGTGCAGACAGGGACCCCCTAGTTCAGGAGTGATTTTCGGGTTGGTAGCCGGGATCACTAGGACCTCAGTTGTATTTATTAGCTTTTGGTACCAGATTTGTCCCCGGCTTTTGGTTTATGACTTTGTATTATACTTAATTCAAGATATTATTGTTATTATTATTATTGTTACTGGCTTTAGTAGTAGTTATTGTTTAGACTTTGTAGTTGTTAGACTTCCTTGTTATCTTATCATGCTTAGATCGTGAATGAGTATTTGTATTATCTTTACATATTGTTCCTCCATTTGGAGTTGAGATCTTGGTAGGTACTTATATTGTTGTATAAGATTGTTGTTTCGGATAAAAAATAAATGAAAGTAAAAATATACGAGAAAACGACAAGGTTCTTTATTCTAAAGAAAACCCCGCTCGAACTTCGTCGATGTTTACAAACAAGATTGTACAATTTTGATCCTACAGGAGGAATGTCGAAGTACAATTTCTTTAATCTGGGTAAATATTTCTATAGGTGTCTGATCTGCGGTCGATCACTTTAGCCCTTGGACCACACGATGTTTTGAAGAAGTGTCGTGGAAGACATAAAGCAGCTTCGAGGGTTGCTAAAGAGGGTGGATGCCCGATGCCAAAGTCATCGATCCCTTCTCTTTGCCTGAGCTCTGGACTTTTTTCTCTCTCTCTCTCTTCGATCCTAATCTCCTTTTAATTTTTTGACCTGTTTCTCTGTTGATAGAGGCCTCTATTTATAGAGTTTTTAGTGATAGTGACCACAAAGTCGGCATAGAAACCGAGTAGTGGAAAGTACAGCACCATTTTATACGACGGTTTAAAATAACCAATGCCTGCGTATAGATGACCTTCTGAGTGAGCATGTGACGCGTGTCCAACTAAGGGACAAACGCGTATAGCTGCTGCGAAGATCACGGCGTAGAAGCCACGTAGGTAGTTATCCCTTGTGTAGAAGAGGTTGGCGTAGAAGCCAAATGACTGTCACCATGGCATAGAAGCTGAGTAGGCGTAGAAGCCGAGTAGGCGTAGAAGCCGAGCAGGCGTAGAAGCCGAGTGGGCATAGAAGCCGAGCAGGCGTAGAAGCCGAGTGGGCATGAAGCCGAGCAGGCGTAGAAGCCGAGTTGGTGTGGACGCTTTTAGCTGAAATTACGGCTTTTGGAGATATAATCAAATCCCATGCATTAAATGCAGAGATCTGCCCCCATCCTGCGCATTAAATGCAGAGGCATGTTTTTGAAGCTTTATTGTCCCGCAGATTTACCATCATTCTGCATATTAAATACAGATACGCGCCTCAAACTTTGTACGAAGAGAAACTGATAACGTGGCAGCCTATTTGTCTTCCGCAGAGCGTAAGAAGCTCACGTCTGCCCATGTAAAACTAGGCAGCGTATCCCCTTGTCTGCGTAAAAGCTGTTTACACAAAGGGGTTGCCACTAAACGATGGTTCGGTGACATTTACTCAAATCCCCAGCATTAAATGTGGTATATATAGGTATATGTAGATATATGTATACTAGTATAGATAAATATATATATATAGGTTAGATAGTGAGATAAGAGAGAAGGGTGAGGTAAGGTATTGGATCTTAATACCTTGAGGTATTGAAGGTAAGTTGAGGTATTAAGGTATTGCCTATATACTATATATATATATATATATATATAGATGTTTACATATAGTAGTATATATAAGTATATATAGATAGTTAGCTAGTTAGTTAGAGTTAGAGAGGGGTAAGGCTAGAGATATCTCAATACCTTGAGATACTCAAGGTATTGGGTATCGTGGCGAGGTATTGGATTTTAGCCCGTGTATGGGATAAGTGATGCTTATATATATATATATATATATATATATATATATATATACATGTTAGGATATGTATTTGTGGGTTTAGATGGGGTATATAGCGTAGGTTGAGATATCGGATACCGAGGGTATCCCGGTATCTCCAAGTGGCGAGTTTGTGGGTTTACTAGCTTAATGAGCTAGTTTTGACCTAAAATTTTAGGGGCACCCTAGTTTGACCTAAAGTTGACCATAGTTGACCCGGTTGACCGCCAAAGTCAACATTGACCTAGTTTCGACCTAGAGTTGACTTTTTGGGCTCCGAGTTAACTTTTTGACCTAGAATGGACTAGTTTGACCCATTTGACCTAGAAAAGGCCTAGAAGTTTGTTTTTAGTTTATTTAAATTTGTTTATCTCTCTAGAGCGCCAAGTAACCTTGGATTTCCATATTATGTCTTCGCGACGCCAGTTCAGACCTCAATTCTCGCCAGTTGCTCACGACGTCAGGCGAGTACATTCTCTAATAGTTTTTATTATCTGATAATTATTATGATTCAGCTTTTAGTATAGTATTATCTAATTTTCTGACACGATAATGACTAGTATTTCTGGATTCATTTATTTACGACACGTATATTTCATGTCTGGCCTCTATTTATGGAATTACCTACTTGCGTCACATCTGGACTCACTATAGGCATTACTCATATTTCTGGCTGGACTCATATTTATTTTACATGTCGGGTCTTGGATTCACTTATACTAGTCGGGGCGGAGAAATAATCGAGTAGACATGTAAACATTCTCAAATCTGGAATCACTCCCTCTGGTCTAATCTGGAATGATAGCAACCGTACACCCAGTGTACGATGAGTCGTACTTATCCCTAGTTGTTTACATGTCGAAACAGGTATTTCAGAGACACTATTTTGTTCTTTCTAGTCTGGACTTACTTACACTTCTTGACTGGTCTTACTTAAACTTTATGGACTGAACTCATTATATTTACTCTTGCTGGACTTACTTTACGTTATTGTGCACACACTTGCTCTTAGTTTAGATTTCTTGTATCCTGCAGTCATTATTATCTTGCTTCTGATTTTCATGCATCTTTACCTTTATGCACCAGTTGACAGATATATATATATATATATTTCCTTATTCATACTTCATTTCTTTTACCTTGTGCTACATGCTATAACTGCTTTATAGTTTTTATCATTTAACTGGAACTGCTGTTAGAAGTGTACTTGCTCCAATCCTGACTGGATACATTTTTTAGAGGATCCGGAAGATTGGTGTCCGACATTTTATGGACCTCAGTCTGTCGATGGTGCAGACAGGGACCCCCTAGTTCAGGAGTGATTTTCGGGTTGGTAGCCGGGATCACTAGGACCTCAGTTGTATTTATTAGCTTTTGGTACCAGATTTGTCCCCGGCTTTTGGTTTATGACTTTGTATTATACTTAATTCAAGATATTATTGTTATTATTATTATTGTTGCTCGCTTTAGTAGTAGTTATTGTTTAGACTTTGTAGTTGTTAGACTTCCTTATTATCTTATCGTGCTTAGATCGTGAATGAGTATTTGTATTATCTTTACATATTGTTCCTCCATTTGGAGTTGAGATCTTGGTAGGTACTTATATTGTTGTATAAGATTGTTGTTTCGGATAAAAAATAAATGAAAGTAAAAATGTACGTAAAAACGACAAGGTTCTTTATTCTAAAGAAAACCCCGCTCGAACTTCGTCGATGTTTACAAACAAGATTGTACAATTTTGATCCTACTGGAGGAATGTCGAAGTACAATTTCTTTAATCTGGGTAAATATTTCTATAGGTGTCTGATCTGCGGTCGATCACTTTAGCCCTTGGACCACACGATGTTTTGAAGAAGTGTCGTGGAAGACATAAAGCAGCTTCGAGGGTTGCTAAAGAGGGTGGATGCCCGATGCCAAAGTCATCGATCCCTTCTCTTTGCCTGAGCTCTGGACTTTTTTCTCTCTCTCTCTCTCTTTGATCCTAATCTCCTTTCAATTTTTTGACCTGTTTCTCTGTTGATAGAGGTCTCTATTTATAGAGTTTTTAGTGATAGTGACCACAAAGTTGGCATAGAAACCGAGTAGTGGAAAGTACAGCACTATTTTATACGACGGTTTAAAATAACCAATGCCTGCGTATAGATGACCTTCTGAGTGAGCATGTGACGCGTGTCCAACTAAGGGACAAACGCGTATAGCTGCTGCGAAGATCACGACGTAGAAGCCACGTAGGTAGTTATCCCTTGTGTAGAAGAGGTTGGCGTAGAAGCCAAATGACTGTCACCATGGCATAGAAGCTGAGTAGGCGTAGAAGCCGAGTAGGCGTAGAAGCTGAGCAAGCGTAGAAGCCGAGTGGGCATAGAAGCCGAGCAGGCGTAGAAGCTGAGTTGGTGTAGACGCTTTTAGCCGGAATTACGGCTTTTAGAGATATAATCAAATCTCATGCATTAAATGCAGAGATCTGCCCCCATCTTGTGCATTAAATGCAGAGGCATGTTTTTGAAGCTTTATTGTCCCGCAGATTTACCATTATTCTGCATATTAAATGCCGATATGCGCCTCAAATTTTGTACGAAGAGAAACTGATGACGTGGCTGCCTATTTGTCTTCCGCAGAGCGTAAAAAGCTTACGTCTGCCCATGTAAAACTAGGCAGCGTATCCCCTTGTCTGCGTAAAAGTTGTTTACACAAAGGGGATGCCACTAAACGATGGTTCGGTGACATTTAATCAAATCTCCAGCATTAAATGTGGAGATCCGCCATTATCCTGTGCATTAAATGCAGAGGCGTGTTTTGAAGGTCTGTCACTTGGCCTGCGCAAGGTGTGGAGACGTGCCTCGGGCATCTGTCAATATTCGGCGCTTTAAATTCAGAGATGTGCCTCGAATCCCGTACGAGGTACAGCTTTTGACGTGGCAGGCGGTTTGTCTTCTGCGGAGCGTAAACAGCTCATATCTGCCTGTGTAAAACTAGGCAGCGTATCCCTTTGTACGCATAAAAGCTGTTTACGCCAAGGAAATAGCTGTAAATGACAGCCTGGGTTGCAGTATCGCGCCATCATTATAGCCGTCGCTTGGGTAGTCGTGCAGTACTTTTTGTCAGAAGTCAGACGTCAGGTTCATTGAACGATCTGACAGGTTCATTTCGAAGAATACGAAGCGTCCCTCGTACACTTCAATGCTGTATTAAAAATGAATGAGCTTTACGCCATAAAGGCGATGAAGAACCCTGCTCATGCTGAAGTAGCCTGGACATACTACTTTATGTGGATGGTCCTCGAGCTCATATTTTGTGCTGTGCTCAATGAAAAAGCTCTGTTGCACGTTGATGGCTCCGAGGTCCTCTGTTTACGCTGCTCTGCCTCAATACGCTGCGTATCGCTATCCAACGTATTTTTTATGCTTCTACAAGACCCCCTTTAAAGCTTTTAAATTTCTCATAATTTGAAACGCTTTGAATGAAGCATGAACGTTCCTCATAATTTGAAACATTTCTGAATGGAGCTTTGAAACGGTCAAGCCTGACACGTTCTTTCATGGCTGACTTTATGGCAGAGTTATTGGGGATCGGTGTGATCTCTTTCGCCTATAAAAAGGCTGAGGAGCTAACCTGTTCTTCCCATATTTCCTTTACCGCAAAGAGATGATGGCCAGAGTTTGTCGGGTCAACTTTAGGAAGAAGAAGACCATGCTCTTCCTGCATGTAAGGAGCCAAAAAAGATGGCATCTTCAAGCAAATGTCCACTGCGACGATGGATCATGGTAGGATATCATAGCCTCCTTTGCTCGGGATAATCAGTAACTTTGTATGGTGGTTCTTCGGGAGAGAGGAAAGGGTCGTATTTCACCATGCTGCTTGCAAGTGGTGCCTTCTCTCGTTACCTGTGGACGAGGGCAGGCAAACTGGCGGTTGTCCAGGATTGAGTTGGATAAAATATCTCAACTCAATCTTTGACGGCGTTGGATGTAAAAAAGAAGATTTACTCAGCTTTTCTTCTGTTGGCTGATGGGTCTATGCCCAGCTCTGTATCCTGTCGCCGTTGATCAATATGTCCGTCAGTTTGCGGTTATTGACTGACTGCTGGAGAAGATGGATGAAGAATTTTGCCCGTGCGAGAACCTGGCAGAACAGATTTTGGGCGCGATCTTCAGACGATGATGAGGAAGTCCTTTGTAGACGGAATTTCCCTCATGCAAGGTCATAAAAATGAAGAAAACCCTTGTAGACTAGATTTCCTTCATGTAATCATGTTTTTAATTTTAATAAAATTGTCTTTCTCCTTTATATATGATCATATTGCCATACTTTGCTGTGAAGTCTGAATATGTGTAGCTTCGACACGTATGATAATTTACGTCGACTCTGTTAGAAAGAGTGCTAGGTCCTGTCCTGTCGTTTACGCATAGCTAAGGATGTGCAGAAAGCCGCTTTAGTAGTCGAGTGTTCGAACTGTCCTGCTGTTAGGAATGAGGAACCGCGTAGAATTCTGAACTGTTGTTTTTACTTCTGATAAACAGAATTTTTTTTTTGTTCAGACTTTATCTTCAAGAATAATTTCTCGAAAATCCCTTGGAACAGGGTGAGGAATGGCTGTCAAGAACTGAGTTGCCATCTTGAAATTGTAGACGAAATATTCAGACTGAATATCTGGATGAACTTCGAATCGACCCATGAAGAAGAGTAATTTTTCAATGTTGAACTCTGTATGCTTCGGGCACTTAGGATATCTTGAGTTCAAGGAGGAGTATCTTCTGTGTGAACTCTCGCAATTGACCACCTTTGATAACTGTTCAGATGTACGGTACTGGCCGACGCATTTTTCAGATATGCGAAAAGCCATAGAGCGTGAAATCATAAGTTTGCAGCCTCTGAGCGTAAACTAAACGCCACCGAGCGTGAAATCATAAGTTTGCAGTTCCTGAGCATGAAGTCGTAGGTTTGTAGCCTCTCAAACGTAAAAGCTACCGAGCATGAGAGCATCCGGGCATAAAATCATAGACTTGTAGCCTTTGAACTTAAAACCATAGATTTGTAGCTGTCGAGCGTAGAAAGCTCCTTTAGCATTAAAATTATAGATTTGTAGCTTTCCGAAAAGAAAATTTTCCGAGCGTGGAGTTGTGGATCTGTTGTCTCTGAGCGTAAAATGCCACTGAGCGTGAGATCATAGATTTGTAGGTGCTGAGCGTGAAGTCGTAGGTTTGTAGCCTCTCGAGCATAAAAGCTACCGAGCACAAAGGTATCCGGGCGTAAAACCATAGACTGATAGCCTGTGAGCATAAAACCATAGATTTGTAGCTGTCGAGCGTAGAAAGCTCCAATTGGCGGGCCCTATAGTTGACTTTTTGGGCAAAATTGTGTTCGGCCCATCGGAATCCACATTTGGACATACCATTGGGTCCGTATTGACATCTAAAGTTGTTCGACCTATAATTTGTCCTATTTAGAGACTGTTACCCTTGGCATGCTTTTCGGTGCAAAGTGGGCCACGCGCGGATCTAATTTTACCCAAAATTACCGTTTTGCCTCTGTGTCCAAATTGGAGAAAGGGAAGTACTTTTTAGCTATTTTGCTCATTTCGGAAACTTTAGTGATATCTATTTCAGCATCCGGAGACGTTTGTTCGGAGGCCATTAGTTCTAGATCCTGTGTCCTTGACATTGGACGCTTACACTTTACAGATTTTTTGCCAGGCAAGTATACCTACCTTGCCATTGTACAGTATTTACATTCCATATGATGCATGCATATTTATTTCTACTTATTTTAGTTCATTTATTTTAACTGCTATATAAATTGCTCGTCCAAGGAAACTTGGGTGCAACGACGGTGTCGTCGTACTATATTTTTATTTATCTATATGCATTGGACCTACTTTATGAGACTACCCCATCTTCATGAGGCATTTATGTTTCATTGGCCATGACACTATTCTTACACGAGTGTGAGTCACATGTAGGACACGGACTTGCATACTCGGCTGGCCACTGGTACGTATAGGTCGTGCGACGGATAGGGATAACTGCCAATAAAAATTTTACAAACTAGTAGACCTGGCGGTTATTAGAGGTATTATCGTGTTATGGACATGATATGCTTATAGCATTGGGTGGGGAGAACAACAAGTAAGGCATTTGGACTACTTTGCACTTTTTCTCTTGTAACCCGTACGTTCCGTCGGAGATGCGCGGTCATGATGACCACTATATATTATATATTATCAGGCGGGCCTCCACCGTTCAAAAGACGACGTACCTTTGTAGGTCCCTGGATCTCCAAGAGAACCATGCCAATCCTATTTTAGCCAGATAGCCCACTTAGTGGAAAGTTGTTCTCAAACTGCATTCACATAGATGGTTAGGCGACCCCATTGGATGTTTATATTTTAGTACTTTATTGGCATGTTTATATGTATCTTGTTACGTCCCTCTGAGAACCTGGTACCTTTCCAGATATAGATGAGCAAGAGTACCCACAGGAGTATGGACCTGGACCTGACGCTACCTATCAGACTGAGGAGGTCTTACCTTCGGATTATATATGATTCATTGCAGCTGTTTAGAGATTCTAGTTGTTATTCTTTTTCGAAACATTTATTCTTATATTAGAGTTTATTCTCTTCTCCCTTTAGTAGTTTTGGTATAGTCGATTTGCAGTGGATTTGTTTCCATCTGTCTATCACACTTTGAGATTTCTTATTTGAGACTGCTTATTTGATATTCAATTATTAATTTCCATTTATCTATTATTTGTGCTGTGGATGAGATATAGATTTGCGTGTGACTTGTTGTGGCAGTATATTACCACTGTGGATTGGATATTCATGTGCAGCGTACATGTGTATATGGTTTCCATATATTGGAGTTCGTATACATACGGCTGGCGTGTTATATATTTCTAGTCCTACATATTTTGGAACTGGGGCGTAACATATTTTTAGTGGTGGCCCATGCAGGTCAAGAATATATTGCCGCGGTTACGTAACTATACCGAACAAGCCTGCGTATAGGAATAGAGTATAAGAATCTCATCCACGCTTGACTGAAACTCATCCTTCCTATTTGATACTTGTATCCTGTTTGATTCCAGTACTTTTTCTAATCGTTTCGTACATCACCTGCAAAGAGATGGATATGCAAAATGGATGTATTGCCGCCGATGGCGACACAACTTTCGGAGTCAATGGTCAGACTCAAGTTGGGATCCCAACGATTCCTAGGCTTCCGGGGCCAGATGGACAGACTCACACTCCAATTCCATCTGATCTTCTCGCTTCGCCTATTGGGAACCTTCTAGCTTTTCCAGTACCGTAAGATGGCCAAGCGTAGATGTTCCAATTCTTTTAGATGATGATGTAGAAACAGAGGCAGCAAGCAGCAGAGCAGAGGCAAGAATTGTTGGCAGCACTTGAGAGGATGGCCGCATAGGCTACTGTACCAGCCCAAGCACTAGCTCCAGTACCTCGAGCTAGGGTTGGTTCAGTAAAGGACTTTATTCAGATAGGTCCAAAGCCGTACAAGGGGACTAAGAGCCCGGAGGAGACTACCAACTAGATCACTCACACGCAGAAGCTACTGGAGGCATCGCAGTTACCTATGGACCTATGGATAACGGGTGTACGGAGGCTTCTAGATGGTAATGCTCATCATTGGTGGGAATCCATGGAGCGCCAGTTGGGTACATACCAGACTTGGGAGCAGTTCTTGGAGTGCTTCAAGAGGAAGTACTTTCTGGACACCGTCAGAGATGCAATGTACGATCAGTTTCTTCACTTGGAGCAGGGGAACCAAACAGTGGACGAATATGATGTCGAGTTTAGTCGACTCAGTAAATATGGCACTGCCCTGATACCAGATGACTTGGCCAAGGCTAAGAGGTTTCATCGAGAACTATCCAAGGAGCTACAATATTATACAAGCTCGTAGTCCCGAGTCTCTTATGCTGAACTACTGACAGAGGCCAAATTGCAAGAAACCATTAGCAGAGGAAAGGGAGGTCAGTTGAGGACACAACAAGGATCAACAAGGATACAGCAGGGATTGACAAGGATACAACAGGGAGGACATATCAGATATTCTTTGGCATAGCAGCATCAGCAACATCGAGCAGCACCGTACCAAAATCTGGAGAAGCCCTACTACAATTATTATGGAAAATACGAACATATATCGAGAGATTGTCGGACTCGCTTGGGTCAGTGTATGAGATGTATCTCCGGACAGCACATGGAGAGAGACTGCCCAATGCAGGCATCGACACTCCCACCACCAGTTCAGAGACTAGCGCTTCCAACACCGAAGCCAGCCCAGTAGATGACTGGACCGGGAGCACCTCGACCCCCGGCAGTAGGAGGATTTCAGAGAGGCCCACCGCTACCGACCCAGGAGGATCAGTATATGAGGACCGGACATGGACAGCCGTAGAGGAACTGGCGAGCTTTTGCATTGGAGGTGGATGACATGGATCATGAGGTGGATGTCATAGCAGGTATTACTCTTGCATTTACTTTTCCTGTTGTGACATTGTTTGATACGGGAGCCACCCACTCATTTATATCATCTAGTTTTATTGCCAAATACAACATTGCTTCTACACCTTTATCTAGTTGTGTTAAAATTCTTACCGGAGGAGGAGTTATACCAGTTAGCCGAGTTTGTAGATCGGGCCCTATAGTGATACGTGGCAGAGAGATGAATGCCAAACTCTTAGTCCTTCCCATGCTATCTTTTGATATTGTGCTTGGAATGGACTGGCTAAGCAAGTACCATGCATTCTTCGATTGCTTTGGAGGAAGCATTCTTTTTAAAGTACCAGGCCATCCTGAACTTGAGTTTGCACGAGGTTCTACAGAAATCCTTGATGGTATGCAGCTCGCAATGGACGATGGTCAAAGTCTCCAAATACCCCAAATAAGCTCTAACTTCCTCCCATGGGTATTCCTAAGGTCTAGGAAGGTTCTAAACAACTAATTACACTATATTAGAGTAATCTCATAGGGAAAAATTAGGGTTTACCTCTTGGGAGTTGGAATCCCAAGGCCAAACTCCTTGAAAAGTCCTAAAAGCTCCAAACTAGCTTCCAAGCTCTCAAATCCAAGTACTACTCCCAAAGTAACTCCTACACAAATAAGTTAGAAAAAAATGAAAGGTTAGGGTTAGATATGGATGAAGATTGGAGGTGGAAAGAGAAATGGGGAAGGAAACTTACTTGAAATTTGTTGGAGGAGTAAAGGAAGGAGAAATGAAGAAAGATAGTGGAAAGAAAGAAGTGAATGAATAGAATGAAGGGGGAAGACAGGGCCGACCATGTCATCGAGAGTACGGTTTGGGTTAGATATAGGTATAAAGTCTAAAATATCCCTCCTACAAGTCATGCTAATTAGGGTTTGGGTTTAGGGTTCTAAATACATTCTAACTAAACCCTAATCACTCCAACTAACTAATTAGAATATAAATAACTATTCTAAATCAATAAATAAGTCTGACAAGGATGTTGGTTTGGTCTGACAAGGGTCCACTAGGGTCTGATATGGGTCCAGACTAGCCAAAACCCTAAAACAACTAATAAAAATAATTATATGCATCTAATTAAATATTAATACAAATATTTATGATCAATACACAATTTACCAAATTGAAATAAAAAAATATCTTGTCCTGGAAATAGGATAGTGACAACTAGTATCCAGATTCTTTGTCTAACAGGTGCCGGTTGGCTAAACGTCCAAAAGAATATAGTTTACTAAAGACGAGCAGTGAAACAAGAAACCCACTCGTGACCCTCAACAGGCATCCTTCTAGTGCATGCCTTCAATGAGGGAGAAGTAAGCTTTATCATCAGGTGTTGGGTCTATACCTGGCTATACAAAACTAGTGGGGTTAGACCGCAAATAGCAAGTGCCACAAAGGAACGACGAAATAAAGAAACAAAACCAGTTCTATACCACGAGATATGTGAGCCAATAATCAATGGCATATGTCTCATCCATGATATGATACGATACCCCTTCACCAAACAATGACAGAAAGTGCCCTATCATATTAAGATCGAATACGTTCCTTTATTAAGGTCAAGCTAAAATAATTATGCATCGTAGTTTCAGTCCATAGCCTATCGTAACACGACAGCGGAACCAAATAACCAAATACCGACATGAGTTAAACTATTATGCCATAACAACCTGTGTCCCTAATTCTACTCAATAGAAGGCACAATACGCAAGTAGAGATACAATATAAGATATAACATAGCTTCAGTCCATAGATTATCGTAACATAATAATACAACCTAACAACCAAACAAGGACATGGATTAAATCATCATTCCATGATAGTCCATTCTCCTGGCTAGACGGATAATATAAGCAAATTAGACGGTCAATCATGTATTACAGCTTTATATGTGATCCCTAGGTTATCCTAGTAATGCAATATATGACTATCCTCAGATCATACCATAATCGAGCAGGGCTGGCTGAACTAATGATATAAGAGTAAGTATATATATAAAATGATACACTAGTCCCTTCCAAGGGCACTGAGCTAATTAATGATTAATAACTATTTTAGGATTTCTATAGGAAAGATACTGGCTCAGTCTTATAATTAAATTAGATACTACACTCCACTAGTGATGATGATATACAGTATCCTTAGGCGACAACCTTTACTTTCAGCTAATTTAGGGCAGTTTGAAATACACGATCTCGCGATATCATTCTTTCACAATGCTATCACTACCATATTTTTCATAAGGATATTTTGGTCATTTTATATAATTATTATTTAGTGATTAATATTTATTTATATTGTGCTAATTATTTAAATTGTGTTGTGATATTTAATTATGTGTTAGTGTTCTACCTATGATTATTTGGACTTGTCATTAGTGGACCTATTGGATTATCATGACATATTGAGCCCAACTTGAGACCAAGCCCATTAGACCATCTTTCTTAGTTAAATAAGGAGATTAGTTTAATATGCATTAGTTTAGAGCTTTTTTAATATATCCTTTCTTAATTATTCTTCATAATTAGCTAGAGAGGGAAACCTTGGACATTTGATGTTGCCTGGGAAGGAATGGAAGGGGCCGGCCACATAAAAGCTTCATCATTCTCTCTCCTCTTCATTAGTTTATTCCAATTAGATCCTCAATTGTGTTCTTCCCTAAACTAGCTTATCCTTCCACAATTTTGACAAAATTCACAACCATATCCTCTCAATTTTATTATCAAAGAAGCATTGGAGCTTGGATTGCAAGAAGCACTTGAAGTAAGAGGAATTGGCAAGGAGATCGTGTCCTAATTACGTCCATTGAGCATTTTATTGGGAATACATCTTTTAATAGTTAAATTCTTAATCCAACCCTTAATTTAGACTCTAATTCAGGCATTTAATCATTAGAAATCATCCTTTGGATTAGGGCTACCCATAGGATCAAGAATTAGGTCTATATGACTTGTATTATGAAAGTTACATGGTAATTTATGTCCAATTAGGGGGATTACGAGATTGACACATCAATAGTATGTCATGAGACCGATTAGATCTAATTAGATATAGATCGGGGTTGTGAGACTAGGTACGTTTCAACAATTAGATACGAGTAGGTCGTATCATGGTGATTTGTGATATGGTGTGATACGGGGTTCATTTTTGGGTGATTCATATAATTCTCTTCAATTCTTAGTGTAGCAAGTTATATTAGGTATTAATAAGTGTATTTAGTATATAGGAATATGTATTGTTGAATATTTGGGAATTGGGCACGTTGTTTGGATACGTATCATAGAGTATCTTGCAAATGCACTATAAGTGTTTAGTTTTATAACTATTAGTGTGAGTTTGTATTCACCCAATATCAATTAGGTATATATTTATATATGTTAGTATATAAATCTATGCTCATGATAATACATGAGTTATATCTATGTATTGGTTTGCATGTGTAGGTGTATGTGTATGAGTTAGTTTATGTGCTTGTGGGCAACAAGCAACTAGATTTAGGAAGTGTGGGGATGATACTGAATATATGGACGTAGTGTATCCCTGTCCAAGTATTTCTAATAGGATAGGAGTGGTGCTAAGGTAGGCGGTTTGTGTTGGACTGTATGATCGGGTATGCTGAGAGTGATTGGAGGGGGACTATTTCAGTATGACAGTGCACTGTATGTACTTTCTGTTAGCAGCAACAAGCAGCAAGAGCAATCATCAGGGATTAGAGGGGTGTCAGGTTATGCACTGTTGTAGTAGCAACATGAAGTAGCAGCATAGGAAGCAAAAGCAATAGTAATATTACTAGCAGCAACATAGGCAGCAATAATAATAGCAGTATTAGTAGCACAACATAGGCAGCAACAACAATAGCAATAGATAGTTGAGCAGCAATAGTTGTTGTTTTAGTAGTAGTTGTTGCTGAGCTTCAAAGCAACAACTTTAGCAATAGAGTATTATTGTATTATCAAAGGATAGTCAAGCAAGGTAAGGTCAGTTAGGAGGAGGGAGTATTCAGTGGTGTTTAGTGAACTGAAGAAGCAGCAGCATATAAGAAGTTGTTTGATAACTTGTGTGTGTGCCAGGATTGGTTTGAGTTATGTTGCAAGCAGTGTATACTACAACTGCAGTGTATTTGATGGCAGAGAGTATTGGGAATTGGACTGTTGGTGGTCTACAGTTAGTTGCAACAAGTGCAACATGCTGTTAGAGCAAAATGGTAGCAAGGGAAGAGTAGAGGAAGTATGCAAGTGTACTGTTATGTGAACTATACAGTCAAGGTTTACCTTGTGGAGTTGGGGTTGGAACAAACAAGCTTGGTTATCCTGGTAGCAGAAATACTTGATGAGTATGGGTACATTATATCATCATTGTGGAAGTGAGGGGCAAGTGGAAGAGTATTATAGTGATATGAGTATAGGTAAAGGTTGGTTAGTATCAGTCATTGGTATGTTACTATATTAGTGTATTAGTTAGTGTATATCATATATGGTTAGTAATAGTTAAGATATTAATTATACTCTAAGGTAATACCTAGTGTAAGCTAGTATAAATTAATTGGTGACCAATATGGGCCAAAAATCTTAGTGTGGACTTAGTTTAGCTAGTGTAACCTACTATGGCGTAGAAAAGCATGTTTTAGTACATTTGGCTCATTTATCACTTTCTTACACCAATTTGAAATGCCATTCATATTTAGGTGTGAGTTTGACACCAGCTCGGATACCGAGGTATATTATTTGCTCAAGACCATAGGCGAGTACATTCTTTGATAGTTTTCTTATTTGATAGCCTCTATGTTTCATGTATTTAATATTGATATATTTGAATCTTGACACAATGGTTTCACTGATTGGTATATGTGGATCTTGGTCATGAGATATTATTTTCAAGGTTATTCAGTGATATCCGTGTCATGCTTAGTGATTACCTAGTGATTATTGTGATATCTTAGTGATTATATAGACCGTCATTATAGTGCATGATATTATAGACCGTCCAGTATGATATACATGTTATAACGTGTCATGATTTGGATCGGTGTACTAGTCGGGGGTTAAAGAAGTATTAGTGGATATGTGATCATACCTTATAACCCGGGATTTAGTATAGCCCGTGATAGTTAGCAGATCATGTCACTCACACGTGATCACGCTAGCTCACCTTTTATATATAGTCCATATTAGGCCCAAACTGATCATATTATCTTACTAATATTTCAAGGCACATTTATATATATTGTTTCCTTTATTCTAGTTCATTAAATTATAGTTCCTTACCATATTGTTATCAAATTTTGCCATTATTTATCGTGATGATATTTGTAGTGATAGGTGCTAGTTCAGTTACTTCCATCATTTATGGTTATTGCTACTACTGTTTCTTACTTTCTGTCTATTATTAGAACTGCTATTTGGTTTAAACTTTGCTCTAATCCTGACTGGATATATTTTTCAGATGATTCATTAGAGAACTGGTGTCCTACGCACTACGGACCACAAAATGGAGAGCAAGTTGAGTTATCACCCATAGAGCTTGTTGAGTTAGTACCAATAGTTAAGGAGGCATAGTTAGTTTATTCATGAGATTATATATGTCAGTTAGACATTGTGTAAACCCCCTCAACTAATTTAGAATTTATTTAATTTAAAATTTAAGAGACTAGGCTTAATTTGGATACAATAAGAATTAATGTGCAACAATTATGTGACTTATTATACCTCACCGTTGCTTCAATGTTTGGAGCACTACACCAGTAGTTACCTTTAAATCAAGTTCATACATATTTCCTAGACATGACAGACTACCCATCTGACCCTTGTGTAACTTTTAAAAACTTAATATTCTGCTTTATTTAGCTGCGCAGTATTCGTTACAAACGTCCACGAATAATTTTAATAAATCTAATTTCCCTTAATTGTCCATTCCTACTCGAAATTGAGGCACAACCACAACCCAATTCCCTATAATCCAAATTAGGGTACTAGCCTACTCTGAGCCTGCTATGCTCAAGACTCTTGTGTTTCACCTAAAGTTAACCCCTGTGTTTCCCAATTGACGAAAAGAACAACTAGTGCATTATTTTAATTAAATTAAATTGGAGGCCAGATTTACCCCAAAGCAAGACCTTACCAAGCTCATGTACACCTTTCATGTGGACTAGCCCCCACCCCGAGGAGCCAGACCGGCCCAAATCTCGAGGTCAACCCTAATTCCCTTAAATATGTATAAATACATATTCTCTAACTTAAAAACCCTAAAAAACTAATTTCTTCACCACCTAAAAAACCCTAGCCGAGCCATCCCTTTATCCAACCGAGCACCCCTTCTCCCCTTCCCCGGCCTCAACACCACCACGAACTTTAGGCCGCTACCACCGCAGCGTAGACCGCCTCCTGCACCCCTAGTCACCGGACCCCTTTCCCAAGGCCACCGGCACCGGCTGCACCACCACCATCAACCATCCCTTCACCATCATCGACAACCACCCCAACCCGATCTACCCGACCCCCTCAACACCACCACCACCTCAGGCCGCCACCTCCGTAAGCCTCTTCCACCGCCTACCCCCGCCAGACCACCGTCTCCACCACCTAACATCGCCCCCAGTAGCTGCTGCCGTTGTTGCAACCTTCTGCAGTTACTGCCGCTGCCGTTGTTGCCTTGATTACTGCCGTCGACGTCGGAGCTCTGCCCACGTCGAAGGACTGTCACTGACGAGCCAGACCCCCCTCTCTCGGCCACGATCAGGTAATACCTATTGTGCTAGTAATAGCTTTATGTGTCGTCGAGTCATCGTGTCATGGTATCACCTAAAGGACACGAGTAAATTAATATGAAATTTATTTGTGTATGTAGGTATGTAATTTGATTAGGGTAACACTTAATAAATTAGTAAATGACCCTAAATATATGACTTGTTAAAAAGACTTATATTTCACCTAAAAACCTGGACCCCTACATGTATGCTCAACCATGGGAAATAAGGACATACAATTGTACTAAACATAAACAGTTTCGTGACCCATAACTTAGTATTTATTGTTGCGAGAGACACGATAACTGAGGACAGGACACGTGTGCACCTTAGCTACGTGCACACGTGACTCTCTAGTCGACCAGCCATGACCCTTGCGTTAATACTTTAGAACATTATCGTAGTTCTGTGTATATATTACTTTAGTGTCTGATGCTAGAAGTGCTAATTTATATTGTATATTTTAGAGTCACTAGACTAGCCAGGCGATATTGCAGGAGCAAACTATTGGCATTCACAACTTGAGGACCCAGTCAAGATACCTTGCCATATTTACTGTCTAATTTAAATTATGCATATGTTGTATGATATCTTGTTACTTTATTCATATGACTGTGCGCGTCCGAGATTGACTCGGGTATCGTCGACGGATGTGTCGATAATTAGTCTACATGACCTAGTTGCTAGCAGACTCACCCCCTTGGGAGGATACTCTAGTATTTTTTGAGACCTGATACACTTACACGTATCACTGTGACAAATTTATATTGGGATGCTAATTTGCGTACTCGACTAGCTATCGGTGCGTGTGACATGCATCACGGTTAGTACGTAACTTAGGATGATTTCATCAGTAGAGACTTAGCATATAGATACGTGGTATGCACGTCAAGTATTCAACTTGTGTATCTATATTGGGCGGGGAGGACAACTAGTAGGCGTATGGGATACACACATTGGAATCCGTAGTATCCGGAGGAGCCACGGATCCAATGACTTCCTTTATTCAGATGCCACATTCTTCGGAGCGATATGGACGATATACTATTCAGATGCCACATTCTTCAGAGCGATATGGACGATATATTATTCAGATGCCACGTTCTTCGGAGTGATATGGACGTTATATATGCAGATGCCACTCTCTTCGAAGTGTGGACGTTATATGCCTATGCCTACCCATACATACCAATGTTGTCCTCATATTGCATTCACTTAGATAGTTAGCACACCCTTTATTTATTTTATACAGTATTTATATATATGGCATGCTTCTATGTATCTTGTTACGTCCCTCTGAGGACTTGGTATCTTTCTAGATTTGGACGAGGCATATTACCCTACAGTGTACGGCCCAAGACAAGAGATGAGGTACGCTACCGCAGAGGATCTATAGGTGCTACCGTCAGAGTTTTCGTGATCAATTGGTAGGCCTTCTGCCTAGGATTGGGTGCATCATTATCTAGTCAGCCGATGCCCTAGTCATTATTTTTATCTATTATTTTAGTATTTTATTCGTCATAGTAGTAGGTTTGTTCCCACCAGACATCTTGGGTTATACTTTGATATTTCAGACTGATGGTTATTTCCAGTTTTTATTTTAGTACTTCTTGCTGATTTATTTGTGGATGAGATTAGATTACTTATTGATGTTAAGATTGGACTTGTTAGTATTTTAGGACAACATAACACTCTTCGTTAGGATCCATTGAATTGGGATATCCTCGGAGATGTGACAGCTGGCTATTGCCACGTGGCCTGGTCTCGTATACTTTTAGGACTGAGGCGTGACAAGGTTTTAGTGGTGGCCTATGCTGGTCCTCTTATCCGCTTGTGGTATGGTAACATGCCCATCGAGCCTGCAATAGGATAGAAATTACTAGGTCTCATCCACTTGGATTACGTCTTTGAACATTCCTTCGTGTTACTTCTAAATATCTGCATCATGTTTGTTTGATTCCGTACTCTTTTTAATTGCAGCAGGATGAACTTGTGTAATGGACGAGGAGCACCCAGTGCCGTGGTGCCAACCGACACCACCGAAAGAGAGGAGGTACCCCAGGGACTACCTAGAGGGCAACCACCGCTATAGGCCCCGCTGATACATTGGCACGAGACTTCCCAGGGCGATCCTACGCAATAGCACGAGGGACAGACTTACCAGACAATACCCACACAACATTTCGAGGGCCAAACTTTGGGAGCTATAACGATGCCGCAAACAGAGAGGCCAACATCTGAGGAGACGCCTACTGCACAGCCAGAGGTCCCATTACTACCACCTCCACCTTATCCAACCAAGATGCCACAATCAGATGGACAACCACAGTTGCTTCAGATCTTCCAAACTATGATGTAAGCACAGTGGTATCAGACCGAGACGTTGAGACAGAGTTTTATGGCAGGACTAGAGAGGACACCTGTCACAGCACCAGTACTAGCACCTCCACCAGCTCAGACAGGTGGTACTGTACGATGGTTCCGATAGATGGGACCAGATACTTTCTCAGGCAACGAGACTATAGAGAAGATCTCTGATTGGGTCGCCAACACGGAGATGCTACTAGAGGCTTCACAACTGCACCCAGACCTTTAGATGACTACAGTAAGGGCCCAACTAAAAGGCAACGCCCATCACTTGTGGGATTCTTTTGAGTGCAGTGTAGGCAAGAACCAGACTTGGGAACAATTCTTAGAGTACTTCAATGCAAAGTATTTTCCGGCTACAGTCAGAAATGCCTTGTACTCCCAGTTCCTACATCTAGAACAAGAGAATATGACTGTAGACGCATACGATATGGAGTTCAGCCATCTTAGCAGATTTGGTGTCGTCCTGATACCCAACTATCTAGAGAAGGCCCAGAGATTCCATCACGGCCTTACCTTTGAGCTACAGAGGTATACCACCACACAGGCGAGGATTTCTTATGAGGAGGTACTTGCAGTGGCGAGGATCTAGGAGGCCATCGGCAGAGGAGCAAGACGTTCCAGCATGACTACACCAGCCAGAGCCCAACCCGGTGTAGGAGGACTGATCCGTCGTCCCGGAGCACAAACACAGCAGAGGGCAGCACCATACCAACAAAGAGAGCTTTCGACTTGCTACCACTGTAGAAAAAGAGGACTTTCGAAAAGGACTGCCGAAAGAGACTAGGGACATGCATGATTGTGTAGCAAACCAGCACCAAGCCCGAGACTGCCCACAGAATAGAGACACAGCACCACAGACTGGACAGAGGCCAGCAGCACCGGTTCCGAGGATACTACCCCCGCTAGGAGGACAACGTCCACCAGCACCCGGAGGATTTCAGAGGGGACCACCCTTGGCCCCATAGCAGGCACAGTTTGATCGAGCCCGACAGCAGACTGGAGGACAGAGGCACGGACAGGCCTTTGCATTAGCAACTACTGAGGAGGAAACAGAAGGGAAAGCTATCACAGGTACCATTTTAGTTATATCATTACCTGCAACTGCATTGTTTGATTCTGGAGCTATATTATTGTTCATATCTAGTAGATTCGTAGCAAGGCATAGAGTAGCTACTTCCTTCTTACCTAAGAGTTGGAAGATTCTTACCGGAGGAGGTATCGTGTCGGTTACCAGCACTATTGGAACATGTTCGATAGTCGTATATGATAGAGAGATGAGAGCACGATTCTTGGTATTACCCATGCCATACTTTGATATTGTGCTAGGCAAGGATTGGTTAAGCCAGTATAATGTCGTACTAGACTGCCGGAAAGGTAGCATCACTTTTAGACCGCCAGACCAGCCGGAGTTCGAGTACATGTGAGGGACCGTCGAGTAGGGAGTAGGACAAATCGTTGGAGCTTACATGGCTATGGAGATGGTACCCCCACCAATCGTTGCAGAATTCGAGGATGTTTTTCCTGAAGAATTGCCAGGCTTACCACTGGATAGAGACATAAAGTTTACTATTGAGCTAGTACCCGGAGCAGCACCGGTATCTTCTAATGTGTACCGATTGGTGAAGAAGTAGTTAGATGAGATGAAGCTACAATTGGAGGAGTTGCAGAGCAAGGGATTTATCCGTTCTAGTGCATCACCATGGGGAGTACCAATATTGTTTGTACCTAAGAATGATGGAACAATACGTATGTGGATTAATTACAGAGCCCTTAATGCTTTGCCTATCAAGAACAAGTACACCCTGCCGCGAATTAATGATTTTTTTGACCAGCTGACAAGAGCAGTGGTGTTCACAAAGATCGACTTGAGATCGGGTTATCATCAAGTAAAGGTGCGAAGAGAAGACATTCAAAAGACAGCATTCATGACTCGTTATGGTCACCACGAGTTCTTCGTGATGCCTTTTGGACAGACGAACGTGCCTGCTGTATTTATGAACTTGATGAACGGAGTCTTCCACCAATACCTAGACTGGTTCGTAGTAGTCTTCATCGATGACATTTTAGTGTATTCAAGAAGCCCCTAGGAGCACGAAGATCACTTGAGACTAGTGTTAGAGTCGCTGTGGAGAGAGAGGCTTTATGCCAAGCTAAGCAAGTGTAAGTTTCTCCTAGATCGTGTCACTTTTTTAGGACATGTTATCTCAAGAGATGGTATTTTAGTAGATCCGACGAAGATTTCATCAGTAGAGACATGGCCAACCCCTACCAATGTCTCAGAGATAAGGAGTTTCCTAGGACTTGCCGGATATTACCGGAGGTTCGTAGAGAACATCACGAAGATTCCAGAGCCGATGACTTGCTTGACCCGTAAGGAGAAGGAGTTCACCTGGATAGAGGAGTGTCAAACAGCATTCGATGAGCTGAAGAAGCGTCTGACTACAACACCCATCTTGACCATACCTTCTGGACGCGGAGGATTCGTGATCTATAGCGATGCATCCGAGAAAGGATTAGGATGTGTCTTGATGCGGCATAGAAAGGTTGTGGCCTATGCCACTAGGCAGTTAAGAACCCATGAGAAGAACTATCTCACTTACGACTTGGTGCTTGCCGTAGTAATTTTTGCTTTGAAGCTTTGGAGGCACTACCTATATGGAGAAAGAGTAGAAATATTCACTGATTACAAGAGCCTAAAGTACATCTACACCGAGAAGGACCTTAACCAAAGACAGAGACATTGGATTGAAGTGATGACAGAATTCGAGATTGAGCTACAGTACCATCCGGGAAAGGCCAACGTAGTAGCTGACGCGTTAAGCAGAAGACACATGGCATTCTTCTTGACTACCCAACAACATCTGTTGAAAGATCTACAGCAGATGGGTATAGATGTCATTATGCCCGGAGTAGACGGACAGTTGTCGAGTTTTCAGTTACAATCGACATAAGTGGAGAGGATCAAGACTGCTTTGCCGCCATATGCCAGATTTCAGAGGCTTCAACAGAGGACAGAGGCTGGAATACAGATAGGACTACGTATAAATGAAGACAAGACTTTGAGATATGGAGATCGTCTCTACGTTCCAAATGGAGAACTTCGTAAGGAGTTGATGTCAGAGGCACACAGTTCAACATACTCTATTCATCCAGGAGGTACGAAGATGTACAAAGACTTGAGATAGTACTACTAGTGGCATGGTATGAAGAGAGAGATAGCCGGTTTTGTGGCGAAGTGCCTGGTGTGTCAGCAAGTCAAGGCTGAGCATCAGAGATCTGCAGGATTACTTTAAACGCTCCCGATACCAGAGTAAAAATGGGAGCATATCACTATGGACTTTGTTACAGGCTTTCCGAGGATTCCTAGTGGTTGCAACGCAGTATGGGTAATCGTAGATAAACTCACCAAGTCCACTCACTTTTTACCCTTCAGAGTTGGGCAATCTACAAAGGTCTTAGCAGATATATACATGAAGAAGATTGTGCGACTACTTGGAGTGCCAGTTACTATTGTGTCTGACAGGGATACGTGGTTTATACCTTACATTTGGTAGAGTATGCAAGAGAGTCTCGGTACCCGTCTAAAGTTTAGCACATCGTATCACCCACAGACAGATGGTCAGTCCGAGCGCACCATTCAGACATTGGAAGACATGTTAAAAGCGTGCATGCTTGATTTCGAAGGATCATGGGAGGACCATTTGGATTTGGTCAAGTTTTCCAACAACAACAACTATCAAGCGAGCATTCAGATGGCTCCCTATGAAGCATTGTATGGAAGGAAATATCGTTCTCCAGTAAGTTAGAGCGATATAGGCGAGAGGCAGATTCTGGGGCCAGAGTTGGTTGTTCGTACAGTAGATAAGGTGAAAAAGATCCAAGGGCACCTACGAGCAGCACAAGACAGGCAGAAGCATTGGGCGAATGTGCATCGATGACCCCTAGAGTTCCAGGTTGGAGATCACGTGTTTCTAAAGATCTCACCTACTCGAGGGACTATCGGATTTGGAGGCAGAGGAAAGCAGAGTCCGAGGTACATCGGACTATTCGATGTGCTAGAACGCATCAGAGAGGTTGCTTACCGATTAGCCTTGCCACAGATATTGGAAGGAGTACATAACGTCTTCCACGTATCTCAGCTAAGGAGGTACATGCCAGATCCGAGTCATGTGCTTGACCATTCAAAAATCACAGTCGGCCCGAGTTTATCATACCCACAGGAGCCTGTAGAGATTCTGGACAGAAGTGAGAAGGTACTGCGAGGTCAGACTATCCCTCTAGTTCGTATCGTATGGAGGCATCATGCACCTGGCGAGTCGACCTGGGAACGCGAGGATGATATTCGACAACATTATCCCCACCTCTTCGAAGGCCTAGGTATGTGATAGCATTTTATTTCAGGCAGTAGTTCTTACCATACGTATGTTTTAATTTCGAGGACTAAATGCTCTAAAGAGGGTTGATTGTAAACCCCTCGACCAATATAGGATTTATTTAATTTAAAATTTAAGAGACTAGGATTAATTTGGATACAATTAGAATTAATGTGCAATAATTATGGGACTTATTATACCTCACCCTTGCTTCGATGTTTGGAGTGCTACACTAGTAGTTACCTGTAAACCAAGTTCATACATATTTCCTAGACATGCCAGACTACCCATCTGATCCTTGTGTAACTTTTCAAATCTCAATATTGTGCTTAATTTTAGCTGCACAGTATTCGTTACAAACGTATACGAATAATTTCAATAAATCTAATTTCCCTTAATTGTCCATTCCTACTCGAAATTGAGGCTCAACCACAACCCAATTCCCTATAACCCAAATTAGGATACTAGCCTACTCTGAGCCTGCTACGCTTATGACTCTTATGTTTCACCCAAAGTTAACCCCTGTGTTTCCCACTTGACAAAAAGAACAACTGGTGCATTATTTTAATTAAATTAAATTGGAGGCCAAACTCACCCCAAAGTAAGACCTAACCAAGCCCATGTACACCTTTCATGTGGACTAGCCCCCACCCCGAGGAGCCAGACCGGCCCAAATCCTGAGGTAAACCCTAATTCCCTCAAATATGTATAAATACATATTCTCTAACTTAAAAACACTAAAAAACCAATTTCTTTACCACCAAGCAAACCCTAGCCGAGCCATCCCTTCATCCAACTGACCACCCCTTCTACCCTTCCCCGACCTCAACACCACCACCAACTTCAAGCCGCCGCCCCCGCAGCCTAGACCGCTGCCTGCACCCCGTCACCGGACCCTTCTACACAGGCCGTCAGCACCGGCTGTACCACCATCATCAACAATCCCTTCACTATCATTGACAACCACCCCAACCCGATCTACCTGACCCCCTCAACACCACCACCACCTCAGGCCGCCACCTCTACAAGCCTCTTCCACCGCCTACCCCCACCTGACCACCGTCTCCACCACCTAACATCGCCCCCAGCCGTTGTTGCCGTTGTTGCAACCTACTGCAGTTACTGCCGCTGCCGCTGTTGCCTTACTTGCCGCCGTCGACGCCGGAGCTCCGCCCGCGCCGGAGGACAGTCACTAATGAGCCAAACCCCTCCCCTCTCGGCCACGACCAGGTAATACCTATTGTGCTAGTAATAGCTTCATGTGTCGTCGAGTCATCGTATCATGGTATCACCTAAATGATACGAGTAAATTAATATGAAATCTATTTGTATATGTAGGTATGTAATTAGATTAGGGTAACACTTAATAAATTAGTAAATGACCCTAAATATGTGACTTGTTACAAAGACTTGTATTTCACCTAAAAACCTAGACCCCTACAAGTATGCTCAACCATGGGAAATAAGGACATACAATTGTACTAAACGTAAACAATTTCATGACCCATAACTTAGAATTTATTATCGCGAAAGACACGGTAACTGAGGACAGGACACGTGTGCACTTTAGCTACATGCATACGCAACTCTGTAGTCGACTAGCCATGTCCCTTGCGTCAATACCTTAGAACAACGTCGTAGTTCTGTGTATATATTACTTTAGTGTCTGATGCTAGAAGTGCTATATTATATTGTATGATTTAGGTTCACTGGACCAGCCAGGAGACTCTACTGGAGTAGGCTATTGGCATTCACAGCTTGAGGACCCAGGCAAAATACCTTGCCATATCTACTGTCTAATTTAAATTATGCATATGTTGTATGATATCTTGTTGCTTTATTCATATGACTATGCGCGTCTGAGATTGACTCGGGTGCCGTCGACGGATGCGTCGATGATTAGTGTACTTGACCTAGTTGCTAGCAGACTTACCCCCTTGGGAGGATACTCTAGTATTTTCTAAGACCTGACACTCTTACACGTATCACTGTGACAAATTTATATTAGGATGCGGGTTCACATACTCGACTAGCTATCGGTGCGTGTGACATGCATCACGGTTAGTACGTAACTTAGGATTATTTCATCAGTAGAGACTTGGCATATAGATACGTGCTATGCACATCGAGTATTCTACTTGTGTATCTACATTGGGCTGGGAGAATAACTAGTAGGTGTATGGGATACACACATTGAAATCCGTAGTATCCGGAGGAGCCACGGATCCAATGACTCCCTTTATTCAGATGCCATGTTCTTCGGAGCGATATGGATGATATACTATTAAGATGCCCCGTTCTTCGGAGAGATATGGACGATATATTATTTAGATGCCACGTTCTTCGTAGCGATATGGACGTTATATATGCAGATGCCACTCTCTTCAATTTGTGGACGTTATATGACTGTGCCTACCCATACGTACCAATATTGTCCTCATATTACATTCACTTAGATGGTTAGCACACCCTTTATTTATTTTATACAGTATTTATATATATGGCATGGTTCTATATATCTTGTTACGTCCCTCTGAGGACCTGGTACCTTTCCAAATTTGGACGAGGCATATTACCCCACAGTGTACGACCCAGGAAAGGAGACGAAGTACACTACCGCAGAGGTGCTAGAGGTGCTACCGTTAGAGTTTCCATGATCAGTTGGTCGGCCTTCTGCCTAGGATTGGGTGCATCATTATCTAGTCAGCCGATGCCTTAGTCATTATTTTTATCTATCATTTTAGTATTTTATTCGTCATAGTAGCGGGTTTGTTCCCACTAGACATCTTGGGTTGTACTTTGATATTTCATACTGATGGTTATTTCTAGTATTTATTTTAGTACTTCTTGCTGATTGATTTGTGGATGAGATTAGATTACCTGTTGATGTTATGATTGGACTTGTTAGTATTTTAGGATAGGGTAGCACTCTTCGTTAGGATCCATTAAATTGGGATATCCTCGGAGACGTGACAGCTAGCTATTACCACGTGGTCTGGTCCCGTGTACTTTTGGGACTGAGGCATGACACTTTGGCATTATATTATTGTTTGAGATCTTGTGTTGAGATTAGGCTTGGACTTGTGATATATTTGTGACTTATTTTATATCCTTCAATTCCATATAGTGCCTTATCATCCTCTAGTTTGTTATTGTGATTGAGTATTGTTTACCATTACCATATTATCATATTGTCCTCCATTTAAAGTTAAAATAGCATGAAATTTACCTTATATATATTGTGTGAGATGTATAGATAGTATTGTTGACCTAGACAATATTCTACCGTCGAAGCTGCGACATAGGCTGGACGTACCCACGTACTCGTGCCCTTACACGGGGTACGGGTCATGACAAATAGTCCAAAAAAAATTTGCCTTGTTAACCCTAGGTTAATTAGAATACCAAGCCATAGTCACATGAACATTCCTTCTTAGATATCATACTTTTAGTATGAGCACTCTTGATACAAATCCATATTGTCACTCAAAAGTTAAATCTAGATTCACCCAAGTATGATGCAATAATCAGTACTATCTAGCCATTGCTAAAGTCACTGTCTAACTACTAGATCCTAGCATAAAAATAATTACATATAGGGTGCCGCATGAGACAGGGTACCGCATGAGATAGGGTACCACATAAAATAGGGTATCGTATGAGACATGGTACCGCATGAGATAGGGTGTCGCATGAAGTCGAGGCTGCATAGGTTTAAGGACGCATACGATCGAGACCGTATGGCATCAAGGCCGCATGCGATCGAGGCCTCAAGGTTGGCTTGGACGCATAAGCAAGGCAAAGTCCACTCTTCAAAAAATTTGCATTGTGATTGTAGAAGCATGAAAAATACGCTGGAAGCTCTACGCAGCATATTGATTCAAAGCAGCGTAAACAGAGGACTTTATAGCCTTCAAACGTGCAAACAGAACTTCTCCGCCAAAGCACAGTGAGAAATACAGGCTCAAGGACCATCCGCGTAGGACAGTACGTCCAGGCTGCTTCAGCGTAAATAGGGGGCTTCATCGCCTTTATGGCGTAAAACTCATCCTCTTTTCAATACAACATTGAAGTGTACGAGGGACGCTTTATATTCTCTGAAGTGAAACTGTCAGAGCCTGCAATGAACCTGTCAGTGCCTGCAATGAACCTGTCAGATCCTGCAATGAACCTGACGTCTCGACTTCTGACAAAAGGATACTGCTCGACTACCCAGGCGACGGCTATAATGATGGTGTGGCACTGCAACCCAGGCTCTCATTTACTGCCAATTCCCCTGGGTAAACCGCTTTTACGTACACAGAGGAATTCGCTGCCTAGTTTTACACAGGCAGATGAGAGCTCCTTACGCTCCGCAGAAGACAAACCGCCTACCACGTCAAAAGCTGCACCTCGCACGAGATTCGAGGCACATCTCTACATTTTTTATCCACAGGGCGGTGACAGGTTCTCAAGGTACGTCTCTGCATCTGAAGCGTCAAAAACTGATAGATGCCTGAGACACGTCTCTGCACCATGCGCAGGCCAAGTGACAGACCTTCAAAACACGGCTCTGCGTTTAGTGCACCGGATGATGGCGAATCTCCATAATTAATGCTGGGGATTTGATTATATTTCCAACAGCCGTAATTCTGGCTAAAGCATCCGCATCCACTCGGCCTCTGTGCCCATTCAGCTTCGGTGCCCACTCGTCCTCTGTGCCCATTCAGCTTCGGTGCCTGCTCGGCTTCTACTTCCATTCAGCTTCAGTGCCTGCTTGACTTCTACGCCCATTCAGCTTCGGTGCCTGCTCGGCTTCTACGCCTACTCGACCTCTATGACCACTCGGCTTCTACACCTACTCGACCTCTATGACCACTCGACTTCTACGCCTATTCGGCTTTTATGCCAGTTTGATAGCTATTCGGCTTCTATGCCATGGTGACAGGCATTGGCTTCTATGCCAACCTCTTCTACACGAGGGATACCTACCTACATGGCTTTTACGCCGTGATCTTTATAGCGATTATACGCATTTTGTCCCTTAGTTGGACCCGCGTCACAGGCTCATTCAAAGGATCATCTATACACAGTCATTGGTTATTTTAACCGTTGTGTAAAAGGGTGCTGTACTTTCCACTACTCGGTTTTTACACCGATTGAGTGGTCACTGTCACCAAAACTCTATAAATAGAGACCTCTATCAAAGAGGAAAAGAAGAGAGATAGAAGGTCGGCGAATTGGAGAGAGAGAGAGAGAGAAGAGTCCAGAGCTCAGGCAAAGAGAAGGGATCGATGACTTTGGCATCGGACATCCATCCTCTTCAGCAACCTTCGAAGCTGCTACCTATCTTCCACGGCACTTCTTCAACATCGTGTGGTCCAAGGGCTAAAGTGATCGACTACAGATCAGACACCTATAGCAATATTCACCCAGATTAAATAAATTATACTTAGACATTCTCGTGTAGGATCAAATTTGTACAATCTTGTTTTTAAACATAAAAGAAGGGCGGGTCTTCGTACAAGACCTCATTTTTCGCATTCATCAAATCTTTTCTCGTTTATATTATCCAAAATAAGATGGCGACTCTGCTGGGGACGTCTTTCTCTTCTGATGAGGAAGCTATTACTCAACAAGATACGGTATCCGTGGGATCCGTGAAGAAGACACTGGTCGTCCAGTTCGACCAGTCTGCCTACGAAGATATGCTCCGAACAAGGGGTAGCTCTCACTCTCTCTCTGACCAAAATAACAGAAAGCTGCGTAAGGTCTGGATGCCCAAGACATCCTCTACCATTCCTTTGGACTCTCCGATATCTCCGATCTCTCCGACCAATGAGGTTGTAGCATTGCTCCCTCCACACCCTACGCGTAAAATTCAGTCGCCTGTCTCTGACAGAACCGACAAAACTTCTGGCAATGCCTCAGCGCCAACCCAGAAGTATACTCCGTGCCCTGCGCATGAAATTCAGTCTCCCGTCCCTGGCAGAATAGACAAAACTTCTGATAAAGCCTCAGTGCTAAATCAGAAGTACAAGACACGCTCCGCGCGTAAAACAACATCTGACCTCTACGGAGAACCAGATGATCCCTGTGACCTCCGTAAGGGAAAGCGAGCAGCGGACTACTCAACTTCTCGGCATTTACGCCAGCAAGGGAACAATCTGCACGCCCTGCGAATTACGCGAGACGCTGATGGCCGACTAAGGACATCCTCAGCTTTACACCAACCAGAGCGAAGCTCCAAATTAAGCCAAGCGAAGTCTAGCCGTAAAGAAGGCTCCAGATGCGGAAAGACACCCTCCTCGGGGATTATCCGCCACCCAGATGGCCAACCTGTTGTATACGGGTGGTACAGGGAAGACTATGGTTCCCATCATCCGCATGCCCACCGATGGGAACAGATGGAACAAGCCATCATCTTCTTCTTCTATAACTCCTTCTGACCTGCGCAAGTATCTAATCCAAAAGCGCAAGGAGAGGGGATCTTCCAGCGTGACTATTACGCCTCCTAGCGAGCACTATTGTAATAGTCACAGGATTGTAATTAATTATTGTTGTTCTAAAGCAAATCGGCCGGTTTTCGACCGGCTAAGCTACTCTCCATCTTTCCTAGAAGAAGAGCCCATGCATGCATCTGTGAATATGGCTTCATATATACCTGGAGGAAGCTCAGGCTCAAGGCATCCGTCCTCTAGAACTCCGAGCCGAAGGAAATTCAACATGCTCCTTAGGGACACCGAAGCCGGGGTATTCCAGAACACTCGTTCAAGGTCCCGACATCTGACTTCGTGCTCTTCTGTTTCCGATGCTGGAGGTCGTCAGTCTCCCGAATCAGATACTGAGAGTATAGAGTCAACTTCTGCAGCGACCTACACTCATCCTTCAATGACGCCCAGGGAGATGGGAGTTTATGCCATTGAAGATGAACACGAGGAAGCCTCACCATCAGGGTACGCTGACCAACGCATTACTACACTAGAGACATCCCTGAAGCAAATACAATCCATGATGGAGGACATGCACCAAATGATGCTAACTCAACAGACGGCTGCTATGGCTCGAACATCGGTCCCGCCTACTCAGATACGTGTGGGGGTGGATCTACAACCATCCAACATGATCCAAGAGCCTGCTCTAGATCAAGAATCAGCTGGTCCTTCACTTCCTTACTCGGAGAATGTACTACCTCCTGCGGGAGTCATGATACAACCAACTCTGCACCATTCCGTGGTCTCGCTACCAGCTAAAAATCTAATGCAAGCAGTACGGGAGTTAAAAGCCCAATTTGAAGCCTTGAAGCACAAAGATCAGCTCAAGAAATTGGGAATCAACCAGCCATACCCAGCTATCTAGGAAGTGGTCCCTTTTCCTCTGAGGTACAAACCTCAGACCATGGCCCTGTTCGAGGGAAAAATATCATCAAGTCAGTACATTAACTATTTCAGTATGATGACGGTGTTGCTACAAGGGAATGACGCCCTCCTCACCCGGGTATTCCAGGGCTGTCTCTCGGGAGTAGCTTACCAGTTGTACCGCAGCCTGGCGGACAACTGCATTACTTCCTTTGAAGACTTCAAGGATTTATTCTTCACACGATTCTACGAGGGAGGAATGGACATGTCTATGTCCTCTCTCATCAAAGTCAAGCAGAGGGAGAAGGAGGACGTTCGCACCTTCGTCGAACGTTTTCGTCAAGCCACCTTACAGATGCCTCCGGGAGTTCCAGACTCAGCGTTGGTGGACATTTGTAGGAAGAACCTTCTTTCCATAATCTCGGTGTTCATAGGACCATATCAGTTCCATGATTGGCCCTTGTTCATTATCTCAGCGGTATCCGTCGAGGACAACAGTCGTAAGGCACGTGACAATTGTATTATGATCTCTATCCCGGACAAAGGCAAGAGGTCATCCCCCGATGGCGACCATCCTCGCAGTTCCAAAGGAAAAGAAGCTCTGGCGATCAATACATCTAGACAGAAGACTGCGGCAACCGTACAGACAAAATCCGGGACTTCCAGGCCCATCGAAGTATACTCTTTCAACGACGATGATATTTCGAGTATATTTGAGTGTCTCGTCAAAAGTGGCAAGATCACCCTTCCGGAGGAGAGACGGTTCAGTGAAGTCAAAAGTGCCAACAACCCCAAGTACTGCATCTTCCATAGATATGTACACCACCCAATAAAGGCGTGTTACATACTAAAAAGGAAGATCCAAGAGCTGATCGATGCTAAAGCCATCACCCTGCGCAATAGCAAGAAGACGGTCACGGCCAACATGATCTCTCTGCAATTTGGCAATCTGCCTCCCCAAGAAGTACCGGACGGTGTTACACCTATTTCCCGGACAATGATGAACATCGTTAATCTCCCTCTGGCTAGGGGTCAAAATCATGACCTGTTACCCCTAACTACCCGGAGAGGCAAGATTATGTGGGTGCACCCAGACTTGGTATCGGAGCTCGAAAAAGAGACTAATGCTACTAAAGCTAAGTCCAGGAAGAACTCCAAATGCAAGCCATGCCATATGGTTACAACTTCTTTGACATCAAACGAAGGTGAGGTTTTGGCCACAGCAACCCGTTCAGGGAAGGCTTACCTCAAGGACTACGGAGCGAGTCAGGAAGAAGCACCTGAAGACGCTTCAGCTGCCAAGCCTTCGGAATCAGAGCCCGCCGTACCAGAGGTCAGTCCTTCGAGACTAACTTCGGCAGACAAGGGGAAGCAAAAAGAAGTGTGCTTCGATAAACCTGTGAAAAACATTCAAAACAAAGGTTTAGATAAGCCGTTCAACTTCGATATCTTGGCCCAACTGGCTAATACACCGGCCAGGTTGTCCATCTTCGAGCTACTCAGGCTCTCCCAAGACACTCGTCTAGCCCTGAGTGAGGCATTGATGCAGGCGGATACATACTTGACCCAACTCAAGTCCCCTGACGAAGAACCTGCAGCATGTCCCCGATGCCACAATATGATGGAGGTGGTCCCAAACATCACTTTCACTCAAGACAACATGATGTTAAAACATAACAGGCATGACAGACCCCTCTACCACACCAGGTATGTCGGTTCTATGGAGGTCGACCGGATTCACATATATCCAGGATCCTCAATCAGCATCATTCTTCATAGTCTGCTTAGACCGCTGAGGATTCCTACCAGCGAACTGGCTTACACCACCACTACTATTGTGGGTTTCAACGCCGGAAGTAGTAAGCCATTGGAAAAAATTTGCCTGAGGATCCAAATTGACAACCTCAGATCGTGGCTACATGCTACGTCATCGATTCAGAGGTATCATACAACATACTGCTGGGAAGACCATGGATCCACGACCACAACATCGTTCCTTCGACTCTACATCAATGCTTCAAATATGTAGACGCCCAAGGGACAGTACAAACGAAGGTTGCTGACCTAAACCCATTTAAAGGAGTAGAATCCTACTACTCCGATGCCGTGTTATACTCCCAAGACTACACGGAAGAGGCGTCAGCCCAAGTAGAGAAGGAATCCCACCGGGAGCCTGAAGAACCTTCTGCCTAGCAACCTCTGTCAATCAAGGTGAAAGGAGGGACTACCCATCCAAAAGCCACAGAGCCTATGGCTATCCACCTGAACAAGACTAGGTCAGGGAAAGGGGGTGATCCTCTACTGGTCACTCTGAACCAGAAGCCTCCGCCCTTAATCATCAACCTTCGGCGCAACAAGCAGCCGAGTGATGTAAATGCAACCAGGAGTGCGATTTCTGATAATAATAAAGGACCTCTTTTCCAATATATCGACGTTCGGATTCCAAATCAAGAACCGTCTCCCCATGACGATATAGAGCCTATAACACAAAAATTCTTGGCAGCTATAGATTCCTATCATCCGTACATATGGGAAGTGACATCATCATCCAATGTCACCACGATATATGGACCACATGAGGATTCTATCTTCATTGTGCCACCTGCCCGCAACGGTCAGTCTTCAATAGTCTTCAGTCGCATACGCAACGAACAGACTATACAAGAGGATTCCTTCAATGACTATTCTGGTGAAATGCAAGTCCACAGGTACAGCCCGCAAGCCTTGAAGATTATGCAGAATATGGGTTACAACTTGAAGATAGAACCAGGTCTCAACTACGAGAAAGGCAGACGAACACCGCTGCTCGGCAATTCCCACTATCAACAAACCCGTTTCGGGTTAGGGTATGCCACCTCCCTTACGACTTCCACGTCAGATGAGGATATCTTTTTCCCTTTTCAAGATGGCTCATCGCTTTCCGACTCATCTCACGCTCTCGAGGAAATATTATCAGCAAATATGGTAGCGACGGATTCCTTCGAATCAGACGAACAAGAATCTGAACCATTCGAGAATGACGTTTGGGCTCAACAGATGGATACACAATGGGAGTTCCACTTCGAGCAAAGAGAACCTCCTACTAAAGATGAAGTTAACCAGATTGACGTAGGGGATGAACTTTCACCAAAGCAGATATTTATCAGCAACCATCTTTTCGGAGAAGAAAGGGAAGAAATTACCCAGCTGATAAAAGAGTATATCGACATCTTTGCGTAGAATTATTAGGATATGCCAGGTCTTGATCCAAAGGTGGCTACTCATAAACTCAACGTACTGCCCGATTTGAAGCCTGTGAAGCAGCACCAACACCGATTCTGCCCGGACATGATGGACGCCATTGAAGCTGAAGTCAAGAAGTTGATAGCCTGCGGCTTCATCCGTGAGGAACAACATCCCTACTGGGTCGCCAATGTTGTTCCGGTCATGAAAAAAAATTAGAAAATACGTATCTGCATCGATTACCGAGATCTGAACGCAGCCTGCCCCAAGGATGAGTTTCCACTTCCCATCACAGACGTCATGATCAACAATACATGCGGTTTTGAACGTATATCTTTCATGGATGGATTCTCGGGATACAACCAGATCAAGATGCATCCTGAAGACGAAAAGCATACCGCCTTCCGGACACCACTCGGGGTATATTGCTATACGGTCATGCCCTTCGGATTAAAGAATGCTGGGGCTACGTACCAATGGGCTATGAGTAACATATTCCATAAGCATTTACGCAAGCCAGTAGAGTGTTACGTGGACGATGTAGCTGTTAAAAGCCGTCTCAGGGATAGTTACATCCAAGACTTGAAGACAGTATTTGAATTGATGCGCCAATATCAACTCAAAATGAACCCTACCAAGTCCTTTCTGGGGGAATCTAGCGGCAAATTTCTGGGATTTGTCATCACCGCCAAAGGCATTCAAGTGGACCCTGATAAAGTCAAGGCCATCTTAGCAATGCGACCGCCCCTCAATCTGAGTGAGCTCAGGGGATTTCAAGGTTGTCTGGTTTATATCCGAAGATTCATATCCAACCTCTCCGGGTGATGCCAGCCCTTCTCTCGTCTCATGAAGAAAGGTGTATCCTTCGTATGGGACGAAGCCTGTCAGCAAGCGTTCGGAGATATCAAGTACTACCTCACTAGTCCGCCAGTTCTGGTACCTCCCGTCATAGGAAAACCGTTTGTGCTATATGTTCGAGCAATGGATCATTCTTTGGGAGCTCTTCTCGCACAAAAGAACGATATGGGCCAAGAGCAAGCTATTTACTACCTCAACATGATGATGGTCGGAGCCGAACACCGGTACAACCTTGTGGAGAAAGAATGCCTGGCTCTGATGTTCGCTATCCAGAAAATGCGATACTATGTCATGGGCCAAACTATTCATATCATCTCCAGGATCAATCCTCTTCGAGTACTGATAAGTGTAGAAGTATAAAAAATACGCAGGATGGCTATACGCAGCATATTGGTGCAGAGCAGCGTAAGCAGAGGCCTTCAAAGCCATCAAGCGTGCAACAGAGCTTTTTTCGCTAAACACAGCATAAAATATTAAAAGCTTAAAAGGCCATCCGCGTAAGGCAGTACGTCCAAACCACTTCAGCGTAAACGGGGTGCTTCATCGCCTCCAGGGCGTAAAACTCATCCTTTTTCAGAAGCAGCATTGAGGTGTACAAGAGATGCTTCATATTCTCCGAAGTGAACCTGTCAGACCCTGTAATAAAGATCCTACAATAAACCTGACGTCTGGACTTCTGACAAAGGGATACGGCTCGACTACCCAGACGACGGCTATAATGATGACACAACACTGCGACCCAGGCTATCATTTATCGCCATCCCCTTTGCGTAAACTGCTTTTACAAAGCACGAAGGGATATGCTGCCTTGTTTTACACAGGCAGACATGAGCTGTTTACGTTCTGCAGTAAAAAAATTGCCTGCCATGACAGTTGCTCGAGGCACGTCTCTGCGTCCAATGCACAGAGCGATGACAGTTGCTCGAGGCACGTCTCTACGTCTAATGCACAGAGCGGTGACAGTTTCTCAAGGCACGTCTCTGCGACTGATGTGCAAAAGGGGTTACAGACCTTCAAAAACATGCCTCCACATTTAATGCGCAGGATGGTGGCAAATCTCGGCATTTAATGCAAGATATTTAATTATATCTTTTAAAGCCATAATTTTGGCTAAGATATTTAATTATATCTTTTAAAGCCATATCAGCACTCTGGCACGGTACGCAACGGCTTATACGCCCATCCAGCTCCTGTGCTCACTCGACCTCTATGATCGCTCGGCTTCAATACCCATTCGGCTTCTACGCCTACTCGGCCTCTATGACCACTCGGCTTCTACGCCTGCTCGGCCTCTATGACCGCTCGGCTTCAAAGCCCATTCGGCTTCTACGCTTGCTCGGTCTCTATGACCACTCGGCTTCTACGCCTATTCGGCTTCTACGCCGATTCGGCTTCTATGCCGGTTTGATAACTATATGGCTTCTATGCCATAGTGACAGACATTTGGCTTCTATGCCAACCTCTTCTACACAAAGGATACCTACCCACGTGGCTTCTATGCCGTGATCTTCGTAGCGATTATACGCGTTTTGTCCCTTAGTTGGACCCGCATCACACGCTCATTGAAAGGATCATCTATACGCAGGCATTAGTTACTTTAACCGTTGTGTAAAAGGGTGTTGTACTTTTCACTCCTCGGTTTCTACACCGATGGAGTGGTCACTGTCACTAAAACTATATAAATAGAGACCTCTATCAATGAGGAATGGGGAAAAATTGGTCAAGAAACAAATATCAGATCCAAGGTCAAACTTCCAAGAAAGATCGAACCAGAGGTCAAGAGAGAGAGAGAGAGAGAGAGAGAGAAGAATCCAGAGCTCAGGCAAAGAGTAGGGATCGACGACTTTGGCATCGTGCATCTACCCTCTTCTGCAACCTTTGAAGCTACTTCCTGTCTTCTACGGCACTTCTTCAACATCGTGTGGTCCAAGGGCTAAAGTGATCACTGTAGATCAGACACCTATAGCAATATTTACCCAGATTAAATAAATTATACTCCCATATCCTCGTATAGGATCAAATTGTACAAGTTTTTTGGTAAACCAAAGAAGACGAGTTTCGTGTAAACCCTATCCTGAATGCATTTTCATTTTTTTGTTTAATACCACAAACAAAATGGCGACTCTGCTGGGGACATCTTTCTCTTTTGACAAGGAAGAGATTGCTCAACATGATGCGGTATCTATAGGAATCGTGAAGAAGACACTGGTCGTCCAATTCGACCAGTCTGCCTACGAAGACATGCTTCGAACCGGGGGTAGCTCTCACCCTCTCTCCGTCCAAGACAACAGGAAGCTGCGCAAAGTCTGGATGCCCAAGACATCCTCTACCATTCCTGTGGACTCTTCGATCTCTCCGATCTCTTCGACCTCTCCGACCAATGAGGTTGTAGCATTGCTCCCTCTATGCTCTGTACGTAAAATTCAGTCTCTCGCTACACGCGGTACAGACGAAACTTCGGGCAAAGCCTCAGCGCTAACCCAGAAGTATCCACTGCGCTCTACGCGTAGAAACTAGTCTTCCGCTAGGCGCAGTACAGATAAAACTTCGGGCAAAGCCTCAGCGCTAACCCAGAAGTATCCACTGCGCTCTACACGTAGAAACCAGTCTCCCGCTGCGCGCGGTACAGACTAAACTTCTGATGATACCTCAGTGCCAAATCGGAAGTATAAATTATGCTCCATGCGCAAGACAATATCTGACCTCTACGGGGAACCAGATGAGCGCTGTGATTTCTACAAGGTAAAGCAAGCGGCAAGCTACTTAACTTCTCGACATTCACGCCAGTAGTGTTAAGTCCACAAAGACTGCCTTGTCCATATTACCTCTGAGTAGATATGCAATTCCATCCCCGATAGAATTATATCCCAGAAGTTTGTCATGTTCATATTACCTCTAAACAACCCTTCTTGGTTTTGGCTATCGATTATCACATCGGTTGTCATCTCAACTTAGCGCCCGTACTTAACTCTAAGTACACCAGTGGTGTTAGGTCCACAAAGACTGCCATGTCCATATTACCTCTGAGCATATATGCACTTCCATCCCCGATAGAATTGCATCCCAGAAGTTTGTCATATTCATATTACCTCTGAACAAACCTTCTTGGTTTTGGCTATCGATTATCACATCGGTTGTCATCTCAAATTAGCGCTCGTACTTAACTCTAAGTACACCAGTGGTGTTAGGTCCACAAAGACTGCCATGTCCATATTACCTCTATGCAGATATGCACTTCCATCCCCGATAGAATTACATCCCAGAAGTTTGTCATGTTCATATTACCTCTGAACAAACCTTTTTGGTTTTGGCTATCGATTATCACATCGGTTGTCATCTCAACTTAGCGCCCATACTTAACTCTAAGTACGCCAGTCGTATTATGTCCACAAAGACTGCCATGTCCATATTACCTCTGAGCAGATATGCACTTCCATCCCCGATAGAATTGCATCCCAGAAGTTTGTCATGTTCATATTACCTCTGAACAAACCTTCTTGGTTTTGGCTATCGATTATCACATCGGTTGTCATCTCAACTTAGCGCCCGTACTTAACTCTAAGTACGCCAGTGGTGTTAGGTCCACAAAGACTGCCATGTCCATATTACCTCTGAGCAGATATGCACTTCCATCCCCGATAGAATTGCATCCCAAAAGTTTGTCATGTTCATATTACATCTGAACAAACCTTCTTGGTTTTGGCTATCGATTATCACATCGGTTGTCATCTCAACTTAGCGCCCGTACTTAACTCTAAGTACGCCAGTGGTGTTAGGTCCACAAAGACTGCCATGTCCATATTACCTCTGAGCAGATATGCATTTCCATCCCCGATAGAATTGCTTCCCAGAAGTTTGTCATGTTCATATTACCTCTGAACAAACCTTCTTGGTTTTGGCTATCGATTATCACATCGGTTGTCATCTCAACTTAGCGTCTGTACTTAACTCTAAGTACGCCAGTGGTGTTAGGTCCACAAAGACTGCCATGTCCATATTACCTCTGAGCATATATGCACTTCCATCCCCGATAGAATTGCATCCCAGAAGTTTGTCATGTTCATATTACCTCTGAACAAACCTTCTTGGTTTTGGCTATCGATTATCACATCGGTTGTCATCTCAACTTAGCGCACGTACTTAACTCTAAGTACGTCAGTGGTGTTAGGTCCACAAAGACTGCCATGTCCATATTACCTCTAAGCAGATATGCACTTCCATCCCCGATAGAATTGTATCCTAGAAGTTTGTCATGTTAATATTACCTCTGAACAAACCTTCTTGGTTTTGGCTATCGATTATCATATCGGTTGTCATCTCAACTTAGCGCCCGTACTTAACTCTAAGTACGCCAGTGGTGTTAGGTCCATAAAGACTGCCATGTCCATATTACCTCTGAGCAGATATGCACTTCCATCCCCGATAGAATTGTATCCCAGAAGTTTGTCATGTTCATATTACCTCTGAACAAACCTTCTTGGTTTTGGCTATCGATTATCACGTCGGTTGTCATCTCAACTTAGCGCCCGTACTTAACTCTAAGTACGCCAGTGGTGTTAGGTCCACAAAGACTGCCATGTTCATATTACCTCTGAGCAGATATGCACTTTCATCTCCGATAGTATTGCTTTCCAGAAGTTTGTCATGTTCATATTACCTCTGAACAAACCTTCTTGGTTTTGGCTATCGATTATCACATCGGTTGTTATCTCAACTTAGCGCCCGTACTTTACTCTAAGTACGCCAGTGGTGTTAGGTCCACAAAGACTGCCATGTCCTTATTACCTCTGAGCAGATATGCACTTCCATCCCCGATAGAATTGCATCCCAGAAGTTTGTCATGTTCATATTACCTCTGAACAAACCTTCTTGGTTTTGGCTATCGATTATCGCATCGGGTGTTATCTCAACTTAGCGCCGGTACTTAACTCTAAGTATGCCAGTGGTGTTAGGTCCACAAAGACTGCTATGTCCATATTACCTCTGAGCAGATATACACTTCCATCCCCGATAGAATTGCTTCCTAGAAGTTTGTCATGTACATATTACCTCTGAACAAACCTTCTTGGTTTTGGCTATCGATTATCACATCGATTATCATCTCAACTTAGCGCCCGTACTTAACTCTAAGTACGCCAGTGGTGTTAGGTCCACAAAGACTGCCATGTCCATATTACCTCTGAGTATATATGCACTTCCATCCCCGATAGAATTGAATCCCAGAAGTTTGTCATGTTCATTACCTTTGAACAAACCTTCTTGGTTTTGGCTATCGATTATCACATCGGTTGTTATCTCAACTTAGCGCTCGTACTTAACTCTAAGTATGCCAGTGGTGTTAGGTCCACAAAGACTGCCATGTCCATATTACCTCTAAGCAGATATGCACTTCCATCCCCGATAGAATTGCATCCTAGAAGTTTGTCATGTTCATATTACCTCTGAACAAACTTCTTGGTTTTGGCTATCGATTATCACATCGGTTGTTATCTCAACTTAGCGCTCGTACTTAACTCTAAGTACGCCAGTGGTGTTAGGTCCACAAAGACTGCCATGTCCATATTACCTTTGAGCATATATGCACTTCCATCCCCGGTAGAATTGCATCCTAGAAGTTTGTCATGTTCATATTACCTCTGAACAAACCTTCTTGGTTTTGGCTATCGATTATCACATCGGTTGTCATCTCAACTTAGCGCCCGTACTTAACTCTAAGTACGCCAGTGGTGTTAGGTCCATAAAGACTGCCATGTCCATATTACCTCTGAGCAGATATGCACTTCCATCCCCGATAGAATTGTATCCCAGAAGTTTGTCATGTTCATATTACCTCTGAACAAACCTTCTTGGTTTTGGCTATCGATTATCACATCGGTTGTCATCTCAACTTAGCGCCCGTACTTAACTCTAAGTACGCCAGTGGTGTTAGGTCCACAAAGACTGCCATGTCCATATTAACTTTGAGCAGATATGCACTTCCATCCCCGATAGAATTGCTTCCCAGAAGTTTATCATGTTCATATTACCTCTGAACAAACCTTCTTGGTTTTGGCTATCGATTATCACATCGGTTGTTATCTCAACTTTGCGCCCGTACTTTACTCTAAGTACGCCAGTGGTGTTAGGTCCACAAAGACTGCCATGTCCTTATTATCTCTGAGAAGATATGCACTTCCATCCCCGATAGAATTGCATCCCAGAAGTTTGTCATGCTCATATTACCTCTGAACAAACCTTCTTGGTTTTGGCTATCGATTATCACATCGGGTGTCATCTCAACTTAGCACCAGTACTTAACTCTAAGTACGCCAGTGGTGTTAGGTCCACAAAGACTGCTATGTCCATATTACCTCTGAGCAGATATGCACTTCCATCCCCGATAGAATTGCTTCCTAGAAGTTTGTCATGTTCATATTACATCAGAACAAACCTTCTTGGTTTTGGCTATCGATTATCACATCGGTTATCATCTCAACTTAGCGCCCGTACTTAACTCTAAGTACGCCAGTGGTGTTAGGTCCACAAAGACTGCCATGTCCATATTACCTCTGAGCATATATGCACTTCCATCCCCGATAGAATTGAATCCCAGAAGTTTGTCATGTTCATATTACCTCTAAACAAACCTTCTTGGTTTTGGCTATCGATTATCACATCGGTTGTTATCTCAACTTAGCGCTCGTACTTAACTCTAAGTACGCCAGTGGTGTTAGGTCCACAAAGACTGCCATGTCCATATTACCTCTAAGTAGATATGCACTTCCATCCCCGATAGAATTACATCCTAGAAGTTTGTCATGTTCATATTACCTCTGAACAAACCTTCTTGGTTTTGGCTATCGATTATCACATCGGTTGTCATCTCAACTTAGCGCCCGAACTTAACTCTAAGTACGCTAGTGGTGTTAGGTCCACAAAGACTGCCATGTCCATATTACCTTTGAGCAGATATGCACTTCCATCCCCGATAGAATTGTATCCCAGAAGTTTGTCATGTTCATATTACCTCTGAACAAACCTTCTTGGTTTTGGCTATCGATTATCACATCGGTTGTCATCTCAACTTAGCGCCCATACTTAACTCTAAGTACGCTAGTGGTGTTAGGTCCACAAAGACTGCCATGTCCATATTACCTCTGAGCAGATATGCACTTCCATCCCCGATAGAATTGTATCCCAGAAGTTTGTCATGTTCATATTACCTCTGAACAAACCTTCTTGGTTTTGGCTATCGATTATCACATCGGTTGTCGTCTCAACTTAGCGCCCGTACTTAACTCTAAGTACGCCAGTGGTGTTAGGTCCACAAAGACTGCCATGTCCATATTACCTCTGAGCAGATATGCACTTCCATCCCCGATAGAATTGCTTCCTAGAAGTTTGTCATGTTCATATTACCTCTGAACAAACCTTCTTGGTTTTGGCTATCGATTATCACATCGGTTGTTATCTCAACTTAGCGCCCATACTTGTAGAAGCATGAAAAAAATGCTTGGAAGATCTACGCAGCATCTTGATACAGAGCAGCATAAGCAGAGGCCTTCAGAGCCATCCAGCGTAAAACAGGGTTCTTCATCGCCTCCATGGCGTAAAACCCAACCGCTCTCAAAGCAGCGTTAAAGCGTACGAGGAATGCTTCGTATTCCCGAAAAGAAACTGTCCAGTCACGCCGTAAACCTGACCTCTGACTCCTGACAAAAAGTACTGCACAGCTACCCAAACGACGGCTGAGAACGGGGGCAGACCCCTCGGGACGCGCTCTATAGTATGATGATGGATCTCAGCATTTAATGCAGAGGATTTGGTTAAAATATCACCAAATCGGCGCTTACTAAAATCTCCCGGCATAAACCGCTCTTTCGCGTGCAAAGAGAACACGCTGCCTTGTTTTACACAGGCAAACATGGGCTGCTTTACGCTCCACAGAGGACAAACCGCCTGCCACGTCAAAAGCTGCACTTCGTACAGGGCTCAAGGCACGTCCCTCCGTCAAAACGCACAGAGCAATGACAGTGTCCCCTCAAGGCACGTCCCTCCGTCAAAACGCACAGAGCGGTGACAGTTTCCCCTCAAGGCACGTCTCCGTATTTAATGCACAGGATGATGGCAAATCTCTGCCAAAGATTTGATCTCCAAAAGCCGTAATTCTGGCTAAAGACGTCCACATCAGCACCCTGGCACGGTACGCAGCGGCCTCTACGCCCATTCAGGATCTGTGCTCCTACAGCTTCCACGCCTACTCGGCTTCTATGCCTGTTCGGCTTCTATGCCTACTCGACTTCAACGCCCATCCGGCTTCAACGCCCTCCCAGTCTCTACGACTACCCGGCTTCCATGCCAACTCGGCTTCTATGCCTGTTCGGCTTTTATGCCTACTCAGGCTTCTATGCCTGCTCGGCTTCTATGCCATGGTGACGGACATTTGGCTTCTACGCCAACCCCTTCTACACAATGGATACCTACCTACGTGGCTTTTACGCCGTGATCTTAGTAGCAATTGTACGCGTTGTGTCCCCTTAGTTGGACCCGCGTCACCCGCTCATTCAAAAGATCATCTATACGTAGGCATTGGTTACTTTAATCGTTGTATAATAGGGTGCTGTACTTTCCACTCCTCGATTGTTACACCGATGGAGTGGTCACTGTCACCAAAACTCTATGAATAGAGACCCCTATCAATGGAGAACAAGGTCGACAATTTGGAAGATCGAACAAGGTCACCGAACCGGAGATCAAGAGAGAGAGAGAGAGAGAGAGAGAGAAGAATACATAGCTCAGGCAAGGAATAGGGAGCGACGACCTTCAGCATCGCGCATCCACCCTCCTTCGTAACCTCCGAAGCTGCACCCTGTCTTCCACGGCACTTCTTCAACATCGTGTAGTCCAAGGGCTAAAGTGATCGACCGCAGATCAGACACCTATAGCAATTTATACCCAGATTAAATAAATTATACTCCCGCATCCTCGTATAGGATCGAATTGTACAAGTTTGTTTGTAAACCAAAGGGCACGGGTCTCGTATAAACCCTGTCATTGAAATACACTTTCATTCTTTCGTTTAATACCACAAACAAGATGGCGACTCTGCTGGGGACATCTTTCTTTTCTGACGAGAAAGTAATTGCTCAACACGATGCGGTATCTGTAGGAACCGTGAAGAAGACACTGGTCGTTCATTTCGACCAGTCTGCCTACGAAGACATGCTTCGGACAGGGGGTAGCTCTCACTCTCTCTCCGTCCAAGACAATAGGAAGCTACGCAAAGTGTAGATGCCCAAGACATCCTCCGCTATTCCTGTGGACTCTTCGATCTCTCCGATCTCTCCGACCAAAGAGGTGGTAGAATCGCTCCCTCCGTGCCCCGCACGTAAAATTTAGTCTCCCGCTACGCGCGGTACAGACAAAACTTCTGGTAAAGCCTCAGCGCTAACCCAGGAGTATCTACTGCGCTATACGCATAGAAATCAGTCTCCCGCTACGTGCGGTACAGACAAAACTTTTGGTAAAGCCTCGGCGCTAACCCAGGAGTATCCCCTGCGCTCCACGCGTAGGAATCAGTCTCCCGCTACGCGCGGTACAGACAAAACTTCCGACGGTGCCTCAACGCCAAATCGGAAGAACAGATCACGCTCCACGCGCAAGACGACATCTGACCTCTATGACGAACCAGATGAGCGCTGCGATCTCCGCAAGGGGAAGCAAGCGGGCGAATACTCAACTCCTCGGCCTTTACGCCAGCAAAAGAATGATCCGCCTATTCTCCGAATTACACGAGAAGCTAGTGGCCAACTGAGGGCCTCTCCAGCTTTACGCCAAACTGAGCGAATCCCTAAGTTACGCCAGGCACAGTCCCTCGGCGTAAAACAAGCTCAAATCGCAGAAAGACTACCTCCCAGGGGATTATCCGCCGCCCAGATGGCCAACCTGTTGTATACAGGTGGCATAGGGGAAACCATGGTGCCCATCCTCCGCATACCCGCTGATGGGAACAGAAGAAACAAGCCTTCATCTTCTTCTTCTGCAAAACCTCCTGACCTGCATACCTATTTGATCCAGAAAGACAAAGACAGGAGTCGTAAACAAGTTTTAGAACCCCTAACTGTCAAACGGGGAGCGATCGTATGGGAAGATACAACAACATCTAATATCATCATGATGTATGAAACATATAAAAATGAAGCCTTTATTGTCCCTCCTACCCATGACGATCAGCATCCGATAGTCTTCAAACACAAGCGGAGCGGTCCGGTTGAACAGGAAGAATTCCGCGAGTCTGAGAGTGGGAAAATGCAAATCCACAGATACAGCCCACAGGCTTTGAAGATTATACAGAACATGGGTTATGATTTAAAATCAAAGCAAGGCCTCAACTATGGAAAAGGCCGACGAACACCGTTGCAGAGTACTTCTCACCATCAACAAACTCGTTTCGGGTTGGAATATGCTGCAAAACCCAAAACTTCAAAATCTAATCCTGTACCACCCGAGGTAACTCCTGCTGAATCAGTTTCTTTGACCAGAGGCCACAGCGTGTCCGGGGGTAACTCACCTCGATGGAACAAAGCAGCGTCCAAGGCTAGGAACGGAAGGTCCTCGAGAGTCGAAGATGATACATCAACAGCAATCTTCCCGGAAGACCGTGAAACTCAGGCATCAGGAGCCCTGCGACCAAAAGGAACTTTCTCCTTCAAAGAAGATGACTTAGTTGAAATCGTCAACATATTGAGAGGGGAACATAAGCTTCAGCTACCCGACATCAGATACCCTGAGAGGGCCGACAGAGTCGATGACCCAGATTATTGCCTCTTCCATCGGTACACTCATCACCCTACAAGGACCTGCTATGTGCTAAAAAGGAGAATCCAGGAATTAATCGATGCTAAGGTCGTCACTCTGCGTTTATAAAAAACAAGGGAACGATCACTTCAGCAGGATAGCAGATGTGTACCTCCGTCCCCGATGGAGTCACAATCACAAAAGTTTATCATATTCATATTACCTCTGAATAAAACTTTCGGCCGTCAATCATCATGTTCATATTACCTCTGATATTGATTGTCATCTACACTTAACATCCGTACTTAAATTCTAAGCACGCCAGTGATGTTAGGTCCACAAAAACTGCCATGTCCATATCACCTCTGAGCAGATGTGTACCTCCGTCCCCGATGGAGTCACAATCACAAAAGTTTGTCATGTTCATATTACCTCTGAATAAAACTTTCGGCCGTCAATCATCATGTCCATATTACCTCTGATATTGATTGTCATCTACACTTAACATCCGTACTTAAATTCTAAGCACGCCAGTGATATTAAGTCCACAAAAACTGCCATGTCCATATCACCTCTGAGCAGATGTGTACCTCCGTCCCCGATGGAGTCACAATCACAAAAGTTTGTCATGTTCATATTACCTCTGAATAAAACTTTCGGCCGTCAATCATCATGTCCATATTACCTCTGATATTGATTGTCATCTACACTTAACATCCGTACTTAAATTCTATGCACGCCAGTGATGTTAAGTCCACAAAAACTGCCATGTCCATATCACCTCTGAGCAGATGTGTACCTTCGTCCCCGATGGAGTCACAATCACAAAAGTTTGTCATGTTCATATTACCTCTGAATAAAACTTTCGACCGTCAATCATCATGTTCATATTACCTCTGATATTGATTATCATCTACACTTAACATCCGTACTTAAATTCTAAGCATGCCAGTGATGTTAAGTCCACAAAAACTGCCATGTCCATATCACCTCTGAGCAGATGTATACCTCCATCCCCGATGGAGTCACAACCCCAAAGTCGGAACCGTTCGAGAACGACCCCTGGGCTCAACAAATAGATACACAGTAGGATTTCCGCTTCGAGCAGAAAGAACCTCCCACCAAGGACGAAGTTATCCAAGTCAATTTTGGGGGTGAGCTCTCACCAAAGCCAATATTTGTCAGTAACAATCTTCCCCCAGTTGAAAAGGAAGAGATGATACAGCTGATAAAGGAATATGTCGACGTCTTTGCATGGGGTTATGAGGACATGCCAGGCCTAGACCCGAGGTAGCTACTCATAAGCTCAATATTTCGACCGATTCGAAGCCAGTGAAACAACACCAACGTCGGTTTTGCCCGGATATGATGGACGCCATCGAGGACGAAGTCAAGAAGTTGATAACCTGCGGTTTCATCCGGAAGGAACAACATCCCGACTGGGTCGCCAACGTTGTCCCAGTCATGAAGAAAAATAGGAAGGTACGTATCTGCATCGACTACCGAGATCTGAATGCGGCCTGCCCCAAAGATGAATTCCCCCTTCCCATCACGGACATCATGATCGACAACACCTGCGGCTTCGAGCGTATGTCTTTTATGGACTGGTTCTCGGGATATAATCAGATCAAGATGCATCCGAAAGACGAAAAGCACACTGCCTTCCGGACACCACTGGAGGTATATTGCTATACGGTCATGCCCTTCGGATTAAAGAACGCTGGGGCTACATACCAACGAGCTATGAGTAACATTTCCGTGAGCAGTTACGCAAGACAGTAGAATGTTACGTGGACGACATAGCTGTCAAAAGCCGCCTCAAAGGTGATCACGTTCGAGACCTGAGGGCGGTATTCGAGTTAATGCGCCAGCATCAACTCAAGATGAACCCTACGAAGTCCTTTCTAGGGGTATCCAGTGGCAAATTCCTAGGATTTGTCATTACCGCCAGAGGCATCGAAGTAGACCCTGACAAAGTTCAGGCGATCATAGCAAATGCGACCACCCCATAATCTGAGGGAACTCAGGGGGTTCCAAGGACGTCTGGCTTACATCCGGCGATTCATATCCAACCTCTCGGGGAGATGTTAGCCCTTCTCTCACCTTATGAAGAAAGGTGTGTCCTTCATTTGGGACGAAACCTGCCAGCAAGCATTTGGGGATATCAAGCGCTACCTAACCAGTCCACCGGTTCTGGTGCCTCCCATCATGGGAAAACCCTTCTTGCTGTATGTTCGGGCAATGGATCATTCGCTAGGAGCTCTCCTTGCACAGAAGAACGATGCGGGTCATGAACAGGCTATCTACTACCTCAGCAGGATGATGGTCGGGGCCGAACACCGGTACAACCCAGTGGAGAAGGAATTCTTGGCTCTAATGTTCGCTGTCCAGAAGATGCGACACTACGTCGCCGGCCAGACTATTCATATCATCTCCAGGATCAACCCTCTTCGGGTGCTGATGAGCAAGCCAAGTGCCCTTAACTCCCGACTCGCAACTTGGGCATTACTACTGACGCCATATGACATGGTCTACGTCCCACAGAAGTCCATCAAAGGCCAAGCACTGGCCGACTTCCTAGCAGCTCATCCAATCCCGGAGACCTCCAAGCTATACGAAGACATCCCCGATGAAGTTGCGGAATATAATTTTTTAAGGGAAAGTGACGTATGGCAACTATTCTTCGATGGCGCCTCCAAAGTCGGTCCTTAGGGAAGCGTCGTTTCAGGAGTAGGAGTCGTCCTAGTTACTCCAGATCAGCTCGTCATCTACCGAGCATATTCTCTTAGCGAGCCCTGCTCCAACAATGTGGCAGAATACAACGCCCTGCTAATAGGGCTCCAAGTCGCTAAAGAGCTGGGGGTGGAATCTTTGGAAGCTTTCGGCGATTCTCTGCTCATCGTCAACCAAGTCAGGGGGATATACGAAGTCCGGAATCCAGACCTCATCCCCTATCACCAAGCAACGGTCGAGATAGCCATGACGTTCAAAAGGTTCTTCCTAGAGCATGTACCTCGATCTCAGAATCTGGAAGCTGATGCCCTGGCCAGCCTAGCTGCGGACTTAGCCACCCCTATAAGAAGGCAGGATTTGGTAATCCTTCTTAACAGAGATTTATTCTGTGTAAAGAACAGCTATCACCTAGAACGCAGCTACGCTGTAAACGCCGATCCTCCTACAAGAGATTGGACGAGTTCCTTCATAGATTTCGTGGCATATGGAATCCTGCCAGGGGACCCCAAAGAAGCAGTATCCATCAAGAGACGATCGTTACGATGTATCTTCACAATATCTGTATCGCCGGACCTACGACGGACTGCTGTTAAGATGTCTCGTTGGCGCCGAGGCACAACAGATTATCCGTGAAGCTCACGATGGCGTATGCGGAGTGCATCAGCCCGGTCCTAAGCTGCAGGACCGCATCAGGAGAATGGGCTATTACTGGCCCACTATGATCACAGACGCGATCAGCTATACAAAATGATACAGGGCCTGCCAGGTCCATGCAGACTTCATACATCAACCGTCTGAATATCTACATCCTACGATTGCATCCTGGCCCTTCGAAGCCTGGGGTATGGATATCGTTGGGCCCATTCACCCGTCTTCCTCCAGAGGCCACCGGTTCATACTGGCCATCACAGATTACTTTTCCAAATGGGCCGAAGAATCCCTCTGGCTGAAGTAAAAGCGTCTGACGTAATCAGCTTTATCAAGCACCATGTTATTTATCGCTTTGGATTCCCCGAAGGATAATCCACGACAATGGACCTCAGTTCATCAGCCAATCGTTTCATCGGTTTTGCGATAATAACCGGATACACAATATTGCCTCTACGGCATATTATCCAGCTGCTAATGGTTTGGCGGAAGCCTTCAACAAAACCATTATCAAGCTCCTGAAAAAGTTCGTTTCTTCAAACAAAAGAGACTGGAACGAGAAGCTGGGCGAATGTCTCTGGGCATACCGCACAACAGTACGGACACCGATAGGTTGTACCCCCTTTTCACTAGTCTACGGAAGCGAGGCGGTCCTTCCTATCGAAATCCAGATCCCGTCGCTCCGAATAGCCGTGACTAGTGAGCTGACTCGAGAAAAGAATGACCTGTTGAGGCTCCAAGAGCTCGAAGGATTAGACGAGAAATGCCTCCAAGCTCAGCAGCGCATCGCGCTCTACCAAGCACGTATTTCCAAAGCTTTTAATCATAAAGTAAAGGAAAGAGTGTTCAAAGTCGGTGAGCTAGTTCTAGCCGTGAGAAGGCCGATGATCCTAACTCACAGAAGTAAAGGCAAATTCCAGCCCAAATGGGAGGGCCCTTATGTGATCAAGACAACGTTCTCAAACGGCGCCTACAGGATAGCCCAGCCCAACGGAGATCTGTTAATGGCTCCTATCAACGGCAAATTCCTGAAAAGGTACTATGCCTAATCTCTCCTGCTCAGAGAGGAAAATAGCAAGGACCTCGATTCTGACAAAACTTCTTCCAAAAAACATAATTAGTTGGGTTACACTCTATCATGTCCGCATGACCTCTGAATAGATACGTCCCGCTAAGAAGTTTATCGAGAGTTTATCACGTCCATACTACCTCTGATATCACTCTCACCTAACCTGTCATTTATATTCTGAAATGATGGGTCCACAACAGTCAGAAAAGAGTCGCTGTTATTTATTCCCGAAGAAGGCAGAATTACATAGGAAGGGGTACATCAAGATGGCGGAGTAATCAGGCCATGAATCTGCCAGTCCAGTGCAGCTATCCTCTCATTCCTAAGGGCCAAAGCATCGGCGCGAGCCTGCTCCATCCATTCCTCCGGAGTGTGCATAAGGGTCAGATTAGCCCTTGCCCGAAGACAGCCCATACGGGCAGCTTCCGCACGGTCCAGATCCCGTCGCGCTTCGCTCAGTCGACCAGTCGCTACCTCCAAACCTGCCAACGACTGGGAAGCCCACTCCTCTGCCCGAGCAAGTTTTTCCCGCAGCTTGGACACACTCGTCGTATTCCCTTCATGCTCGGATCGACACTGCATCTCAACGGCAAGGGCTTCTTCCACAACAGCTCTTCTCCTATCCATCTCCAGCTTATGCGTCTGGATAGAGTTGTTTAGGCTTTCAAGCTTTACAGCAAACCGCTCAGACATGAGGTCGTACCGAGCCTGGACATCAGCATCAAGGCTGCCCTCAGTCCGCTGCAAGTATTCGTTAATGGGTTGCTCTAAACCATTAACCACCGCCTCCAGAGCGTCAGCCACTCCAGGATTGCCAAGCCCTCTGACAACCTCGATCGAAAGCTGAGAAGTCTTCTTCAGGAGCTCGAAGTCAAGGTTCTTCGCCAACACCATCGGTATCATCGTTTGTAAGCCAGTGTAGACGAGGCTGGAATGCTGCTTGATCAACACGACTAAATCCGACTGAGCGCCCGAAGCGGCCACAACTGCAGATGAGGTAGCCACCGCCGCCTCAACAGGTGGCACGCCCAAAGAAGGTACGATGGCGACAATCGAAGTCATCGGCATACTCGCAACAGGCGAGGTCACGATGACAGGTTCGTCCTCCCCTTGAGACGAAGAAACCTCCCCGGGCGAGCTAGCCCCCGAAGACACTCCTGCCTCAAAATCCGGCGCCTCCACGTCACCGCCAGGAGCCAGAACAAAGCCGGAAGGCGCTTCAACGCCATGCTCCCCGTGGATGTCATCCCCTGAAAAAAGGACAAGAAAGCAAAATGTCAAACACAGTGGTAATCCTCCTAAGAGGAGACATCGAAACGATATTTACCCGGAACCAACGGCATATACGACGCATCTGCAGCAGATGTAGCTATGCCACGCCTTAATGACGCAATACGAACTGTCATACCTGGAGAAGGAGGTGGGCCGACCAACATCGCCAAGAGTTCGGTCAAGCCTTCCCCGAGACGCGATCGAGGTTCATCAGTCGGAGTCTCGCTAGGCGCGCTCACTGATGCAGGAGTAACTTCGCTCGCTACTGACCTCAGGAAAGATTCTCCCATCTGTTGGGGCCACGCAGGCAATTCCGCTCCGCTGCCTGGAACAGCCGCAGCGACAACCACCTCTAGCGAGGACTCTCCGGCGCCACCAGCCAGAACTGTGGAAGGTCCCTCTCTAAAAGGCGAGGCACCTCCAGCCAAAGAATCATTCCTGATACAGGGAGATGCCGGCTCACTCATAGGAGCCCCAATACCAGGAATGCGGAGAGGACAAGCAACCGTCTCTTTCCTCCTCTTACGAAGGGAAGCTTCCTTCGGAGCAGAAGCCCGTCGCTTCCCAGAAGAGACTACCAGAGCCCCCGCCGGCGGAGGTACTGCACACCTCGGCAACGGTACCAAAGGCTCATCCGGGGTACCAGACTCCTCACCCTCGTCAGAAGAGACCGAGGGGACTTCGACCCTTCCCCCAGGCTTGGCAAAAGGCACTCTGAAGCTTCCACGCATGTCAAAATTGCGATAGAAGGTGTTAATCGCCACATAGAACTGGGCGTAGGAGTGAAAGATGCGCAGATCCGTAGAGATTGTAACGACCGGCACGATAAAAATTGCCCCCGTACAACCCATGATAAAATATCGCCACCCTCTAGCTCCATCAATGAGTCCACCCCTGGACCTGAAGCTGGTGACGGCGTCGCCCACATGCAACTGGTCGTACCCAAACTGTCTGGCGAACCGACTAGGCAGGTAGGGCTCGAAGAAGCAATGGTCTTCGCTCCTATACAGCAGATAGGAAGGTCTAATACAGACCAACCAATTAAACGCCTCCGGAGAAAGAACGGTCTTCCCTCGACCTGAATCCTCGAGCCACAGCCCCGACTGGTTGCGATGCACAGGAGGGGGAGTACAAAGGATCTTCCAGCCATGGCTGAGGTTCAAAACCTGCCTACAGTCTAAAACTGTATTCACATTCGAGGAGGAATCCCTGTAATTCAATAGGAATATACCCCCTGAGCTGCTACCGGAACCGGGTGACATAACCCAGGAATTGTGGAGAATTAACCATCCTATCAAGTACAAGTATGGTAATTCCACCCTAGGGAAGCTCTTCCGCCGAGCTTCATCAACGAGCAACCCATCTGTCATGGCCCTCAGGCCAGCCTGTATATGGCACACCATGGCAGGAAGCAAGCCCAGTCTTGCCCCAAACACCAGGCGCACTGCGGGCCATAGGATATTCCGGTGAATGCGATCCGCGGAAGCAATGCCTGGCACCACTACTTGACGCAGCCATATGGAGAGAAAACCAGCCAACTGGGCTTCCTTAGACAGAGGCCTGCGACAACACCTCAAATAACTGTAGGCCTTTGTACCTTCGGGGTACTTTCCTACCCCATCAACGAGAATCTGATCAGGAGCCTTGGCGTCTTCCATAAGAGCCGCAACGACCTGGGCACTGAGGACGCCCAAGCAGTTCATGGGCTCATTTTTGCCCCCCGAAGCTTTCTCCGACTTGGTGGCCCTAGCCCGATGGAAGAAGAGGTAGGACATCCACTTGGTGGTGTGAGCCAAATCAGAAGGCTCGTTATAAAAAATGGTGCACACGAAGTACTGACACATCAGCTCCTGATATACTTCTGCCACCCGAGGGTCCATATCTCCCAACTTCCGGTTGGTGGGAACGTACTCTTCATATGGGGTATCCCACATCGGCAGTCTCGAGACAACTGCCATCTCATGAAGGGCCAACCCCAACTCCCCTAGTGGAGTGGCGAAGGCCCCGGTGAGCGGAATGTACCGCTCCATCAGTGCCAGGAACAAATTAGGGTTCGGAGGCAGCCCGACGCTCGTCGCACTCACAGCGGCATATAGTCCAATGCCCTCCAACTCTCTCTGGAAATGCTTTAGGGCCCAGTCAACTAGGCATCTCCATCGGGAATTCGTTAGGGCGATCCACCCATTGCACCGAGGATTCTCCTTGGGATATACCCCACCTCGACCCATGAAGTCATTGCAGAAGGTCGGCAATTGGATCGACTGGATCTCCGAGCTATCTTCACTTGGAACACTGCCCGGGCACAGTCCTCGGAACAGCGTCACAATGCCAGAAGGGCGACTAACAAATGACCCCTGGTCAGCGCCTTTCAGATGAAAGATCTTCCCCGGCTTCCCGTAAAGATCAGGAGTCTGCTTCCAAGACATCTTCCTGGGATGCGTCGCATGGGAGAAGGCCGAGATGGGATAATCCCTCAGCATCGTCGGCAGGTACAAGACCAAATCCCCGGCAGGGAAAACCCAAGGCTCCCTCTTGGGCTTCGTCTGGGACTGTTTATCAATCATGTCCCCAAAAAGGAAAGTCGGCTTTATGTACCGCTCCCCATCTACACGTACCAAGGGTTCGCCGTTGATCATACTCAACAGCATTCGCTCACCCTGAGCCGATATCAGGAGCTCCCTTCCCTCAGGATACTGGAGTCCAGAGATGGGAAATGCCACATGGGACAAATCCTCCAGATAGTTCGAGTGCAGTATCCCCGCAGCGGAGCCCATCACCTCAGCTAATGGGGACTCATCCAGATCAACTGCAAGATAATGCAAAGAAGATATGTCATTACAAGTCTGGCACAAACACACGGACCAATGAAACGACAGTCTGTGCTCTACGCCAAGATTGTACAAATTTGGTCACCTTACGCCGGAAGTCTTCTCCATGAACGTAAAATTCAAATTTTACGAAATACGCCAATTTTCGGTAGCCCGAGCTATTTACGCCCAGAGCTACGAAAATATGGAGACTTTACGCTGACACATTAGAAATGTAGTCGTAAAAGATAAAAATGCCTCCGTGCGTCATCTTCCTCAAAAGAGGCTATCAGCACAGAAGACGACTTAGCGCAGTCACGTTCAACGTGTGCGAAGGATTTTTCGTCGTTTGTGTCATCCCAAAAAGTTCTACCTATAAAGCCGGGAGCGCTAGTCGTCGGCGGGATGCTCCCCTCAGAGGGAAGTTCACCTTGCCCGACCGGAGATTCCCTCGCCGGGACAGAAGAATGAGAAGAAGAACCTATGCTCTTTCCCTTAGCGGAGGGGGTTTGTTTCGGCGCCATTTCTGAAAGACTCGAAGTGCTCGAAGAAAGAACGAAGAAAAACTCGAACAGTCGAAAGCTCTCTTTCGCAAAAGACAGATAAAGAGTTTTTCTTTCCAGAAACTGGGGATATATATACAGTCCGGGTCGACTCCTCGAATCCTCGGACGAACCCCTCGAGACCCTAACCAAATCGCACAATTAATAGTTGATTATGATTGGATGCTACGTCAGCCCACTACCCTTGGAAGACGGATAGTCAGCGAATTCGAAAGGTTTTTTTTTTCGTACAAGACGGTTCAGCGGGTTCTACGCTAAATGAGCTTTCTATGCTCGACAGCAACGGATATACAGTTTTACGCTCGCAAGCTACAAGTCTATGGTTTTACGCCCGGATGCCTTTGTGCTCTGTAGCTTTTATGCTCGAGAGGCCACAAACCCACGACTTTACTCTCAGCAGATACCAAATCGACGATCTCACGCTCGGTGGCGCTCAGTTTACGCGCAGCAGCAACAGATCCGCAAACCTCATGCTCGAAGAAATTTTCTTTTCAGTAGCTACAAATCAAACAGTTCTACGCTAAAGGAGCTTTTCTACGCTTGACAGCTAGGAATCTAACGGCTTTACGTTCGACAGCTACAAGTCTATGGTTTTTCTTGCCCGGATGCCTTTGTGCTCGGTAGCATTCTATGCTCGAGAGGCAACAAACCTACGACTTCACGCTCAGGAACCACAGGTCTACGATTTCACGCTCGATGGTGTTCTACGCTCACAGGCTACAGATCTACAGTCCTACGCTAAAAGGAGCTTTTCTACGCTCGACAGCTACGAATCTAACGGCTTTACGTTCGACAGCTACAAGTCTATAGTTTTTTCTTGCCCGGATGCCTTTGTGCTCGGTAGCATTCTATGCTCGAGAGGCAACAAACCTACGACTTCACGCTCAGGAACCACAAGTTTACGATTTCATGCTCGATGGTGTTTTACGCTCAAGAGGCTACAGACATGATTTCCCGCTCCACGACTTTCCGCATATCCAAACAGTCCCCAAGGCGGTCAAGTGCAAAGAGTTCACACAGAAGATACTCGTTCTTGCCCCAAAGCATCCCCAAGTACCCGAAGTATGCAGAGTTCAAACATTGAGAAATTATCCCTCTCGGGTCCAGAAAACTGGAGGTTCATCCAGATTCCAGTCTGAACATCTCGTCTATCAAAGTGGCAACTCAGTTTCACAGAAACCTCGACCCTGTTCCAAGGGAGTTTTGAGAGATCATTCTTGAAGACGAATTCTGAACAAAACGAAATTCCACTCATCAGAGAGGCAACAGTTCAGAAATTCTACGCAGTCCTAGCAACAGGACAGTTCTAAATGTTCAAAGTGCTCAGCAGCGTTCTACGGACTATCCGCTATGCATAAAGCACAGGGCCGAATACTCTTTCTATCAGAGTCAGCGTAAAGATTCAGACGTGTCGAAGCTGCACATATTCAGACTACACAAGCAACGCATGGCAAGACGATCATATGGAGAAGAAGGCGATTTTATTAAAGATTAAAATTATGATTACATATGAGGGAAACTCCGTCTACAAAGGAGATACCCCCTCGTCGTCTGAAGATCGCCCGGAAGCTGTTCTGGTAGGCTCTCGCTGGGCCTCAATTCTTCATCCATCTTCTCCGGCAGTCAGTCGGTTTATCGAAAACTGACTGACATATGGGTCAAACGGCGGGAGGATACAGAACTGGGCCTGCATAGATTTTGCAGATCCTATGCTCCGTGCGCCGCTCAAGCCAGGGACAGGATGAGTCTTTTTGACTCTCGTCCGCGGGGGCCTCAGGAAGAAATAAACAGTCTACAAACGCTGTGGTCAAATACGACTCTTCCTCTCTCCTGGGGCAACACCATACAAAGTTGCTGATTATCCCGAGCAAGAGAGGCTAAGATGTCCTTCCATGATCCATCGTTGCAGTGGATACTTGCTCGAAGATGCCATCTTTTATGGCTCCCTATATGCTGGAAGAACATGATCTCCTTCTTCCTCAGATCGATCCGACGAACTCCGACGATCATCTCTGCATGACAATGGGAATGTGGTGAAGACAGGTTCACCCCCCAGCCTTTTATAGGCAAAAGAGATCACAGCGGTCGCCAATAAATCCGCCATAAAGTCAGCATCGACTGTTTCAACGCTCCATTCAGAAACGTTTCGAGTTACGAGGGGCCGTTCATGCTTCATTCAAAGCATTTCAAATTTCGAGGAATTTAAAAGCTTTGAAGGGGGTCTTGTAGAAGCATGAAAAAATGCTTGGAAGATCTATGCAGCATCTTGATACAGAGCAGCATAAGCAGAGGCCTTCAGATTCATCCAGCATAAAACAGGGTTCTTCATCGCCTACATGGCGTAAAACCCAGCCGCTCTCAAAGCAGCGTTAAAGCGTACGAGGAACGCTTCGTATTCCCGAAAAGAAACTGTCCAGTCATGCAGTAAACCTGACCTCTGACTCCTGACAAAAAGTGCTGCACAGCTACCCAAACGACGGCTGGGAACGGGGGCAGACCCCTCGGGACGCGCTCCATAGTATGATGACGAATCTCAGCATTTAATGCAGAGGATTTGGTTAAAATATTACCAAACCGGCGCTTACTAAAATCCGCCTGCATAAACTGCTCTTTCGCGTGCAAAGAGAATACGCTGCCTTGTTTTACACAGGCAAACATGGGCTGCTTTACGCTCCGCAGAAGATAAACTGCCTGCCACGTCAAAAGCTGCACTTCGTACAGGGCTCAAGGCACGTCCCTCCGTCAAAACGCACAGAGCGATGACAGTGTCCCCTCAAGGCACGTCCCTCCGTCAAAACGCACAGAGCGGTGACAGTTTCCCCTTACGGCACGTCTCCGCATTTAATGCACAGGATGATGGCAAATCTCTGCCAAAGATTTGATCTCCAAAAGCCGTAATTCCGGCTAAAGACGTCCACATCAGCACCCTGGCACGGTACGCAGTGGCCTCTACGCCCATTCAGGATCTGTGCTCCTACGGCTTCCACGTCTACTCGGCTTCTATGCCTGTTCGGCTTCTATGCCTACTCGGCTTCAACGCCCATCCGGCTTCAACGCCCTCCCAGTCTCTGCGACTATCCGGCTTCCATGCTAACTCGGCTTCTATGCCTGTTTGGCTTCTATGCCTACTCAGGCTTCTATGCCTGCTCGGCTTCTATGCCATGGTAACGGACATTTGGCTTCTATGCCAACCCCTTCTACATAATGGATACCTACCTACGTGGCTTTTACGCCGTGATCTTAGTAGCAATTGTACGCGTTGTCTCCCCTTAGTTGGACCCGCGTCACCCGCTCATTCAAAAGATCATCTATACGTAGGCATTGGTTACGTTAACCGTTGTGTAATAGGGTGTTGTACTTTCCACTCCTCGGTTGTTATACCGATGGAGTGGTCACTGTCACAAAAACTCTATAAATAGAGACCCCTATCAATGGGGAACAAGGTCGACAATTTGGAAGATCGAACAAGGTCACCAAACCGGAGATCAAAAGAGAGAGAGAGAGAGAGAAAAATACAGAGCTCAGGCAAGGAATAGGGAGCGACAACCTTCAGCATCGCGCATCCACCCTCCTTCGCAACCTTCGAAGCTGCACCCTGTCTTCCACGGCACTTCTTCAACATCGTGTAGTCCAAGGGCTAAAGTGATCGACCGCAGATCAGACACCTATAGCAATTTATACCCAGATTAAATAAATTGTACTCCCGCATCCTCGTATAGGATCGAATTGTACAAGTTTGTTTGTAAACCAAAGGGCACGGGTCTCGTATAAACCCTGTCATTGAAATACACTTTCATTCTTTCGTTTAATACCATAAACAGTACTTAACTCTAAGTACGCCAGTGGTGTTAGGTCCACAAAGACTGCCATGTCCTTATTACCTCGGAGCAGATATGCACTTCCATCCCCGATAGAATTGCATCCCAGAAGTTTGTCATGTTCATATTACCTCTGAATAAACCTTCTTGGTTTTGGTTATCGATTATCACATCAGGTGTCATCTCAACTTAGCGCCCGTACTTAACTCTAAGTACGCCAGTGGTGTTAGGTCCACAAAGACTGCTATGTCCATATCACCTCTGAGCTGATATGCACTTCCATCCCCGATAGAATTGCTTCCTAGAAGTTTGTCATGTTCATATTACATCTGAACAAACCTTTTTGGTTTTGGCTATCGATTATCACATCGGTTATCATCTCAACTTAGCGCCTGTACTTAACTCTAAGTACGCCAGTGTTGTTAGGTCCACAAAGACTACCATGTCCATATTACCTCTGAGCAGATATGCACTTCCATCCCCGATAGAATTGCATCCCAGAAGTTTGTCATTACCTCTGAACAAACCTTCTTGGTTTTGGCTATCGATCATCACATCGGTTGTCATCTCAACTCGTCACCCTCCGACTCACTTGACGCTCTCGAGCAAGCATTATCAGCAAATATGGTGTTGGCAGATCCCTTTGAAGCAGACGAACAGGATCCTGAGCCGTTTGAGAATGACTCTTGTGCCCAACAAATGGATACGCAGTGGGAATTCTGCTTCGAGCAAAGGGAACCTCCCACCAAAGACGAAGTTATCCAGGTTGATATTGGGGGTAAACTTTCACCAAAGCCGATATTTATCAGTAACAATCTTCCCCCAGCTGAAAGGGAAGAAGTTATTCAGCTGATAAAAGAGTATATCGATGTGTTTGCATGGGATTATAAGGACATGCCGGGCCTTGACCCAAAGGTGGCTACTCACAAACTCAACATATTGACCGACTCTAATGTCATCAGCTTCATCAAGCATTACGTCATTTATCGCTTTAGGATTCCCCGAAGGATAATCCATGACAATGGGCCTCAGTTCATCATCCAACTGTTTCATCAATTTTGTGATAAAAATCGGATACATAATATTGCCTCTACGGCGTATTATCCAGCTGCTAATGGTTTGGCGAAAGCTTTCAAAAAAACTATTATCAAACTCATGAAGAAATTTGTCTCCTCAAACAAAAGAGATTGGGTTGAGAAGCTGGGCGAATGTCTCTGGGCATACCGCACAACGGTACAAACACCGACAGGTTGTACCCTATTTTTACTGGTCTTCGGGAGCGAAGCAGTTCTCCCCATTGAAATCCAGATCTCGTCGCTCAGGATAGCCGTGACTAATGAGCTGACTCAAGAAAAGAATGACCTGTTAAGGCTTCAAGAGCTAGAGGGATTAGACGAGAAATGCCTCCAAGCTCAACAGCGCATCGCGCACTACCAAGCATGCATTTCCAAGGCTTTCAATCATAAAGTAAAGGAAAGAGTGTTCAAAGTCGGCGAGCTAGTTTTAGCCGTAAGAATGCCGATGATCCTTACTCACAAAAGTAAAGGCAAATTCCAGCCCAAGTGGGAAGGCCCTTATATGATCGAGACAATGTTCTCAAACGGCGCTTACAGGTTAGCCCAGCCTAATAGAGACCTGTGCATGACTCCTATCAACGGTAAATTCTTGAAGAGGTACTATGCTTAAACCTCCTCTACTCAAAAGGAATATAGCGAGAATCTCAATTCTGACAAAACTACTTCCAAAACGAAACTAGTTAGGTCATATTCTATCATGTCCGTATGATCTCTGAATAGGTATGTCATGCTAGAAGTTTATCGAGAGTCTATCACGTCCATACTACCTCTGATATCACTCTCGCCCAAACCTGTCAGTTACATTCCAAAATAGGGTCCACAATGTCAGAAAAGATTTGCTTTATTTATTCCCGAAAAGAGCAGAATTACATTAGGAAAGCAAAAAGAAGAAAGGGTACATCATTGTGGGGGAGCGGTCAGATCGCGAATCAGCTTTGCCAGTGCAGCTACCCTCTCGTCCCTGGAAACCAAGGCATCAGCGCGGGCCTGTTCCAGCCGTTCCTCGGGATTGTTCATAAAGGACAGCTCAGCCCTCCCAAAGAGAGTCAGAACGGGCAGCTTCTGCATGCTCCAGATCCCGGCGTGCTATTCTCAGTCGACCAGTCGCTACATCTAGACCTGCCAACGACTGAGAAGCCTACTCCTCTGCCAGAGCGAGTTTTTCCTTCAACTTGCGGGCCCTCGCTACATTTCCTTCATGCTCGAATTGGCACTTCGTCTGAATAGCGAGAGCCTCCTCCATGACAGCTTTTCTTTCATCCATCTCCAGCTTATGTGCTTTGATGGAGTCATCTAGGCTTTCCAGCTGTTTAGTAAGCCGCGCAGTCATGAGGTCATATCTGGCCTGGACCTCAACTTCAAGGCTGCCCCGAGCCAGCTACAAATATTCGTTAATAGGTTGCTCCAACCCATTAACCATCGCCTCTAGGGCATCAGCCACCCCAGAATCGCCAAACTCCCTGACCGCCCCAAACGAAAACTGGGAAGCCTTCTTCAGACGCTCAAAATCCAGATTCTTCGCCAACACCATTGATATCAGCATTTTCAAACTGGTGTAAAAGAGGCTAGTATACAGCTCGGTCAGCGCAACCAGATCTGGTTGAACGCCAGGAGTGGCCGCTATATTGGCGAATTCCCCTCCAGGAATGATTGCAGACGAAGTGGCCACAACCGCCGCCTCGACGTGTAGTGCGACCAAAGAAGGTGCGACAACGACGGTCGAAGTCATCGGCATACTCGCAAGAGGCGAGGTCACGATAACGGGTTCGTCCTCCTCTTGAGGTGACAAAACTACTCCGGGCGAGCTGGCCCCCGAAGGTATTTCCTCCTCGAAGTCAAATGCCTCTGTATCATCGCCAGGAGTCCGAGCAGAGCCAGAAGGTGCTTCAACGCTATACTTCCCGTGGACGCCATCCCCTGAGAAGAGGACAAGAAAATTGATATCAATATGATAGTAATCTTTCTAAGAGGAGACATAAAAGACGACCTTTACCCGTAGCCAACGGTATATATGCCGCGTCTGCAACCGATGTAGCTATATCATGCCTTAATGACGCAATACGAACTGTCATACCTGGAGAAGGAGGTGGGCCAACCGACATCGCCAGGAGCTCTACCAAGCCTTCACCAAGACGCAGTCGAGGTTCGTCAGCTGGAATCTCTCTATTCATGCTCTCGGACGCGGCAGGAGTTTAATCCATTGCTGGTCCAGGGAAGGATTCTCTCATTTGCCTCGGCCACGCAGGCAATTTTATTCCACTACCGGAGGCAGTGGCAGCAACGACAGCCTCAAGCAGGAGTTCTCTGGCACCACCAGCCTAAACTGAGGGTCCCTCTCCAAAAGGCGGGGAACCTCCAATTAAAGATACATCCCCAACAGGGGAGATAGCAGGTTCCTCTCTAGGAGGCTCAATGCCAGGAATCCGGAGAGAACGATTAACCATATTCTTCTTCCTCTTGCGAGGGGAAGTCTGATTCGAGGCAGGAGCCCTTCGCTTCCCAGAGACTGCCAAAGCCCCCACAGGCGGAGGCACTTCATACCTCGGCACCGACACCAGAGGCTCATCCGGAGTGACGGACCCCTCACCCTCGTCAGACAAAACCGAGGGAATTTCGACTCTTCCCCCAGACTTGGTAAAAGGTACCCTAAAGTTTCCACGCATGTCAAAATCGTGATGGAAGGTGTTGATCGCCACATAGAACCGGGCATACGAATGGAGGATGCACAGCTCCGTGGAGAGTGTGACGACCGGCACGATGAAGATGGCTCCCGTACAACCCATGATAAAATATCGCCATCCTCTGGCTCCATCAATGAGTCCGCCCCTGGACCTGAAGCTGGTGACGGCATTGCCCACGTGCAGCTGATCGTACCCAAACTGTCTGGCGAATCGACTGGGCAAGTAAGGCTCGAAGAAGCAATGATCTTCGCTTCTGTACAGCAAATGGGAGGGTCTGATGCAGACCAATAAATTAAAAGCTTTCGGAGAAACATTGGTCTTCTCTCCACCTAAATCCTCAAGCCTAATCCCCGACGGATTGCGATGCACAGAGGGGACAGTACAGAGGAGCTTCCAGCAATGACCGAGGCTCAGCACCAGCCGACAGTCTATGACTGTGTTAACGTTCCAGAGGGAGTCCTTGTAGTTCCGCAAGAAACTACCCCCCGCGCTACTACCAGGGCCGGGAGACATCACCCGGGGGTTGTGGAGAATTAACCATCCCATCAAGTATAGGTATGGTAACTCTACCCGGGTAAAGCTATCACGTTGAGATTCATCAACGAGTAGTCCGTCAATCATGGCTCTCAGGCCAGCCGGTATACGGCACACCATGGCAGGGAGCAAGCCCAGTCTTGCCCCGAACACCAGACGAACGATAGGCTACAGGATATTCCGGTGAATGTGGTCCGCAGACGCGAAACCGGGCACCACTACTCAACGCAGCCAGATGGAGAGAAAGCCAGCCAGCCTGGCTTCCTTAGACAGAGGCCTGCGACAGTGCCTCAAGTAACTATAGGCCTTGGTGCCTTCAGGATACTTTCCTATCCCGTCAGTGAGAAACTGATCTGGAGCTTTAGCATCCTCCATAAGATCCTCGATGACCTGGGCACTGAGCACGCCCAAACAGTTCACGGGCTCATTCTTGCCCCCCAAAACTTTCTTCGACTTGACGGCCCTGGCCCGATGGAAGAAGAGGTAGGACATCCACTTAGTGGTGTGAGCCAAATCAGAAGGCTCATTATAAAAAGCAGTGCACGCGAAGTAGTGGCACATCAGCTCCTGATACATCTCCACAACCCAAGGGTCTGAGTCATACAACTCCCGGTTGGTGAGAACATACTCTTCATACGGGGTATCCCCCATCGGCAGTTTCGAGATCACTACCATTTCGTGGAGGGCCAATCCCAACTCCCCCAGTGGAGTGGCGAAGGTCCCGGTGAGCGAAATATATCGCTCCATCAGTGCCAGAAACATGTTAGGGTTGGGAGGCAACCCAACACTCATCGCACTCATAGCAGCATACAGTCCGATGACCTCCAGCTCTCTCCGAAAATGCTTCAAGGCCCAGTCAACTAGGCAAGTCCATCGGAGGTTTGTTGGGGTAATCCACCCATTGCACCGAGGATTCTCCTTGGGGTATACCCCCCCTCGTACCATAAAGTCGTTACAGAAAGTCGACAATTGGACCGGCTGGATCATTGAACTGTCTTCACTCGGGACGCTGCCCGGGCACAGTCTCCTGAACAACGTCACGACGCCAGAAGGACGGCTGACAAACGACCCCTGGTCAGCTCCTTTTAGATGAAAGATCTTCCCCGGCATGGTGTGAAGATCGGGAGTCAGCGTCCACGACATCCTCCTGGAATGTGTGGCATAGAAGAAAGCCGAGATGGGATAATCTCTCGACATCGTGGGCAGATACAAGACCACACTCTCGGCAGGGAAAACCCAGAGTTCTCTCTTGGGCTTCGTCTGGGACTGTTTGTCAATCATGTCCCCAAAGAGAAAGGCCGGCTTGATGTACTGGTCCCCATCTATGTGCGTCAGGGGCTCTCCGTTAATCATGTTCAGCAACGTCCGCTCACCCTGAGCCGATATCAAGACCCCCTTTCCTTCAGGATACTGGGGTCCGGAGATAGGAAATGTCACGTGGGACAGATCCTCCAGATAGTTCGAGTGCAGCATCCCGGCAGCGGAACCCATCACCGCGGCCAGTGGGGACTCATACAAGTTAACTGCAAAAGTGCAAGGAAAACACGTCATTACAAATCTTGCAACATAAAGACCAAGAAACGACAGTCTGTGCTTTACGCCAAGACTGTACAAAATTTGGTCATTTTACGCCGGAAGTCACATCCTGAAGCGTAATTGGCGGTATACTGTCCGTGCTTTACGCCAGACTGCCAAAATTCTAGTTACTACGCCGGAGGTCCCATCCACAAGCGTAAAACTAATATTTTATAGTATACACCAAGTTTTCGACAGTTAGAGCTTTTACGCTCAAAACTGCGAAAACATAGAGTTTTTACGCTGGCACATTAGAAATGTGGGCGTAAAAGATGAAAACGTCTCCGTACGTCATCTTCCTCAAAGAGGCTATCAGCACATAAGATGACCTAGTGCGGTCACATTCAACGTATACGAAGGATTTTTTTTGTCGTTCTTTGTCATCCCAAAGGCTATACCTCTAAGGCTGGGTGCACTACTCGTCGGCAGGATGCTTCGCTCAGAAGGAAGTTCACCTTGCCCGACCGAAAACTCTCTCGCCGGGGCAGAAGAACGAGAAGAAGAGCCTGTGCTCGTTCCCTTAGTGGAGGGGGTTTGTTTCGGCGCCATTTCTGAAAACTCGGAGTGCTCGGAGAAAGTACGATGGGAAAAAACTCAAACAATCGAAGACTCTCTTTCGCAGAAGACGGATGAAAAGTTTTTCTCTCAAAAGTTTGGAATATATATAGAGTTTGGGTCGACTCCTCGAATCCTCGGACGGGCTCCTCGAAACCCCAACCAAATCTCACAATTAAATATTTGGTTATAATTGGGTACTACGTCAGCCCACTACTCTCGAAAGACGGACAGTCAGCAAATTCGAAGAGTTTTTCGTGCAAAAGTAGGTCAGCGGTTCCTATGCTAAGGAGTTTTCTACGCTCGACAGCAATAGATCTACGGTTTTACGCTCGCAAGCTATAAGTCTATGGTTTTATGTCCGGATGCCTTTGTGCTCGGTAGCTTTTATGCTCGAGAGGCTACAAACCTACGACTTTACGCTCAGCAGATACCAAATCAATGATCTCACGCTCGGTGGCATTTAGTTTACGCTCGGAGGCAACGGATCCACAACCTTATGCTCGAAAGATTTCTTTTATTCACAGGCTACAAATCTACAGTTCTACGCTAAGGAGCTTTCTACGCTCGACAGCTACAGATCTACGGTTTTACACTCGCAAGCTGCAAATCTACGGTTTTATTACCGGATGCCTTTGTGCTCGATAGCTTTTATGCTCGAGAGGCTACAAACCTATGACTTTATGCTCAGCAGATACCAAATCAATGATCTCACGCTCGGTGGCTTTCTACGCTCAATAGACTACGAACTCAGTTCAGCTCATCTACACTACGGATCTCTGACTTTCCGCATATCCGAACAGTTCCCAAGGCGGTCGACTACAGGAGTTCACACAGAAGATACTCCTTCTTGACCTCAAAATATCCCAAGTACCCGAAGCAGACAGAGTTCAAACATTGAGAAATTACTCTTCTCGGGTCAATTGGAGGTTCATCCAGGCTCCAGTCTGAATATCTCATCTATCAAGATGGCAAACTCAGCTCGACAGCCATTCCTCGACCCTGTTCCAAGGGATTTTTTGAGGAGCCTTTCTTGAAGATGAAGTCTGAAACAAGAATTCTTTTTACACATAAGTGAAAATAACAGTTCAAAATTCTATGCGGTTCCTCAGTCCTAGCAGCAGGAGAGTTCTAAATGTTCAAAATGCTCAACAGTGTTCTATGGACTATTCGCTATGCGCAAAAGGACAGGGCCTAAATAATCTTTCTATCAGAATCAGCGTAAAGAATCAGACATGTCGAAGCTACACATATTCAGACTTCACAGCAACGTATGGCAAAATGAACATATGCAGAGAAGGAAGACGATTTTATTAAAATCAAAGTCATGATTACATATGAGAGAAATCTAATCTACAAGGGTTTTTCTTTATTTTCATGATTACATCTGAGGGAAACCCCGTCTACAAAGGGCCTCCTCATCATCGTCTGAAGATCGCACCGAGAAGCTGTTTTGACAGGTTCTCACGTTGATGACGGTCTTCCTCTTCTTCCAAGAAGATAATCAGTGGCAGGAGGATACAAAACTGGGCATATGACCCATCCTCCAACAGAAGGAAAGAAGGGTAATTCTGCTTTCCTACAGACCACCGCCACTCTAGCCGGTCTATCTGCCTCTCGTCACCGGAGGTAACGGGAGAAGGCGCCACTTGCAACCAGCGTGGTCTAATACGACCCTTCCCTTCTCCTGGAAGAATAGCCATATAAAGTTGCTGATTATCTCGAGCAAGGGAGGCTAAGATATCCTTCCATGATCCATCGTTGCAGTGGATACTTGCTCGAAGATGCCATCTTTTTCGGCTCCTTACACACTGGAAGAACATGATCTCCTTCTTCCTCAGATCGACCCGACGAACTTCGATGATCATCTATGCATGGTGATGGAAAATATGGGGAGAATGGGTTAACCCCCAGCCTTTTTATAGGCGAAAGAGGTCACACCGGTCCCCAATAAATCTGCCATAAAGTCAGCATCGACCGTTTCAACGCTCCATTCAGAAATGTTTCGAGTTACGAGGAGCGGTTTATGCTTCATTCAAAGCGTTCCAAATTCCGAAAAATTTGAAAGCTTTGAAGGGGGTCTTGTAGAAGCATAAAAAATACGCCGGATGGCTATAAGCAGCTTATTGGTGCTGAGCAGCGTAAGCAGAGGCCTTCAAAGCCATCAAGCGTGCAACAGAGCTTTTTTCGCTAAATACAGCGTGAAATATTAAAAGCTCAAAAGGCCATCCGCGTAAGGCAGTACATCCAAACCACTTCAGCGTAAACGGGGTACTTCATCACCTCCAGGGCGTAAAACTCATCCTCTTTCAGACGCAGCATTGAGGTGTACAATAGACGCTTCGTATTCTCTGAAGTGAACCTGTCAGACCCTGCAATGAAGATCCTACAATGAACCTGACGTCTGGACTTCTGACAAAGGGATACGGCTCGACTACCCAAACGACGGCTATAATGATGGCACAGCACTGCGACCCAGGCTGTCATTTACCGCCATCTCCTTTGCGTAAACTGCTTTTACAAAGCACGAAGGGATATGCTGCCTTGTTTTACACAGGCAGACATGAGCTGTTTACGTTCTGCAGTAGACAAACCGCTTGCCACATCAAAAGCTGCACTCCGTACGGGGTTCGAGGTACGTCTCTGCGTCCAATGCACAGAGCGATGACAGTTGCTCGAGGCACGTCTCTACGTCTAATGCACAGAGCGGTGACAGTTTCTCAAGGCACGTTTCTGCGACTGATGCGCAAAAAGGGTTGCAGACCTTCAAAAATATGCCTCCATATTTAATGCGCAGGATGGTGGAAAATCTCGGCATTTAATGCAAGAGATTTGATTATATCTTCAAAAGCCGTAATTCTGGCTAAGACGTCCACATCAGCACTCTGGCACGGTACGCAGCGGCTTCTACGCCCATCCAGCTCCTGTGCTCACTCGGCCTCTATGACCGCTCGGCTTCAACATCCATTCGGCTTCTACGCTTACTCGGCCTCTATGACCACTCGGCTTCTACGCCTGCTCGGCCTCTATGACTGCTCGGCTTCAACGCCCATTCGACTTCTACGCCTGCTCGGCCTCTATGACCACTCGACTTCTACGCCTATTCGGCTTCTACGCCGATTCGACTTCTATGCCGGTTTGATAACTATTTGGCTTCTATGCCATGGTGACAGACATTTGGCTTCTATGCCAACCTATTCTACACAAAGGATACCTACCTACGTGGCTTCTATGCAGTGATCTTCGTAGCGATTATACGCATTTTGTCCCTTAGTTGGACCCGCATCACACGCTCATTCAATGGATCATCTAAATGCAGGCATTGGTTACTTTAACCATTGTGTAAAAGGGTGATGTACTTTCCACTCCTCGGTTTCTACACCGACGGAGTGGTCACTGTCACTAAAACTCTATAAATAGAGACCTCTATCAATGAGGAACGGGGGAAAATTGGTCAAGAAACCAATATCAGATCCAAGGTTGAACTTCCAAGAAAGATCGAACCAGAGGTCAAAAGAGAGAGAGAGAGAGAGAGAGAGAGAGAGAAGAATCCGGAGCTCAGGCAAAGAGTAGGAATCGACGACTTTGGCATCGTGCATCCACCCTCTTCTGCAACCTTTGAAGCTGCTTCCTGTCTTCTACGGCACTTCTTCAACATCGTGTGGTCCCAGGGCTAAAGTGATCGACTGCAGATCAGACACCTATAGCAATATTTATCCAGATTAAATAAATTGTACTCCCATATCCTCGTATAGGATCAAATTATACAAGTTTGTTTGTAAACCAAAGAAGGCGAGTTTCGTGTAAACCCTATCATGAATACATTTTTATTCTTTCGTTTAATACCACAAACAATGAGCAAGCCAAGTGTCCTTAATTCCCGACTCGCGACTTGGGCGATGTTATTAACGCCATATGACATGGTGTACGTACCTCAGAAGTCCGTCAAAGGCCAAGCATTGGCCGACTTTCTAGCTGCTCATTCCATCCCGGAGGCCTCCAAACTATAAGAGGACATTCTCGACGAAGTTGTGGAGTGTAATTTCGTAACGGAAGGCGAGGCATGGCAACTAGTCTTCGATAGCGCCTCTAGGACCGGTCCCAGGGGAAACGTGGTGTCAGGAGTAGGGATCGTCCTAGTCACTCCTGATAAACTCGTTATCTACCGAGCATATTCTCTTAGCGAGCCCTGATCTAACAATGTGGTAGAATACAACGCTCTACTAATCGGGCTCCAAGTCTCAAAAGAGCTGGGGGTCGAATCTCTGGAAGCCTTCGGTGACTCTCTGCTGATCGTCAACCAAGTTAGAGGAATATATGAAGTCCGGAATCCCGACCTCATCCCCTATCACCGAGCAACGGTCGAGATAGCCATGACATTCAAAGGTTTCTTCCTTGAGCATGTACCTCGATCTCAGAATCTGGAAGCTGATGCCCTATCCAGTCTAGCTGCAAATTTAGCCACCCCTGTAAGAAGGCAGAATTCGGTAATCTTTCTTAACAGAGACTTATTCTGTGTGAAAAACAACTTTCACATAGAACATAGCTACACGGTAAACGCAGATCCGCCCAGGAGAGACTGAAAAAATCCCTTTATAGATTTCGTAGCATACGGAATCTTGCCAGAAGATCCTAAAGAAGCAATATCTGTCAAAAGACGATCAATACGCTTCTATTTCGACACATCGTCACAATGCCTATATAGTCGATCTTATGACGGGCTATTATTACGATGTCTCTCTGGTGATAAAGCACAGCGGATTATCCGTGAAGCTCATGACGGCGTGTGCGGGGTGCATCAACCCGGTCCTAAGCTACAGGATCGTATCAAAAGAATAGGCTATTACTGGCCCACTATGATCGCAGACGGAATCCAGTATGCCAGATGATGCAGAGCCTGTCAGGTTCATGCAGACTTCATACATCAACCGTCCGAACATCTACACCCTACGGTTGCATCCTGGCCTTTCGAAGCATGGGGTATGGATGTCATTGGCCCTATTCACCCGTCTTTTTCAGAGGTCACCTGTTCATACTGGCCATCACGAATTACTTCTCCAAATGGGCAGAGGCGATCCCTCTTGCTGAGGTAAAGACATCTAACGTGACCAGCTTCATCAAGCATCACGTCATTTACCGCTTTGGGGTTCCCTTAAGGATAATCTATGACAATGGGTCTCAGTTCATCAGCCATGTATTTTACTGATTCTGCGATAAAAATTGGATACAAAACGAGGCCTCCACGGCATATTATCCAGCTGCTAATGGGTTGGCGGAAGCATTCAACAAAACCATTATCAAACTCTTGAAGAAGTTCGTCTCTTCAAACAAGAGAGATTGGAATGAGAAGATAGGAGAATATCTCTGGCATACCGCACAACGGTACGAGCACCGACAGGTTGCATGCCATTCTCATTGGTCTACGGGAGCGAAGCAGTCCTTCCTATCGAAATTTAAATTCTGTCACTCAGGATAGCCATGGCTAACGAGTTAACTCGAGAAAAGAATGACCTGTTAAGGCTTCAAGAGCTAGAAGGATTAGACGAGAAATGCCTCAAAGCTCAGCAGCGCATCGCGCTCTACCAAGCATGTATTTCCAGAAATTTTAATCAAAAAATAAAGGAAAGAGTGTTCAAAGTCGGCGAGCTAGTTTTAGCTGTAAGAAGGTCGATAATTCTTACTCACAAGAGTAAAGGCAAATTCCAGCCCAAATGGGAAGGCCCTTACGTGATCGAGACAACGTTCTCAAACGGCGCTTACAGGTTAGCCCAGCCTAATGGAGACCTGCTAATGGATCCTATCAATGGCAAATTCCTGAAGAGGTACTATGCTTAAACCTCCTCTGCTCAAGTGGAATAAGGTGATCTCATTTTGACAAAACTACTTCCAAAAAGAAACTAGTTGAATCATATTCTGTCATGTCCATATAACCTCTGAATAGATATGCTCTGCTAAAACTAGTTGTACAATCTTGTTTGTAAACATAAAAGAAGGGCGGGTCTTCGTACAAGACCTCGTTTCCCGTATTCATCAAATCTTTTCTCGTTTATTATCCTAAACAAGATGGCGACTCTACTGGGGACATCTTTTTCTTCTAATAAGGAAGCTATTGCTCTACACGATGCGGTATACGTGGGATCCGTGAAGAAGTCACTGGTCGTCCAGTTTGACCAGTCTGCCTACGAAGATATACTCCGAACAAGGGGCAGCTCTCACTCTCTCTGTCCAAAACAACAGGAAGCTGCATAAGGTCTTGAAGCCCAAGACATCCTCTAACATTCCTATGGACTCTCCGATCTCTCCGACCAATGAGGTTGTAGCATTGCTCCCTCCGTGCCCTACGCGTAAAATTCAGACGCCTGTCTCTGACAGAACCGACTAAACTTCTAGCAATGCCTCAGCGCTAACCCAGAAGTATACTCCGCGCTCTGCGGGTGAAATTCAGTCTCCCGTCCCTGGCAAAATAGACAAAACTTCTGGCAATGCCTCAGCGCTAACCCAGAAGTATACTCCGTGCTCTGCACGAGAAATTCAGTCTCCCGTCCCTGGCAGAATAGATAAAACTTCTGAGAAAGCCTCAGCGCCAAATCAGAAGTACAAGACACGCTCCGCGCGTAAAACAACATCTAACCTCTACAGAGAACCAGATGATCCCTGTGATCTCCGTAAGGGAAAGCAAGCGGCGGACTACTCAACTTTTCGGCCTTTACGCCAGCAAGGGAATAATCTGCACGCCCTCCGAATTATGCGAGACGCTGATGGCCGCCTGAGGACATCCTCAGCTTTATGCCAACCAGAGCGAAGATCCAACTTACGCCAGGTGAAGTCCCTAAGCGTAAAGAAGGCTCCAGTTGCAGAAAGACACCCTCCCCGGGGATTATCCGCCACCCAGATAGCCAACCTGTTGTATACGGGTGGCACAAGAAAGACTAGGACTCCCATCATCCGCATGCCCACCAATGGAAATAGAAGGAACAAGCCATCATCTTCATCTTCTGCAACTCCTCCTGACCTGCGCAAGTATCTAATCCAGAAACGCAAGGAGAGGGGATCTTCCAGCATGGCTATTACGTCTCCTAGCGAGTACTATTGTAATAGTCACAGGATTGTAATTAATTGTTGCTGTTCTAAAGCAAAATGACCGGTTTTCGACCGGCTAAGCTACTCTCCATCTTTCCTAGAAGAAGAGCCCATGCGTGCATCTGTGAACATGGCTTCACATATACCTGGAGGAAGCTCAGGCTCAAGACGTCCGTCCTCTAGAACTCCGAGCCTGAAGAACCTTTTGCCAAGCAACCTCTGTCAATCAAGGTGAAAGGAGGGACTACCCGTCCAAAAGCCACAGAGACTATGGCTATCCACCTGAACAAGACCAGGTCAGGGAAAGGGGGTGATCCTCTAGTGATCACTCTGAACCAGAAGCCTCCGCCCTTAATCATCGACCTTTGGCGCAACAAGCAACCGAGCGATGTAAATGCATCCAGGAATGCGGTTTCTGATAATAACAATGGACCTCTTTTCCAGTATATCGACGTTCGAATTCCAAATCAGGAACCCTCTCCCCATGACGATATAGAGCCTATAGCAGAAAAATTCTTGGCAGCTATAGATTTCTATCATCCGTACATATGGGAAGTGACATCATCATCCAATGTCACCATGACGTATGGACCACATGAGGATTCTATCTTCATTGTTCCACCTGCCCGCAACGGTCAGCATTCAATTGTCTTTGGCCGCATGCGCAACGAACAGACTATACAAGAGGATTCCTTCGATAATGATTCTGGTGAAATGCAAGTTCACAGGTACAGCCCGCAAGCCTTGAAGATCATACAAAATATAGGTTACAACTTAAAGATGGAACCAGGTCTCAACTACGGGAAAGGCAGACGAACACCGCTGCTCGGCAATCCCCACTATCAACAAACCCATTTCGGGTTAGGGTATGCCACCTCCCTTACGACTTCCAAGTCAAACGAGGATATCTTTTCCTCTTTTCAAGATGGCTCATCGCCCTCCGACTTATCTCACGCTCTCGAGCAAACATTATCAGCAAATATGGTAGCGACGGATTCCTTCGAATCAGACGAATAAAAATCTGAACCATTTGAGAATGACGCTTGGGCTCAATAGATGGATCATTTCCTGGGAGCTCTTCTCGCACAAAAGAACGATATGGACCACGAGCAGGCTATTTACTACCTCAGCAGGATGATGGTCGGAGCCGAACACCGGTACAACCCTATGGAGAAAGAATACTTGGCCCTGATGTTCGCTATCCAGAAAATATGACACTATGTCACGGGCCAAACTATTCACATCATCTCCAAGATCAATCCTCTTCGGGTACTGATGAGCAAGCCAAGTGTTCTTAATTCCTGACTCGCGATATGGGCGATGTTATTAACGCCATATGACATGGTGTACGTCCCTCATAAGTTCGTCAAAGGCCAAGCATTGGCTGACTTTTTAGCTATTCATCCAATCCCGGAGGCCTCCAAACTGTACGAGGACATTCCTGACAAAGTGGCATAGTATAATTCTACAACGGAAGGCGATGCATGGCAACTGTTTTTTGATGGCGCCTCCAGGACTGGTCCCAGGGGAAACTTGGTTTCAGGAGTAGTGATCGTCCTAGTCACTTCTGATAAACTCGTTATCTACGGAGCATATTCTCTTAGCGAGCCCTGTTCTAATAATGTGGCGGAATACAACGCTCTACTAATCGGGCTCTAAGTCGCTAAAGAGCTGGGTGTCGAATCTCTGGAAGCCTTTGATGATTCTATGCTGATCGTCAACCAAGTCAGAGGAATATATGAAGTCCGGAATCCTGACCTCATCCCCTATCACCGAGCAACGGTCGAGATAGCCATAACGTTCAAAGGTTTCTTTCTAGAGCATATACCTCGATCTCGGAATCTGGAAGCTGATGCCCTAGCCAGTCAAGCTACAGATTTAGCTACCCATATAAGAAGGCAGAATTGGATAATCCTTCTTAACAGAGACTTATTCTGTGTGAAAAACAACTTTCACATCGATTGCAGCTATACGGTGGACATAGATCCTCCCAAGAGAGACTGGAGAAGTACCTTTATAGATTTCCTAGCATACAGAATCTTGCCAGAAGATCCTAAAGAAGCAATATCTATCAAAAGACGATCATTACGCTTCTATTTTGACGCATCGTCATAATGCCTCTATCGTCGGTCTTATGATGGGCTATTATTATGATGTATCTCTGGTGATGAAGCACAGCAGATTATCCGTGAAGCTCACGATGGCGTGTACGGGGCGCATCAACCCGGTCCTAAGCTACAGGATCGTATCAGAAGAATGGGCTATTACTGGCCCACTATGATCGCAGATGCAATCCAGTATGCCAGACGATGCTGAGCCTGTCAGGTTCATGCAGACTTCATACATCAACCGTCCGAACATCTATATCCTACGGTTGCATCCTGGCCTTTCGAAGCATGGTGTATGGATATCATTGGTCCTATTCACCCGTCTTCTTCCAGAGGTCACCAGTTCATACTGGCCATCACGAATTACTACTCCAAATGGGCAGAGTCGATTCCTTTTGCTGAGGTAAAGACATTTAACGTGACCAGCTTCATCAAGCATCACGTCATTTATCGCTTCGGGTTTTCCCGAAGGATAATCCATGATAATGGGCCTCAGTTCATCAGCCATGCGTTCTACCGAATCTGCGATAAAAATCGGATACAAAATGTGGCCTCCACGGCATATTATCCAGCTGCTAATGGGTTGGCAGAAGCCTTCAACAAAACTATTATCAAACTCTTGAAGAAGTTCGTCTCTACGAACAAGAGAGATTGGAATAAGAAGCTGGAAGAATGTCTCTGGGTATACCGCACCACAGTACGAGCACCGACAGGTTGCACGCCATTCTCATTGGTCTACTGGAGTGAAGCAGTCCTTCCTATCGAGATTCTAATTCCATCACTCAGGATAGTCGTGGCTAATGAGTTAACTCAAGAAAAGAATGACCTGTTAAGGCTTCAAGAGCTAGAAGGATTAGATGAGAAATGCCTCCAAGCTCAGTAGCGCATCGCGCTCTACCAAGCACGCATCTCCAGAACTTTTAATCAAAAAGTAAAGGAAAGAGTGTTCAAAGCCGGCGAGCTAGTTTTAGCTGTAAGAAGGCCGATGATTCTTACTCACAGGAGTAAAGGCAAATTCTAGCCCAAAATGGGAAGGCCCTTACGTGATCGAGACAACGTTCTCAAACGGCGCTTACAGGTTAGCACAGCCTAATGGAGACCTGCTAATGGCTTCTATCAATGGCAAATTCCTGAAAAGGTACTATGCTTAAACCTCCTCTGCTCAAGTAGAATAAGGTGATCTTATTCTGACAAAACTACTTCCAAAACGAAACTAGTTGGATCATATTCTATCATGTCCATATGACCTCTAAATAGATATGCTCTGCTAAAGCTTACCGAAAGTATATCATGTCCATACTACCTCTGATATTACTTTCATCCAAACCTGTCATTTATATTCCGAAATGATGGGTCCACAATGTCAGATAAAAAGCCTCTTTATTATTCCCAGAAAAGAGCGAAAGTATATTTGAAAAGCAAAAGCAAAAGTACATCATGAAGGGGAAGCGGTCAGGTTACAAAGCTGCTGCGCCAGTACGGCCATCCTCTCAGCCCCAGAATCCAAGACATTAGTGCGGACCCGCTCCAACCGTGCCTCGTCATCTATCATGAGGGACAGTTCGGCTCTAGCCCGAAGGAGACCGGCACGGGCGACTCCTGTACTCGCCAAGTTCTGTTGTGCTACGACCAGTCTGCCATTCACCACATCTAGAACTTTCGACGAATAAGAAGCCCACTCCTTTGCTTGAGCAAGCTTTGTCTCCAGTTTGCGGACCCTCGCTACATTGCCGTCATGCTCGGCCTGGTACTTTGTTTGAAGGGCGATAGTCTCCTCCAAAATGACTTTTCCTTTGTCCATCTCCTGCTGGTTAGTCTCGATGAATTTATTTAGACCTTCCTTCTTTTCAACAAGATACGCAGTCAAGGAGTCGTATCTAGCCTGGACCAGAGCTTCAATGTTGCCTCGAGCTAGCTGCAAGTATTCGTTAATGGGTTGCTCCAAACTATTAACCATCGCCTCCAACGCGTCAGCTACCCCGTTATCACTGAATTCCCTAATCGCCTCTATCGAGAACCGAGAGGACATCTTCAGCGATGCAAAGTCCAGCTTTTTCGCCAACACCATTGACATTAGCGTTCTCAAAGTCGTATAGAAGATATCGGTGTACTGCTCGGTCAGCGCAACTAGGTCTGCATGAACGCGGGGAGTGTCCACGATCGTGGCGACTTCCCCTCCAGGAATAACCACAGACTATGTCGCCATGACCATCGTCTCAACAGGAGGTACGACGAAAGAAGAATCGCCAACACCGGACGAAGATACCAGCATACTTAATGGAGGCATTGTCGCAATGACAGGCTCGTCCTCCTCTTGAGATATCAGAACCTCGTCGAAAGGCGAGCCGGCACCCGAAGATGCTTCCTCTTCAAAATCGGCCACATCCGTGTCACTGCCAGAGCCGAAGGGCGCATCTACACTGCCCTTCCCGAAGATGTCTTCCCCTGAAAGGAGGACGAAAGGAAGTTAATGTCAGCATAATGTTAACTTTCCTAAAAGAAAAGGCGTGAAGACGACATTTACCAGTGGTCGATGGCATATATGTCGCATCCGCAGCCTGTACAGCTAAATCATTTATAATGATGCTAGGCGAGCTGTCATACCTGGGGAAGGGGGTCTGCTAACAGAAGCTGACAGATAGTCTTCCAAGTTCTCCTCAAAATCCAACCAAGGCTCATCGACTGGAATCGCGCTAGGTGCGCTCGCAGGCACAACAGAAGTCCCTCCCGACGCCGATTCGGCTAATAGTATACGAAACTTTATTATACTCAGCCCCGAAGGCAACCTCGCTCTACTACCTGAAGCAATAGCCGCGACACCAGTTGTTTGTGGTATTAAACGAAAGAATGAAAGTGTATTTCAATGACAGGGTTTATACGAGACCCGTGCCCTTTGGTTTACAAACAAACTTGTACAATTCGATCCTATACGAGGATGCGGGAGTACAATTTATTTAATCTGGGTATAAATTGCTATAGGTGTCTGATCTGCAGTTAATCACTTTAGCCCTTGGACTACACGATGTTGAAGAAGTGCCGTGGAAGACGGGTAGCGGCTTCGAAGGCTGCGAAGGAGGGTGGATGCACGGTGCCAGAGCCGTCGACCCCTATTCTTTGCCTGAGCTCCGGACTCTTCTCTCCTTCTCTTTCTCTCTCTCTCTCTCTCTCTTTTACCAATTCTCCGACCTGGTTCGATCTTTTAAATTGTCGACATTGTTCCCCATTGATAGGGGTCTCTATTTATAGAGTTTTGGTGACAGTGACCACTCCGTCGGTGTAACAACCGAGGAGTAGACAGTACAACACCCTTTTACACAACGGTTAAAATAACCAATGCCTGCGTATAAATGATCTTTTGAGTGAGCATGTGACACGTGTCCAACTAAGGGGACAAAATGCGTATATCTTCTACGAAGATCACGGCGTAGAAGCCACGTAGGTAGGTATCCCTTGTGTAGAAGAGGTTGGCGTAGAAGCCAAATGACTGTCACCCCTGGTGTAGAAGCCAAAATAGGCATAGAAGCCGAACAGGCGTAGAAGCCGAACAGGCATAGAAGCCGAACAGGCATAGAAGCCGAATGGTCGTAGAGACTGAGTGGGCGTTTGAAATCGAATGAGCACAGATCCTGGATGGGCGTAGAAGCCGCTGCGTACCGTGCCAGAGTGTTGATATGGACGTCTTCGCCAGAATTATGGCTTTCGAAGGTGTAATCAAATCTCTTACAGAGATTTGCCACCATCTTGTACATTAAATACGGAGACGTATTTTGAAGCTCTGCAGCCCTTTTGTGCATCTGTCGCAGAGACGTGTCTTGAGGGAAACTGTCACCGCTCTGTGCAATTTGACGTAGAGACGTGCCTCGGGCCCTGTACGAAGTGTAGCTTTTGACGTGGCAGGCGGTTTGTCTACTGCGGAGCATAAAATAGCTCATGTTTGCCTGTGTAAAACAAGGCGGCGTATTCCCTTATACGCGAAAGAGCGGTTTACGCTGGAGGGACTTTGGTAACCGACGGTTTGGTGATATTTTAACCAAATCCTCTGCATTAAATGCCGAGATCCGCCATCATACTGTGGGCGCGTACCGACGGGTCTGCCATCGTTTCCAGCCATCGTCTGGGTAGCCGTGCAGCACTTTTTGTCAGGAGTCAGAGGCCAGGTTCAATGCGTGACTTGACAGGTTCATTTCGGGGAAGACGAAGCATTCCTCGTACGCATTAACGCTGCTTTGAGAGCGGCTGAGTTTTACGCCTTGGAGGCGATGAAGAACTCTATCTTACGCTGGAGCGGCCTGGACGTACTGCACTTACGCGGATGGTCCTTTGAGCTTTATACTTCATGCTGTATTTTTTAGCGGAGAAAGCTCTGTTGTACGTTTGATGGTCCTGAAGGCCTCTGTTTATGCTGCTCTGCATCAAGAGGCTGCATAGATCCTCTCAGCATATTTTTTATGCTTCTACAAGACCCCCTTCAAAGCTTTTAAATTCCTCGGAATTTGAAACACTTTGAATGAAGCATGAACGGCCCCTCGTAACTCGAAACATTTCTGAATGGAGCTTTGAAACGGTCGATGCGGAATTTATGGCGAATTTATTGGGGACCGCTGTGATCTCTTATGCCTATAAAAAGGCTGGGGGGGTGAACCTGTTCTCACCACATTCCCATCACCATGCAGAGATGATCGCCGGAGTTCGTCGGGTCGACCTGATGAAGAAGGAGATCATGTTCTTCTAGCATGTAGGAAGCCAAAAAAGATGGCGTCTTCGAGCAAATGTCCACTGCAATGATGGATCATGGAAGGATATCTTAGCCTCCCTTGCTCGGGATAATCAGCAACTTTGTATGGCGCTGCTACAGGAGAGAGGAAGGGTCGTCTTTGACCACACAGCTTGCAAGTGTTGCCCTCTCTCGTTGCCTCCGGTGATGAGAGTCAGACAGACTCGCTCTGTCCCGGCTTGATCGGTGCACGGAGCATGGGATCTGCAAAATCTATGCAGGCCCAGTTCTGTATCCGCCCGCCGTTGATCATTGCCCTGTCAGTCAGTTTGCGGCAACTGACCGACTGCTGGAGAAGATGGATGAAGAATTGAAGCCCAGCGAGAACCTGTCAGAACAGCTTCTAGGCAATCTTCAGACGATGATGAGGGGGCCCCTTTGTAGACGGAGTTTCCCTCAGTTGTAATCATGAAAATGAAAAGAAAACCCTTGTAGATTGGATTTCCTTCATACGTAATCATGACTTTGATCTTTTAATAAAATCGTCTTGCTTCTTCATATGATCATCTTGCCATACGTTGCTGTGAAGTCTGAATATGTGTAGCTTCAACACGTCTGAATCTTTACGCCGACTCTGTAGAAAGAGTGCTAGGTCCTGTCCTTTACGCATAGCGAATAGTCCATAGAACGCTGTAGAGCATTTTGAATATTTTAGAACTATTCTGTTGCTAGGACTGAGGGACTGAGTAGAGCTCTGAACTTCTGATAAATAGAATTTTTTTGTTCAGACTTCATCTTCAAGAATGACTTCCCGTGAAATCCTTTGGACCCTTGGAACAGGGTCGAGAAATGGCTGTCTAACTGAGTTACCATCTTTTGATAGATGAGATATTTAGACTGGAGTCTGGATGAACCTCCAATTTTGGACCCGAGAAGAGTAATTTCTTAATGTTTGAACTCTGTATGCTTCGGGTACTTGGGATGCTTTGGGTCAAGAACGAGTATCTTCTGTGTTGAACTCTTTACAATTGACCGCTTTGGGGACTGTTTCGAATATGTGAAAAGTCGTGGAGCGCAAAATCATCAGTCTGTAACCTCTGGGCGTAAAACACCATCGAGCGCGGAATCGTAGACTTGTGGTTCCTGAGCGTGAAGTAGTAGGTTTGTTGCCTCTCGAGCATAAAAGCTACCGAGCAGAAAGGCATCCGGGCATAAAATCATAGACTTATAGCTGTCGAACGTAAAGCTGTAGATTCGTAGCCGTCGAGCGTAGAAAGCTCCTTTAGCATAGGACTGGAGATCTATAGCTTGTGAGCGTAGAACACCATCGAGCGTAAAATCGTAGACTTATGGTTTCTGAGCGTGAAGTCGTAGGTTTGTTGCCTCTTGAGCATAAAAGCTACCGAGCACAAAGACATCCGGGCATAAAACCATAGACTTTATAGCTGTCGAATGTAAAGCTGTAGATTCGTAGCCGTCGAGCGTAGAAAACTCCTTTAGCGTAGAACTGTTTGATTTGTAGCTCCTGAAAAGAAAGTTTTTTCGAGCGTGAAGTTTACGGATCTGTTGCCTCTGAGTGTAAACTGAGTGCCACCGAGCGTGAGATCGACGATTTGTTATCTGTTGAGCGTAAAGTCATAGGTTTGTGGCCTCTCGAGCATAAAAGCTACCGAGCACAAAGGCATCCGGGCGTAAAACCATAGACTTGTAGCTTGCGAGCGTAAAAACCGTAGATCCGTTGCTGTCCATCTTCCAAGGGTAGTGGGCTGACGTAGCATCCAATCATAACCAATCTGCGAGATTTGGTTAGGGTCTCGAGGAGTTCGTCCGAGGATTCGAGGAGTCGACCCGGACTATATATACCCCAAGTTTTTGAGAGAAAAACTTTTTATCTGTCTTCTGCGAAAGAGAGCTTTCGACTGTTCGAGTTTTTCTTCGTTCCTTCTCCGAGCACTTCGAGTCTTCAGAAATGGCGCCCAAATAAACCCCCTCCCCTAAGGGAAAGAGCATAGGTTCTTCCTCTCATTCTTCTGCCCCAGCGAGGGAGTCCCTGGTCGGGCAAGACGAGCTTCCTTCCGAGCAAAGTATCCCGCCGACGAGTAGTACACCCGGCCTTAGAGGTAGTGCCTTTAGGGTGACAAAAACGACAAAAAATCCTTCGCACACGTTGAACGTGACCGCGCTAGGTCGTCTTCTGTGCTGATAGCCTCTTTGGAGGAAGATGATGCACGGAGGCGTTTTCTTCTTTTACGCCCACATTTCTAATGTGCCAGCGTAAAGACTCCATATTTTTGTAGCCCTGAGCGTAAAAGCTCTGGCTACCGAAAGTTGGCGTATATCATAAAATTTAAGTTTTACGCTTGTGGAGGGGACTTCCGGCATAAAATAACCAAATAGTTACGATCCTGCGTAGAGCACAGACTGTCGTTTCCTTGGTCTGTATGTTTGTGCAAGATTTGTAATGACATATTTCCCTTGTACTTTTTGTAGTTGATCTGGGCGAGTCTCCACCGGCCGAGGTTATGGGCTCCGCTGCTGGGATGCTGCACTCGAACTACCTGGAGGATCTGTCCCTCGTGGCATTTCCCATCTCCGGACCCCAGTATCCTGAGGGAAGGGGGTTTCTGATATCGGCTCAGGGTGAGCGGACGCTGCTGAGCATGATTAATGGCGAGCCCCTGACCTACGTAGACGGGGAGCAGTACATAAAGCCGGCTTTCCTCTTTGGGGACATGATTGACAAACAGTCCCTAACGAGGCCCAAGAGGGAGCCCTGGGTTTTCTCTGCCAGGAATTTGGTTTTGTATTTGCCAACGATGCCGAGGGATTATCCCATCTCGGCCTTCTTCCATGCGACGCATCCCAGGAAGATGTCGTGGATGCTGACTCCTGATCTTCACGGTAAGCCGGGGAAGATCTTTCATCTCAAAGGAGCTGACCGGGGGTCTTTTATCAGTCGCCCTTCCGGCTTTGTGACGTTGTTCCGGGGACCGTGCCCGGGTAGTATCCCGAGTGAAGACAGCTCGATGATCCAGCCGGTCCAATTGTCGACCTTCTGCAATGACTTCATGGGATGAGGCGGGGTATATCCCAAGAAGAATCCTCGATGTAATGGGTGGATCGACCCAACAAACTCTCGATGGATATGCCTAGTGGGCTGGGCCTTGAAGCACTTCCGAAAAGAGCTGGAGGTCATTGGGCTATATGCCGCTGTGAGTGCGACGAGCGTCGGGTTGCCTCCGAACCCTAACTTGTTCCTGGCGCTGATGGAGCGGTACATTCCGCTCTCTGGGACCTTTGCCACTCCACTGGAGGAGTTGGGATTGGTGCTCCACGAGATGGCAGTTGTCTCGAGACAGCCAATGGGGGATACCCCCTATGAAGAGTATGTTCCCACCAACCGGGAGTTGGGGGATTTGGACCCTCGGGTGGCGGAAGTATATCAGGAGCTGATGTGTCAATACTTTGCGTGCACCGCTTTTTATAACGAGCCTTCTGATTTTGCTCATACCACCAAGTGGATGTCCTACCTCTTCTTTCACCGAGCTAGGGCTGCCAAATCGGAGAAAGCCTCGGGGGGCAAAAATGAGCCCGTGAACTGTTTGGGCGTGCTTAGCGCCCAGGTCGTCGAGGGTCTTATGGAGGAGGCCGCAGCTCCGGATCAGATTCTCGTCAAGGGGGTAGGAAAGTACCCCGAAGGCACTAAGGCCTGTAGTTACTTGAGGCGCTGTCGCCGGCCTATGTCTAAGGAAGCCCAGTTGGCTGGTTTTCTCTCCATATGGCTGCGTTGAGTAGTAGTGCCCGGCACAGCGTCCGCGGACCGTATTCACCAGAACATCCTGTGGCCGACAGTATACCTGGTGTTTGGGGCAAGACTGGGTTTGCTTTCTGCCATGGTGTGCCGTATACAGGCTGGCTTGAGAGCCATAACTGATGGGTTGCTCGTCGAAGAAGCTCGGCGTGAGATTTTTCCCAGGGTGGAGTTACTATACCTTTATTTGATGGGATAGTTAATTCTCCATAATCCCCGGGTGATGTCTCCTGGCCCCGGTAGCAGCTCGGGGGGCATATTCTTGCTGAATTACAAGGATTCCTCCTGGAATGTGAATACAGTCTTAGACTGTCGGCTGGTGTTGAACCTCAGCCACGGTTGGAAGATCCTCTGTATTGTCCCCTCCGTTCATCGCAATCAATCAGGGGTACGGCTTGAGGATTCAGGTGGAGAGAAGATTGACCTTTCCCCGGAAGCTTTTAACTGGTTGGTCTGTATTAGACCCTCCCATCTGCTGTATAGGAGCGAAGACCATTGTTTCTTTGAGCCCTACTTGCCTAGTCGGTTTGCCCGGTAGTTTGGGTACGATCAGTTGCACGTGGACAATGCTGTCACCAGCTTTAGGTCCAGGGGTGGACTCATTGATGGAGCCAGAGGGTGGCGGTATTTCCTCATGGGTTGTACGGGGGTAATCTTTATCGTGCCGGTCGTTACAACCTCCACGGAGCTCCGCATTCTCCATTCTTATGCCCAGTTCTATGTGGCGATTAACACCTTCCATCGTGATTTTGACACGCATAAAAACTTCAGGGTGCCTTCTCCCAAGCCTGGGGGAAGAGTTGACGTCCCCACGGTTTCTTCGGACGAGGGCGAGGAGTCTGGTACTCCGGATAAACCTCTGGTGTCGGTGCCGAGGTGCGAAGTGCCTCCGCCTGCGGGGGCTTTGGTAGTCTCTTCTGGGAAGCGACGGGCTTCTGCTCCGAAGAAAGTTTCTCTTCGTAAGAGGAGGAAGGAGACTGTTGCTCGTCCTCTCCGTATTCTTGGTGTTGAGGCTCCCGGGAATGAGCCTGCCTCTCCCCATATCAGGAATGATTCTTTGGCTGAAGGTTCCTCTCCTTTTAGAGAGGGACCTTCTACAGTTCCGGCCGGCGGCACCGAAGAATCCTCGCTAGAGGTCGCTGTTATGGCTGCTGCTCCAGGTAGCGGAGCGAGGTTGCCTGTGTGGCCGAGGCAGATGGAAGAATCTTTCCGGAGGTTAGCAGCGGGAAAAACTCCCGTCGTGTCAGCGAGCACGTCTGGCGAGATTCCAGCTGATGAACCTCGACCGCGTCTCGGTGGAGGCTTGACGAAACTCTTGGTGATGTCGGTCAGCCCACCTCCTTCTCCAGGTATGACGGTTCGTATTGCATCATTAAGGCGTGGTTTAGCTACCTCGGATGTGGATGCGTCGTCTATGCCGTTGGCTCCGGGTAAATGTCGACTTTATGTCTTCCTTTAGAAAGATTATCATCATACTGATATTAACTTTCTTATCCTCTTTTCAGGGGATAGCGCCCACGGGGAGTATAGCGTTGAAGCGTATTCTGGCTCCGCTCGGGCTCCTGACGATGATACGGAGGCGTCCGACGTCGATGAGGAAGTGGCTTCGGGGGCCAGTACGCCCAGAGTAGTTACGTCACCTAAAGAGGAGGATGAACCGTCGTCGTGACCTTGCCTCTTGTGAGTGTGGCGATGACTTCGACCGCCGTTGCCGCACCTTCTTCGGTCGCGCCATGCGTCGATGCGACGGCTGTGGCCACCTCATCTGCAATTATCCCTGGAGAGGGACTTGCTGATATTGCGACCGCTCCCGACGCCCAGTCGGATCTAGTTGCGTTGACCGAGCAACATACTAGCCTCTTCTACACCGATTTAAAATGATAATATCAATGTTGTTAGCGAAGAGTCTAGATTTTGAGCGCCTGAAGAAGACTTCTCTTGCTTCGATCGGGGTCATCAGGGAGCTCGGCGATTCTAGGGTAGCTGACGCCCTGGATGCGGTAGTTAATGGGTTAGAGCAACCCATTACCGAATACTTGCAGCTGACTCGGGGCAACCTCGATGCTGATGTCCAGGCTCGGTTCGACCTCATGACTGCGCAGCTTGCTACAAAGTTGGAAGGCCTAGACAACTCCATCCAGAAGCATAAGCTGGAGATGGATAGGAGAAAAGCTGTCGTGGAAAAGGCTCTTGTTGTTGAGACGCAGTGTTGATCCGAGCATGAAGGGAATACGGCGAAGGTCTCCAAGCTGAAGAAAAAACTCGCTCGGGCAGAGGAGTGGGCTTCTCAGTCGCTGGCGGGTCTAGAGGTAGTAGCTAGTCTTCTGAGAGCAGCGCGACAGGATTTGGACCATGCCGAAGCTGCTCATGCGGGCTGTCTTCGGGCGAAGGCCGATCTGACCCTTACGAACACTCCCGAGGCACGACTGGAGCAGGCTCACGCCGACGCCTTGGCTCTTAGGAATAAGAGGATAGCTGCACTGGAGCGGCTGATTTGCAGTCTGACTACTCCGCCATTATGATGTATCCTTTCCCTTTTTGCTTGCCTAGGTGTAACTCTGCCTCCCTTTTGGGAATAAATAAAGGTGACTCCTTTCTGACTTTTGTGGACCCGTCATTTCGGAATATAAATAACAGTTTTTAGGCGAGAGTAATATCAGAGGTAGTATGGACATGATAAACTCTCGATAACCTTTTAGCGGGACATCTATTCAGAGGCCTTATGGACATGATAGAGTGTAACCCAACTAATTGTGTTCTCGAAGTAGTTTTGTCAGAATCGAGATCCTCGCTATATTCCACTCGAGCGGGGGAGATTAAGCATAGTACCTCTTCAGGAATTTATCGTTGATAGGAGCCATTAACAGGTCTCCGTTAGGCTGGGCTAACCTGTAAGCACCATTCGAGAATGTTGTCTCGATCACATAAGGGCCTTCCCACTTGGGCTGGAATTTGCCTTTACTTCTGTGAGTAAGAATCATCGGCCTTCTTACGGCTAGAACTAGCTCGCCGACTTTGAACACCCTTTCCTTCACTTTATGATTGAAAGCTCTGCAAATGCGTGCTTGGTAGAGCGCAATACGCTGTTGAGCTTGGAGGCATTTCTCGTCTAATCCTTCCAGCTCTTGGAGCCTTAACAGGTCATTCTTTTCTCGAGTCAGCTCATTAGTTATGGCTATCCTGAGCGATGGGATCTGGATTTCGATGAGAAGAACTGCTTTGCTCCCGTAGATCGGTAAAAAGGGGGTACAACCTGTCGGTGTCCGTACCGTTGTGCGGTATGCCCAAAGACATTCGCCCAGCTTCTCGTTCCAGTCTTTTTTGTTTGAAGAGACGAATTTCTTCAAGAGTTTGATAATGGTTTTGTTGAAAGCTTCCGCCAAACCATTAGCAGCTGGATAGTATGTCTTAGAGGCAATATTGCGTATCTGATTTTATCGCAAAACCGATGAAACGCTTGGCTAATGAACTGAGGCCCATTATCGTGAATTATCCTCTGGGGTACCCCAAAGCGATGACGTGATGCTTGATGAAGATGATCACATTAGATGCCTTTACCTCAGCAAGAGGGATTGCCTCTGCCCATTTGAAGAAGTAATCCGTGATGGCCAGTATGAACTGGTGACCCTTGGAAGAAGACGGGTGAATAGGACTGATGATATCCATACCCCATGCTTCAAAAGGCCAGGATGTGACCGTGGGATGTAGATGTTCAGACGGTTGATGTATGAAGTCTGCATGAACCTGATAGGCTCTGCAATGTCTTGCATACCGTATTGCATCTTCGATCATAGTAGGCCAGTAATAGCCCATTCTCCTGATGCGATCCTATAGCTTAGGACCGGGTTGATGCGCTCCGCACACGCCATCGTGGGCTTCACGGATAATCTGCTGTGCTTCGTTATTAGAGAGACATCTCAATAGTAATCCGTCGTAGGTCCGGCGATATAGACTTTGTGAAGATGCATCGAAGTAGAAGCGTAGTGATCGTCTCTTGACGGATACTGCTTCTTTGGGGTCCTCCGGCAAGATTCTGTATGCCACGAAATCTATGAAGGGACTTGTCCAATCTCTCATAGGAGGATCGGTGTTGACAGCATAGCTGCGTTCTATGTGACAGCTGTTCTTCACACAGAACAAATCTTTGTTAAGAAGGATTACCGAATCCTGCCTTCTTACGGGAGTAGCTAAATCTGCCGCTAGACTGGCTAGGGCATCAGCTTCCAGATTCTGAGATCGAGGTACATGCTCTAGGAAGAACTCCTTGAATGTCATGGCTATCTCGACCGTCGCTTGGTGATAGTGGATGAGGTCTGGATTCCGGACTTCATATATTCCCCTGACTTGATTGACAATAAGCAGAGAATCACCGAAAGCTTCCAGGGACTCTACCCCCAGCTCTTTAGCAACTTGGAGCCCTATTAGTAGAGTGTTGTACTCCGCCACATTGTTGGAGCAGGGCTCGCTAAGAGAATATGCTCGGTAGATGACGAGCTGATCAGGGGCTACCAGGACGACTTCCACTCCCGAAACGACGTTTCCCTTAGGACCGATTCTGGAGGCGCCGTCGAAGAATAGTTGCCATGCGTCACCTTCCATTGCGGAATTACATTCTGCAACTTCGTCGGGAATGTCTTCGTATAATTTGGAGGCCTCCGGGATCGGGTGAGCAGCTAGGAAGTCGGCCAGCGCTTGGCCTTTAATGGACTTCTGGGGTACGTATACCATGTCATATGGTGTTAACAGCATCGCCCAAGTTGCGAGTCGGGAATTAAGAACGCTCGGCTTGCTCATCAGTACTCGAAGAGGGTTAATCCTGGAGATGATGTGGATAGTCTGTCCGGTGACGTAGTGCCGCATCTTTTGGATAGCGAACATCAGAGCCAGGCATTCTTTGTCCACTGGGTTGTACCGGTGTTCGGCTCCGACCATCATCCTGCTGAGGTAGTAGATAGCTTATTAATGCCCTACATCATTTTTTTGTGCAAGAAGAGCTCCCAGTGAATGATCCATTGCTCGGATGTATAGCAAGAACGGTTTTCCCATAACGGGAGGCACCAGAACTGGTGGACTGGTGAGGTAGTGCTTGATATCTCCGAACGCTTGCTGGCAGGTTTCGTCCCATACGAAGGATACACCTTTCTTCAAGAGATGAGAGAAGGGCTGACATCTCCCCGAGAGGTTGGATATGAATCGCCGGATGTAAGCCAGACGTCCTTGAAATCCCTTGAGTTCCCTCAAATTACGGGGCGGTCGTATTTCCACGATTGCCTGGACTTTATCAGGGTTCACTTGGATGTCTTTGGCGGTAATGACAAATCGTAGGAATTTGACACTAGATACACCAAGAAAGGACTTCGTAGGGTTCATCTTGAGTTGATATTGGCTCATTAACTCGAATACCGTCCTCAGGTCTTGAATGTGATCACCTTTGAGGCGGCTCTTGACGGCTATGTCATCCACGTAACATTCTACTATTTTGCGTAAATGCTCGTGGAATATGTTACTCATAGCTCGTTGGTATGTAGCCCCGGCGTTCTTCAATCCGAAGGGCATGACCGTGTAGCAATATACTCCTAATGGTGTCCGGAAGGCGATGTGCTTCTCATCTTCAGGATGCATCTTGATCTGATTGTACCCTGAGAACCCGTCCATGAAAGACATGCGTTCAAAGCCGCAGGTATTGTCGATCATGATGTCCTTGATGGAAAGAGGGAATTCATCCATGGGGCAGGCCGCATTCAGATCTCGATAATCGATGCAGATACGTACCTTTCTATTTTTCTTCATGACTGGGACAACATTGGCGACCCAGTCGAGATGTTGTTCCTCCCGGATGAAACCGCAGGCTATCAACTTCTTGACTTCAGCTTCGATGGCGTCCATCATATCTGCGCGGAACCGACGTTGGTGCTGCTTTACTGGCTTCGAATCGGTCAATATGTTGAGCTTGTGAGTAGCTACTTTCGGGTCCAGGCCTAGCATGTCCTCATAATTCCATGCAAAGACGTTGATGTATTCCTTTATTAGCTGTATAACTTCTTCCCTTTCAGCTGGGGGAAGGTTGTTACTGATAAATATTGGCTTCGGCGAAAGTTTACTCCCAACATCGATCTGGATAACTTCATCTTTGGTGGGAGGTTCTCTTTGCTCGAAGCAGAATTCCCACTGTGTATCCATTTGCTGAGCCCAAGAGTCATTCTCAAACGGCTCTGAATCCTGCTCATCTGCTCTTGAGGGATCTGTCACCACCATATTTACTTTTAGTGTTTGTTCGAGAGCATCAGGTGAGTCGGGGGGCAACGAGCCATTCTGGGAGGAGGAAGAGATGTCCTCGTCTGACTTAGAAGTCGCAAGGGCAGTGGCATATCCTAATCCGAAATGGGTCTATTGATAGCGGGTGTTCCCGCGCGACGGCGTTCGTCTGCCTCTTCCATAGTTGAGGCCTGGCTTCCGCTTTAAGTCATAGCCCATGTTTTGCATGATCTTCAGCGCTTTAGGGCTGTATCGGTGAACCTGTATTCCCCCAGTATCGTTGTCGAAAGGATCTTCCTGGGCAGTTGGTTGATTGCGCATGCGGCCGAAGACTATCGAACGCTGGCTGCTGCAGGTAGGCGGGACGATGAAGATAGAATCCTCGTGTGGCCCCTATGTCGTGACAACGTTGGACGATGATGCCACTTCCCAGACATACGGACGGTAGGAATTTATAGCTTCCAAGAATTTTCGTGCTATTGGTTCTACTTCATCATGGGGAGTGGATTCCTGTTTCGGAATTTGAGCACCGATGTACCGGAAAAGAGGATATTTATTATCATCTGGAACTCTGTTCCTGGTTGCGCTAACATCAGTCGGCTGCCTGTTGTGTCGAAGGTTGATGGCCAAGGGTAGAGGCTTCCGGTTCAAAGTGATTACCAGAGGATCACTCCCTTCTCCTAACTTGGTCTTGTTAAGGTGGATTGCCATAGGCTCTATGGCTCTTGGACGAGTGGTTCATCCTTTCATTTTGATCGACAGCGGCAGTGTGGTAGAGGGCTCTTCTAGCTCTTGGACGAGTGGTCCATCTTTGGCCTCACCTAGCGCTTCTTCCGTGTGGTCTTGGAAGTACAACACGGCATCGGAATAGTAGGATTCTATTCCTTTAAACGGGTTTAGGTCAGCCACCTCCGTTTGTACGATTCCTTGTGCGTCTACATATTTAAGGCATTAATGTAGGGTTGAAGGAACGATGTTGTGGTCGTGGATCCACGGTCTTCCCAGCAAAATATTGTAGGACACCTCTGAATCGATGACGTAATATATGGCCACCGATCTAAGGTTGCCGATCTGGATTCTCAAGCGGATCTTTCCGAATGGCTTACTTCTTCCAGCGTTGAAACCCACGATTGTAGTGGTAGTGTAAGCTAGTTCGCTGGTAGGAATTCTTAGCGGCCTGAGCAGACTGTAATGGATGATGCTAATCGACGACCCCGGATCTATGTGAATCTGGTCGACCTCCATGGAACCGACGTACCCGGTGTAATAGAGGGGCCTGTCATGTCTGTTATGTTTTAATAGCATGTCGTCTTGAGTGAAAGTGATATTTGGGACCACCTCCATCTCGCTGTGGCATTGAGGACACGCCACTGGCTCCTCGTCGGGGGACTTGAGCTGGGTCAAGTATACCTCCGCCTGCATCAGTGCTTCACTCAGGGCTAGACGAGTGTCTGGGAGAGCCTGAGTAGCTCAAAGATGGACAACCTGGCCGGCGTATTGGCTAGTTGGGCCAGGATGTCAAATTCGTACGGCATCTCTAAACCTTTGCTTGGAATGTTTTTCACAGGTTTATCAAAGTGTACTTCTCTCTGCTTCCCCTTTTCCGCCGGAGTAGGTTTCGCTGGGCCGATATTTTGCATGGCGGGACCTTGTTCTGATGGTTTGGCGGTTGGAGCGTCAGCCGGTGCGCCTTCCTGACCTGCTCTATTGTCGTTGAGGTAGGCCTTCCCCGAACGGGTTACGGCAAATACTTCGTCTTCGCCTGATGCAGAAGAAGTTGCGACCATGTGGCATGGCCTGTATTTGGGGCTCTTCTTGGATGTAGGCTTAGTCGCCTTGGTCTCTTCCTCGAGCTCTGACACCAAATCTGGATGAACCTACATGATTTCGCCCTGCCGGGTGGTCAGGGGTACTAGGTCTTGATTTTGATCTCTAGAGGGAGGGAGATTGACGATGTCCATCGTAGCTCGGGAAATGGGCATGACACCGTTCATGACCTTTTGGGAAGGCAGATCGCCGAACCGTAGAGAGATCATGTTGGTCATGATCGTCTTCTTGGTGTTGTGCAGAGTGATGGCCTTAGCATCGATCAACCCCTGGATCCTCCTCTTCAGTATGTAACATGCCTTTGTTGGGTAGTGTACGTATCTGTGGAAGATGCAGTATTTGGGGTCGTCAGTACTGCCGGCTTCTTGGGGCCGCCTTAGCTCTGAAAGGGTGATCTTGCCACTTTTGACGAGACATTCGAATATACTAGGGATATCGTCGTCGTCGAAAGAGTAGACTTCGACGGGCCTGGAAGTCCCGAACTTCGTCTGCGTGGTCGCCGCCATCTTTTGTCTAGACGTATTGACTGTCAGAGCTTATTTTCCCTTGGAGCTGCGAGGATGGTCACTGCTGGGAGATGACCTTTTGCCTCTATCGGAGGCGGAGATCATGATGCCATTGTCGCGCGCCTTTCGACTATTGTCTTCGGCGGCCACTGCCGAGACGATGAACGAAGGCCACTCATGGAACTGATATGGTCCTGTAAACACCGAGACTACAGGAAGGAGGTTTTTCCTGCAAATGTCTACTAACGCCGAGTCCAGAACTCCTGGAGGCATTTGTAAGGTGGCCTGACGAAAATGTTCGACGAAGGTGCGAACGTCCTCCTTTTCCTTTTGTTTGACTTCGATGAGAGAGGACATAGACATGTCCATCCCACCCTCGTAGAATCGCATAAAGAATAAAGCTTTGAAGTCTTTGAAGGAAGTAATACAGTTGTCCGCCAAGCTACGGTACCACTGATAGGCTACTCCTGAGAGGCAGCCTTTGAACACCCGAGTGAGGAGGGCGTCATTCCCTTCTAGCAACACCGTCATCATACTGAAATAGTTCATGTATTGACTGGGCGATGTTTTTCCTTCGAATAGAGCCATAGTCTGAGGCTTGTACTTCGGAGGAAAAGGGACTTCTTCCCAGATAGCTGGGTAGGGTTGGTTGATTCCCAGTTTCTTGAGCTGATCTTTGTGCTTCAAGGCGTCGAACTGGGCTTTCAATTCCCGTACTGCCTGCATCGGATTTTTGGTCGAAAGCGGGGCTACGGAGTGGTGCGGAGTTGGTTGTATCGTAACTCCAGCGGGAGGTAAGGCATTCCCTGAGTGAGGAAGCAGAGGAACTGCTGACTCATGATCTAGCGCAGGCTTTGGCCTGGGTTGGATGGTGGTAAGTCCACCCGCACACGTATCTGAGTTGGCGGGACCGATGCTTGAGCCACGGCAGTGGCGTGCTGAGCTAGCATCATCCGGTGCATGTTCTCCATCGTGTATTGCATTTGTCCCAGAGATGTTTCCAGTATAGTGATGCATTATTCCGCATTTCCTGACGGCGAAGCTTCCTCGCGTTCGTCTTCAATGGCATAGACTCCCATTTCCCTGGGCGTCCTCGAAGGATAAGTATAGGTCGCTGCAGAAGTCGACTCTATACTCTCAGCATCTGATCTGGGAGATTGGCGACCCCCAATATCGGAATCAGATAAGTACGAAGCCGATTGCTGTGACCTTGCACGGGTGTTTTGGAACACCCCAGCTTCAGTGTTCCTGAGGAGGTCTTCGAATCTTCTCCGGCTCGGAGGCCCTGCAGGATGACGTCTTGAGCCCGGCCCTCCTCTAGGTATGTGAGAAGCCATGTTCACAGACGCATACGCGGGCTCTTCTTCCGGGAAAGACTGAGAGTAGCTCAATCGGTCGAAAACCGGCCGTTTTGCCTTAGAACAGCAACAGTCAATCATAATTTTATGACTTTTACAATATTGCTCGCTAGGGGGCATAATAGACATATTGGAAGGTCCCCTCTCCTTACACTTCTGGATTAAGTATTTGCACAGGTCAGGGGGGTAGCAACTTGAGCTTGTTTTACGTCGTTGGACTTTGGCCGGCGTAAATTGGAGATTCGCTCAGAGTGGCGTAAGGCTGAAGAGGTCCTCAGCTGGCCGTCGGCTTCCCACATAATCCGGAGGGTAGGCAGATTGCTCCTTCGCTGGCGTAACGGCCGAGGAGTCGAGTATTCCGCTGCCTGCTTCCTTTTGCGGAAATTATGGCATTCATCTGGTTCCTCGTAGAGGTCAGATGTTGTCTGTCCTAGCGCTGAGGCATCACCAGAAGTTTGGTCTGTACCGCGCGTAGCGGGAGACTGGTTCCTACGAGTAGAGCGCAGTAGATACTTCTGGGTTAGCGCTGAGGCTTTGCCCGAAGTTTTGTTTGTACCGCGCGTAGCGGGAGACTAATTTCTGTGCGTAAAGTGCAGTGGGTACTCCTGGGTTAGCGCTGAGGCTTTACCCGAAGTTTTGTCTGTACCGCGCGTAGCGAGAGACTGATTTCTGTACGTAAAGCGCAGTGGATACTCCTGGGTTAGCGCTGAGGCTTTGCCCGAAGTTTTGTCTGTACCGCGCGTAGCGGGAGACTAAATTTTAAGTGCGGGGCACGGAGGGAGCGATGCTACGACCTCATTGGTCGGAGAGATCGGAGAGATCGGAGAGTCCACAGGAACGACGGAGGATGTCTTGGGCATCCACACTTTGCGCAGCTTCCTGTTGTCTCGGACGGAGAGAGAGTGAGAGCTACCCCCAGTCTGAAGCATGTCTTCATCGGCAGACTAGTCGAATTAGATGACCAGTGTCTTCTTTACGGATCCCACGGATATCGCATCGTGTTGAGCAATTACTTCCTCGTCAGAAGAGAAAGACGTCCCCAGCAGAGTCGCCATCTTGTTTATGGTATTAAACGAAAGAATGAAAGTGTATTTCAATGACAGGGTTTATACGAGACCCATGCCCTTTGGTTTACAAACAAACTTGTACAATTCGATCCTATACGAGGATGCGGGAGTATAATTTATTTAATCTGGGTATAAATTGCTATAGGTGTCTGATCTGCAGTCGATCACTTTAGCCCTTGGACTACATGATGTTGAAGAAGTGCCGTGGAAGACGGGTAGCGGCTTCGAAGGCTGCGAAGGAGGGTGGATGCACGGTGCCAGAGCCGTCGACCCCTACTCTTTGCCTGAGCTCCGGACTCTTCTTTCCTTCTCCTTCTCTCTCTCTCTCTCTCTCTCTCTTTTACCAATTCTCTGACCTGGTTTGATCTTTCAAATTGTCGACCTTGTTCTCCATTGATAGGGGTCTCTATTTATAGAGTTTTGGTGACAGTGACCACTCCGTCGGTGTAACAACCGAGGAGTGGACAGTACAGCACCCTTTTACACAACGGTTAAAATAACCAATGCCTACGCATAAATGACCTTTTGAGTGAGCATGTGACACGTGTCCAACTAAGTGGACAAAACGCGTATATTTGCTGCGAAGATCACGGCGTAGAAGCTACGTAGGTAGGTATCCCTTGTGTAGAAGAGGTTGGCGTAGAAGCCAAATAACTGTCACCCCTGGCATAGAAGCTAAAATAGGCATAGAAGCCGAATAGGCGTAGAAGCCGAATGGGCATAGAAGTCGAACAGGCATAGAAGCCGAACAGGCATAGAAGCCGAATGGTCGTAGAGATTGAGTGGGCGTTTGAAGCCGAATGAGCACAGATCCTGGATGGGCGTAGAAGCCACTGCGTACCGTGCCAGAGTGTTGATGTGGACGTCTTCATCGAAATTACGGCTTTCGAAGGTGTAATCAAATCTCTTACAGAGATTTGCCACCATCCTGTGCATTAAATGCGAAGACGTGTTTTGAAGGTCTGCAGCCCTTCTGTGCATCCATCGCAGAGACGTGTCTTGAGGGAAACTGTCACCGCTCTGTGCAATTTGACGTAGAGACGTGCCTCGGGCCCTGTACGAAGTGTAGCTTTTGACGTGGCAGGCGATTTGTCTACTGCGGAGCGTAAAATAGCTCATGTTTGCCTGTGTAAAATAAGGCGACGTATTCCCTTGTACGCGAAAGAGCGATTTACGCTGGGGGGACTTTGGTAACCGACGGTTTGGTGATATTTTAACCAAATCCTCTGCATTAAATGTTGAGATCCGCCATCATACTGTGGGCGCGTCCCGAGGGGTCTGCCATCGTTTCCAGCCGTCGTCTGGGTAGCCGTGCAGCACTTTTTGTCAGGAGTCAGAGGCCAAGTTCACTGTGTGACTTGACAGGTTCATTTCGGGGAAGACGAAGCGTTCCTCGTACGCATTAACGCTGCTTTGAGAGCGGCTGAGTTTTACGCCATGGAGGCGATGAAGAACTCTATCTTACGCTGGAGCGGCCTGGACGTACTGTACTTACGCGGATGGTCCTTTGAGCTTTATACTTCATGCTGTGTTTTTTAGCGGAGAAAGCTCTGTTGCACGTTTGATGGCTCTGAAGGCCTCTGTTTACGCTGCTCTGCATCAAGAGGCTGCGTAGATCCTCCCAGCGTATTTTTCATGCTTCTACACCAGTGACCAGCTGAGATTCTCCGGCTCCACCAGCCGGAACTGTAAATGGTCCCTCTCTAAAAGGCGAGGAACCTCCAATCAAAGAATCGTCCCCAACACGGGGAGATTCAAGCTCACCTCCAGGAGCCTCAATGCCAGGAATCCTGAGAGAACGATTTACCATCTTCTTCTTCCTCTTATGAGAGGAAGTCTCCTTAGGAGCAGGAGCCCTTCTCTTCCCAAGAACTACCAAAGCCCCTGCAGGCGGAGGTACTTCACCCCTAGGGACCGACACCAGAGGCTCATCCGGGATAACGGACTCCTCACCCTCTCGGAAGAAATCGAGGGGACTTCAACTCTTCCCCCAGGCTTGGAAGAGGGCACCCTAAAGCTTCCATGCATATCAAAATCGCGATGAAAGGTGATCGTTGCCACATAGAACTGGGCATACGAATGCATGATGCGCAGCTCCGTGGAGAGTGTGATGACCAGCACGATAAAAATTGCTCCAGTGCAGCCCATGATAAAATATCGCCATCCCCTCACTTTATTAATGAGTCCACCTCTGGACCTGAAGCTGGTGACGGCGTTGCCCACGTGCAACTGATCATACCCAAACTACCGGGCAAACCGACTGGGCAAGTAGGGCTCCAAGAAGCAATGATCTTCGCTTCTGTACAACAGTTGGGATGGTCTGATACAGACCAACCAATTAAAAGCTTCGGGAGAAAGAATGGTCTTCTCTTTACCCGAATCCTCGAGCCTAATCCCCGATTGATTGCGATGTACATGAGGGATGGTGCAGAAAAGCTTCCAACTATGACTGAAGCCTAGCGCCCGCCGACAGTCTATAACTGTGTTTACGTTCCAGGAAGACTTTCGGTAGTACAACAAGAAACTACCCCCTGAACTACTGCCAGAACTGGGATACATCACCCGGGGGTTATGGAGAATTAACCACCCCATCAAATACAAGTATGGCAATTCTAACCTGGGAAAGCTATCACGCCGAATCTCATCGACGAGCAGCCCGTCAGTCATGGCCCTCAGGCCAGCTTGTATACGGCACACCATGGCTGGGAGCAAGCCCAGTCTTGCCCCGAACACCAGACTCACTGCAGGCCATAGCGTGTTGCGATGAATGCGGTCCGCAGATGCGACGCCAGGCACTACTACTCGGCGCATCCATATAGAGAGGAAGCCAGCCAGTTGAGCCTCCCTGGACAGAGGCCTGCGACAGCGCCTCAAATAGCTATAGGCCTTAGTGCCTTCAAGATACTTTCCCGTCCCTTCGTCGAGGAACCGGTCCGGAGCACCAGCATCCACAATAAGGTCGTCAACTACCTGAGCATTAAGCGCACTGAGGGGATTCACAGGCAGATCCTTGCCCTCCAATACCTTCTCCGGCTTGGCAGTCCTGGACCTGTGGAAGAAAAGATAGGACGTCCATTTGTTGATGTGAGCCAAATCTGAGGGCTCATCATAAAAAATAGTGCAGGCGATGTAGTGGCACATCAACTCCTGATAGACCTCCACTACCCGAGGGTCTGAACCCCCCAGCTCCCGGTTCGTGGGAACATACTCTTCGTATGGAGTGTCCCCCATTGGCAGTCTTGAGATCTCTGCCATCTCATGCAGGCCAATCCTAACTCCCCCAGTGGAGTGGCGAAAGTCCCGGTGAGCGAAATATATCGCTCCATCAGTGCCAGGAACAGGTTAGGATTAGGAGGTAACCCAAAACTGGTAGCATTCACAGCTGCAAACAGACCGATGTTCTCCAACTCAGTCTAAAAATGCTTCAAGGCCCAATCAACTAAGCGAGCCCATCGAAGATTTGAAGGGGTGATCCACCCGCCACACCGAGGGTTCACCTTAGTGTATACTCCCCCATGCCCCATAAAATTATTACAGAAAGTCGGTAACTGGACCGGCTGGATCACCAAACTGTCTTTACTCGGGACACTGCCCGGGTACATCCCCCTGAACAATGTCACAGAGCCAAAAGGGCGGCTGACAAACGACCCCTGGTCAGCTCCTCTCAGATGAAAGATCTTTCCTGGCTTGCCGTGAAGATCGGGGGTCAGCGTCCACGACATCTTCCTGGGATGGGTAGCATGGAAGAAGGCCGAGATGGGGTAGTCTCTCGGCATATTGGGCAGGTACAAGACCAAATCCACGGCAGAGAAAACCCAGAGTTCTCTTTTAGGCTTTGTCTGGGACTACTTGTCAATCATGACCCCGAAGAGGAAAGCCGGCTTCAAGTATTGCTCCCCGTCTACGTACGTTAGGGGCTCCCAGTTGATCAAATTCAGCAGCGTTCGCTCGCCCTGAGCCGATATCAGAATTGCCCTTCCTTCGGGATACTGGGGCCCGGAGATAGGAAATGTCACGTGCGACAGATCCTCCAGATAGTTGGAGTGCAGCATCCCGGCGGCAGAGCCCATCACTTCAGCTAGCGGAGACTCATGCAAGTTAATTGCAAAAGTACAAAAGAAACATGTCAGTTCCTAACTAGACATCTCGGGACTTGCAGCATCCTCAAAAAAATCAACAGTCCGTGCTCTACGCCGAGATTGTGAAACTTGAGCCTTTACGCTGGAATCCATTTCCTTAACGTAAAATTCAAGATAGGCCGTATACGGTCTGTGCTTTATGCCAGATTGATTAAATTGAGTTATTATGCCAGGATTTTCATCCACAAGCATAAAACACAAATTTTAATAGTATACATCAAGTTTTCGACGGTCAAAGCTTTTACGCTCGACTGCGGAAAATATAGAGTTCTTACGCTGACACATTAGAAATGTGGGCGTAAAAAGATAAAACGTCTCCGTGCATCATCTTCCTCAAAGAGGCTATGAGCACAGAAGACGACCTAGCACGGTTACGCTCAATGTGTGCGAAGGATTTTCAGTCATTCTCTTTTTCCCAAGAGCTCTACCTTCCAGGCCGGGTGCACTACTCGTCGGCGGGATGCTCCGCTCAGAATAAAGTTTGCCTTGTCCAACCAGAGACGCTCTCGCTTGAGCGGAGAAACGAGAAAAAGAATCAACCTTCTTTTCCTTAGTGGAGAAAGTTTGTTTCGAAGCCATTACTGGAAACTTTAAAGACTCGAAGAAGAAACGGAGAAGAACTCGAACAGTCGAAAGCTTTCTCTGGCAGAAGACGGATGGAAAGTTTTTCCCTCAGAAATTTGGGATATATATAGAGTTCGGATGGACTCCTCGGACCCCGAACCAAATCCCCTAATTAATATTCGGTTATGATTGGTTCCTACGTCAGCCTACTTATTCAGAGAAGGCGGACAATCAGCGAATTCGAAAAGTTTTTCGTGCAAAGCAGGTTCGTGGTTTCTATGCTAAGGAGCTTTTCTACGCTTGACAACTACAGATCTACGGTTATACCCTCGCGGGCTATGAGTCTATGGTTTTACGCCCGGATGCCTTTGTGCTCGATAGCTTTTATGCTCAAGAGGCTACAAACCTACGACTTTACACTCAACAGATACCAAATCGATGATCTCACGCTCGGTGGCGCTTAGTTTACGCTCAGAGGCGACGGATCCATGACTTCACGCTCGAAAAAAATTCTTTTCAGAAGCCACAAATCTACAGTTCTACCCTAAGGAGCTTTCTACGCTCGACAGCTACGAATCTACGACTTTACGTTCGACAGCTACAAGTCAAGTTTTACGCCCGGATGCCTTTGTGCTCGGTAGCTTTTATGCTCGAGAGGCTACAAACCTATGACTTTATGCTAAGGAACTACAAGTCTATGATTTCACGCTCGATGGTGTTTAGTTTATGCACAGAGGCTGCCAACTTATGATTTCGCGCTCCATGACTTCCCGCACATCTGAAAGATATGCAGGCCAGAGTACGCGTATATCTGAACGATCCTCAAGGCGGTCAATTACAGGAGTTCACACAGAAGATACTCCTTCTTGACCTCAAGATATCCCAAGTACCCAAAGCATACAGAGTTCAAACATTAAAAATTTACTCTTCTTCATGGGTCGAATCGAAGTTCATCCAGACTCCAGTCTGAATATTTCATCTACCAAGATGGCAAATCAGCTTGACAGCTATTTCTTGCCCTATCCCAAAGGGATTTTTTAGAAATCATTCTTGAAGATGATGTCTGAACAAAGAAATTCTGTTTATCAGAAGTAACAGTTCACGATTCTATGCGGTTCCTCACTCCTAAATAGCAGGATAGTTCGAACACTCGATTGTTAAAAGCGGCTTTCTACGCATCCCTAAGTTATGCGTAAAAGACAGGACAGGATCTAGCACTCTTTCTAAACAGAGTCAGCGTAAAGAATCAGACATTTCAAAACTCCATTCAGAAATGTTGCGAGTTACGAGGAGTGATTCATGCTTCATTCAAAGAATTTCAAATTACGAGGAATTTAAAAGCTTTGAAGGGGGTCTTGCAGAAGCATGAAAAATACGCTGGATATCTCTACGCAGCATATTGATGCAAGACAGCATAAAAAAAGGACTTCAGAGCCTACAACGTGCAAACAGAGCTTCTCCGCCAAGCACAGCATAAAATATGGGCTCGAGGACCATCCCCGTAGGGCAGTATGTCCAGGCTGCTTCTGCGTAAACAGGGTGCTTCATCGCCTTTAAGGCGTAAAACTCATCCTCTTTCAATGCAGCATTGAAGTGTACGAGGGACGCTTCGTATTCTCCAAAGTGAACCTGTCAGATCCTATAATGAACCTGTCAGATCCTGCAATGAACCTGATGTCTCAACTTCTGACAAAGGGATACAGCTCGACTACCCAGGTGACGGCTATAATGATGGCACGGTACTGCAACCTAGGCTGTCGTTTACTGCCATTTCCCTTGCGTAAACCGCTTTTACGTACACAGAGGAATACGCTGCCTAGTTTTACACAGGCAGATAAGAGCTCCTTACGCTCCGCGGAAGACAAACTGCCTGCCATGTCAAAAGCTGCACTCCGTACGGGACTCGAGGCGCGTCTCTGCATTTAATGCACAGGGTGGTGACAGGCCCTCAAGGCACGTCTCTACAATTAATGTGCTGAATACTGACAGATGCCTAAGGCACGTCTCTGCGTTTGATGCACAAAAGGGTGGCAGACCTTCAAAATATGCCTCTGCATTTAATGCAGGATGATGGCGGATCTCCACATTTAATGCAGGAGATTTGATTAAATGTCACCGAACCATCGTTTAGTGACATCCCCTTTACGAGAGCTGCTCCTACGCATATAAGGGAATACGCTGCCTAGTTTTACACAGGCAAATGTGAGCTTCTTATGCTCTGCAGAAGACGAACAGACTGCCATGACAGCGGTTACTCTTCGCATAAGATTCAAGGATGGGGGCAGATCTCTGCATTTAATGCAAGAGATCTGATTATCTCCAAGTACCATAATTCCGGCTAAAGATGTCCACATCATCACTCTGGCACGTTACGTAGCGGCTTCTACGCATATTTAGCTTCGGTGCCTGCTCGGCTTCTACTCCCATTCGGCCTTCTGTGCCCATTCGGCCTCTATGACCACTCGGCCTCTATGACCACTCGGCTTCTACGCCTACTCGGCTTCTACGCCTATTCGGTTTCTATGCTGGTTTGATAACTTTTTGGCTTCTATGCAATGGTGACAGACATTGGCTTCTATGTCAACCTTTTCTACACGAGGGATACCTACCTACGTGGCTTCTACGCCATGATCTTTGTAGCGGTTATACGCATTTTGTCCCTTAGTTGGACCCGTATCACAAGCTCATTCAAAGGATCATCTATACGCAGGCATTGGTTATTTTAACCATTGTGTAAAAGGGTGTTGTACTTTCCACTACTCGATTTTTTCACCAACTGAGTGGTTACTGTCACTAAAACTCTATAAATAGAGACCTCTATCAACAGAGGACAAGGTCGAACGATCAGAAATAGGTCGAGCAATCAGAAATAGGTCGACGAGTTGGAGAAAAAGAGGAGAGAGAGAGAGAGAGAGAGAGAGAGAGAGAAAGAAAGGAGAATCCAGAGCTCAGGCAAAGAAAAGGGATCAACGACTTTGGCATCGGGCATCCACCCTCTTCAGCAACCTTCGAAGCTGCTACCTGTCTTCCACGGCACTTCTTCAACATCGTGTGGTCCCAGGGCTAAAGTGATCGACTGTAGATAAGACATGTATAGCAATATTCACCCAGATTAAATAGATTATACTTAGACATCCTCGTGTAGGATCAAATTTGTACAATCTTGTTTATAAACATAAAAAAAGTACGGGTCTTCGTACAAGACCTCGTTTTCCGCATTCATCAAATCTTTTCTCGTTTATTATCCTAAACATCCGGCGACCCCCTTCTTACGGTCCCCTATTCTCCGGCGATCCGATTCCCGTTATCCCCTTTCTCAGCTCCGATATGGTCGTGCCCACTCTCCTCTGTGCCAGTTCCCCTTCTCGGCTCCCCCGTACCCTCTCCTCCTCCGTAGTTTCCCCTTCTCCTCCAACGTGTACCCTCCCACTGTAAGTTCTAGAACATTTGATCTCTCAATATATGTTGATGTTGACATTTATGGTGTACCATTTAAGGATGATTTGTCTGATGATTTCTCGTTACTACTTGACATTTGGGGATATTTTATGTGATAATTTCTTATTATTACTCGAACTACGGGATCAAAAACTTTGTCATCTCATTTGTCGTAGAAGTTGTTGAGGCTTGCAGTGCAGATTTAATATAAGAGCAATTGTGCAGACTTTACAATAATGGTGATTATATATGTGGCTGCATTATGAGTGTATGATATATTAGTGTGATTATATAAGGTTGAGTGGCTAGATAACAATGTATCCATGATTCATGGATGTGAGGAAGAGAATAAGTCTGTGGCACAGTGTGTTATGGGTGTATGAGTGTGAGGATAAGTAGTATCAGTGAGTACTAATCTTTTGGGGGTAAAACTTGGGTTTGTAGGTGTTTGCAACTTTGGATGAACAACCACCATAGAAAAATGAGTTCATAAGATCAAAATTTTGATTGTCACGGCATGTCCTAGCTCCAACTAAAGCATATCAAATAAACTAATTAGAAAATTTGGATTACTTCTCTAGGAAGCACGAAATTAGCCCAATAACGATGAGACATAGTCCATGCAGCCATTTGACTGGTGAGATAGAGACCATGCAGCCGTATATAACATTGACTATCCTTCGGCCCCCATGCCTCGGCAATGATGATACCAAAACCCATCACTATATTTTATATTGTGAGATGATGTCTTAGCATTACATTATGTAAGTTTATCTTAATTTTGTTATATCCTTTAGATACTATATTTGATAAGAATATATACTACACGGATGTACAAAACTTAGATGATTCATACTAATGTATGACAAAATAAATTTTGGGTAGTGTTCTGAGCCTTCAATAACTGAATTTATGTCGATAATATGCAGAAAGGCATCATATTGAACAAATATCGATGTTATAACTTTTACCTATTTATCTACTTTACGCTTTGGTAGAATACGCAAAATACAGGCTGGAATACCTGTCACGACCCGCACCCGGTTTAGGGCACGAATGCGTGGGTACGTCCAGCCTACACCGCAGTGTCGGCGGTAGAACGCCGTCAAGGTCTTGATACTATCTAACTAATGCCACACAAGCATCCAATCTCCATTAGGAGGCACGGATGTCACAAATAAGATGAACATATACTCAATCACAGGACGACAGCACGATAAGATATCAAACAAAATTAAATACAACACAATCAACCCAAGTCAACAAGTAATATTCTAACTCAACAATATCCAAGTCTCATCAAAATGCCGGAGACAAATCCGGTACCAAATAATCTACTTAAAGAACTAACAATAAATAGTAACTCCGGCTAGACCTTCCAGAATCACAACTAAACTACCAAGTCTGCAGCTACTCACCATAAGGTCCATAAGTGTCGGACAGCGGTCCTCTAAGGCATAGTCTGGAAAAATATTTCCAGTCAGGAAGGAGCAAAGCAACACTCTCAAATAACAGTTCCATTAATTGATAATGTCTATAATACAATAAAACATGTCATGCTAGCTACTGAGAAGGCAGTGAATTAAATGCAATGGCAATTTAAGAGAGACAGGCAATGGGCAATATGATACAGTCAGTGTATGTATGGAAATAAAAGAACAAGGAACAGTATCATATACGGGTGATGTAGTATATGATCTAAAATAGATAACTGTAACTATTCTAAGTGTTTGAAATTGTAGTTTTGAAATATGATCGGCTTGGGACTTGTACGATTGCTACATGGCCTGGCTAATCATGCGTGAGGCGAATGATTAACACCAATAATATAAACTTGTACGATAGGTATTTGATCACATTTCTCACTAGCAATTTCCCCGCCCCCAACTAGTACTGTGGATCCAACCATGACACGTCACGATACACGAGCAAGTCAAGTCTATCATGTACGATGTCTAATATATATGTCGTGTACAATATCAATACGATAATCAAGGTAACATCTCATGACTGCAGATCCAAGCTATACTAGTCCGTGTAGCACAGTGTCAAAGATTCAGATGTAATATTTCATGATTGTTGAATTTATAGAAATTATCAAAGAATTAGAAATTATCAGAGAATGTACTTGCCTTGGGTCCTTAGCTGGTATTTATTGGTGTCCTGTTCCAGAGTATCCCCTGGGTAAACCAACAGTCCTATAAACACAACACAATATAACTTTTGCATCAGATGCTACGCTAACACACAGTCAAAACACTGGCCTCAGGGCCATGCCAGGCAGGGCACTAGTCAACTAGGGTCATCTGGCAGACAGACATCTAAAACACCTTACATAATTTAAATTCTTAATACCTACCATATATATATTTGCAATACAAATATGTATATACCAAATTGAATTTATACAATACCAATTAAACATACCTTGAAAATATGCTAAGTATATATATATAAAATACATGTATACTCATATACCAATTAAATATAATTTGAAAATATGCTAAGTATATATATATTTAAAATACATATAGTAGAACACGTATTTATATATATATCAATCATATATATATATAGAAATATATTAAATGTATGTACAAAATATATATATTTGAAATTATATCAAGTATATATATATACAAAATATATATATATATATATATACCAAACTTAATTATAGAATTTATTTAAATACATACTATACTCATACAATTGATTACTAATAAATAAATAATATACAATTTACATATTAATTTATTTACACATTAATTAGATAACACAATTTATATACATATACGTATATACGTATGTATATAAATATATACATACATATATATATATTTACCAAAATAAATTAAATACATACACTTACATTAATCATATATACCTATACATTAATATCTACAAATACACATACATTAACATAGAATACACTAAATATATATATACCATACATATATGTATGTATATATACATATATACATATATATATATATATATATATATATATATATATATATATATATATATATAAAGAAGAAAGAGGGAGGAGAAGAAAGAAACTCACAGTGAAGGGGGTCGGGTTCGCTGGTCGGCCGCCGGACTGGAGACCGCCGGAGTACAGGGAGGAGATGGTGGAGGTAATGGTGTTGATGGTGGTGGTGGTGAATGGTGTTGATGGTGGTGGTGGGAGGATGTAGATGATGGGGGAGTTGCCGGCCGGCTGTAGGGAGGATGGGGTGGCCGGACTGGAGGGAGAGGAGCTCGGCCTGGGTGGTCGGCTGCAGGGGAAGTCGGCTGCAGGCCGGCGGGGAGTCGAGTGAATGGAGGGGAGCTCGTGAGGGGACTGGGCTGCCGGAGGGCCGCCGGAATCACAGCAGAGGGCCGCGGGGAGAGTACACAGAGCCGCCGGGCCGGAGTTCACAGGGGGTCGGGGGCCGCCGGACGGGTTGGAGGAGACGCGGAGAGATGTGAATGGATGGAGGAGATGGAGCGGGGAGCAGTCGGAGGGGTCGGCCGAGCAGTCGGAGCGGCCGTTCAGCGCCATCGGGAAAGAGCAGGCTTGGCCGGTTGGCCGCTCGCCGGAGACGCGCGGGCAGCGCCTGCCGGTGCAGTGGGCCGTTTGCCGGAGCACGGGAAGTCGGCCGGGGATTCGGCTGAATGGGAGATGCACAGTATCCCCCCCTCCTTCTTTAAATTTGAATTCTCAAAAATAATAAAAAGGAGAAGAAGGGGAAGAAGAAGAAGGAAAAGAAATGAGAAGAAGAAGGAAGAAGGAGAAAAGAAATTACATACGTATGAGAGAGGGGATGTGGGGGTTTGTGAAGGTGGGGAATCCTAGGTTTCTTGGGATTAGGGTTTGAGGGTACAAGATAATAAATAGGAAGAGAGAGGGTGTGATGGAGGGTGAGGATTTGACCCACTTTAAATAAGTGGTCCAGATTGGACATGAAGGAAATTTCATGTGGGGGAAAAATGCAATTTGGTCCACAATTAATTAACCTTTCCATTTGGTCTTGGACAATGGGGTGATGACACCTACAATTGAATAATTGCAACTTAGCCCCTTTAATTCGGGAAATTGCACGAACACATAAAATGATGAAAATTTGGCAGGCGATTCGGGGTCCGACGTTTTGTAGGGTCAGGGGGTGCTGTAAGATTTGTGTGGGCTCAAATAATAGGGCACTGGAATTAATTTGGAATTTCAGAATCAGATAAAATAGTATCCTCAATTTAAATAGAAAATTAATGCAAGTTGTGTTCAACAATTAATTAGAAGTACATGGAGCCAAAATCAGGTCAGGTCATCAATACCAATAATGAAGAAGACTCAGAACAGAATATTACCCTAATTTAGGCCGCACGAAAAATAGGTCAAGATGGCCTCCAATTTAAATTGGAACGCACAACGATACAAAATAGGGATTTTAAAATAAACGTCCGCGACAATTTTTGTGCGGCTAGAAATAATGCACAAAGAGCATAATTATGAGTTGCAAAAATAGCAGAATTGAAGGCGGGCATGTCTAGGGCAAGATTGTGAAATTTATTGGAAGACAGAAGTCAGGATACTGCTCCAAATATCGAAGCAAAGGCAATACGCAAATAAATAAATAAAATACGGTAATTAATTACAGCTCCAATAAATTAATTCTAAAATAAAACAATTAACCTCAAAATTTCATAATTCCGACAGGTACTCATCTACTGGCTTCTAGGTCAAGTCTACCATCACAAACACAAATGAACACTGTCTATAATATAATATATTAAAGTACACATCACACAGTTATTTAATTTATAATATATATTATTCATGCAATTAATTAATTATAACTACAATAATATTAAATATTATGAAAAGTCGAAAATACCCCTGTTTTCAGAATGTGGTAGTGACAAGTCTACCCACCTTAAAAGAATTTCGTCCTTGAAATTTAAAATCCTCATAGTAGCGTTTAATCATACCCATTATTATTCCCTCAATTTAAATTCATCAACCACGAATCAATTAATAATCCACAAGGTCTTTTCACAATTTCAAACTTTTAAAATTATTGCATAACCTGAAAAATCCTCGAAATAAAATCAAGTCCATTTATCAAAATTTCCTGAAAGTTTTAGTTAATAATTCAATACTCGGAATTTAATATCCACTCCTCAAATTTGATTTAATCATTGCTCAGATATATATAATTGTAATCTCATCCCACAAGTTTTGAATTCAAACATTAGTCTATTAAAAATTTTATTCCTCGATTTCCTCTTTTCTCAAAATAATTAACAATGCGATACTTAAGGATTTTCCAAATGCAACATCCAAATATAACATTTTAAAATTTCCATAACTTGCAATCAAATAATTATATTGATAATCTCTCTAAATATCCTCAAATTCTAATGATAACCTCAATCATATCACATCCTTCCTGGAATTAATACATCATAAATTCCATCATGTTAAATTTTTGACCATTTATTTAAATCAATGTTTATCCTCGAATTTACTTTTTTTTTTAAATCCTCGATTGTTTTATTTATTTATTTACTACCATCAAAATTAAATTCATCAAATCATATAATCATGAACTACTCCATATTGTTATTTCATAATATTTTTTCAAAATTCTATAAATATCATATCCCTAAAATCTTTAAATATAAAATCAAATCTCATTCTTATCACAATATCCTCCAAAATTTTAAGTTAATAACGAAATATAAGAATTTAATATTCATCCTCTAATTAAAATCCAATCCATGCATATTTCTAAAATTGAATCTCATCCCAAAATTTGAATTCAACACTAATCCATTTGTGTTCTTATCCCTCGATTTTTTTTTTCCACATAATATGCAATGATGTAATACTTATGAAACCTTCAATACAATATTCAAAATATAAGTTCATAACTTGCAGTCCACTAAATATATCAATAGCCTTCTTAAATTCCTCAAATTCAATGATAACTTCAATCATTTCATAATCTTCTTAAAATCAATGATTTAACAAAACTTCAATTATGCCATATTAAATTCCCAACTCTTTATTTAATTTACATTTTTCCTCAAAATTTAAGGCACCTTGTCTCTCTTTGTCAAGTCATAACCTCTTCGTTAATCTTTACTACAGTTAAATCCTCAACAATCAAAGTCTAAGAGAATTCTACCTACAACCATACAACATGCAACCTAAGGGAAATATGTACGATCATGGTATCTTTTGTCATGGTATTGCAGTCTCTGTATCAGGGGTACTACTAACTACATTATAACAAAAAATCATGCGTACAAGCTACGGTACTAAGGTATCAATCCATCAGAAGACAAAAAGAACATGAGGAAAGAAAAGAAAGAACCTGCTATCATTTTACTTGTAGTATCTTCTATTTCTAACATAATCATAGGTCAAATGATGCATGTAAAGTTTGATACCTCTATCTCTTTAGGTACCATACTCTACTACAAGCATACTCACTGCTAGCTTCCTTACCTACTGCAATAGTTGATACTAGTTATTCTTATCACTTAAGTGCATATCAATTGCAACACACTATACTAAGTACTGCTCTGTCTAATACAACCCTAGATTGACACCCAAGTCAGTTGGCAGTGAGATCTCAATCATGCTCAAGCCAACAGATCCTTACACATGCATCTCATCTACTTATATACTAATATATCTCTCCAACTATAAGATCTTATCCTCAAATAAAATTCCTCAAAATAACTTCTCGAATAAATTTTAAAGTAAAATTGCATATACTTTCCTCAAGACCAATTATCTAAATACTGAAATGAAAATTTTATCAATTCCAAAAATCCTTATAGCTTGTCTTGGTTCATCAAATTGAATCTGAATTCCTCAAAATAAAATTTTAATAACAATATCTCAATCTTCTCAAAATTCAAAAATGCAATTCATTTTCAAGCTTCAAATTATAATTTGAATCCATATCTAGTAGTCCAATAGCCCTAGTGTTAATCTCCCTTGCTGTCCTCATCGACATGCATTATCAGGTAATACCATAAATCAGTCTGCAAATTCATCTTGATATGAAATCAAACCCTACAATGAACCCAAAATCCTAATTTAATACCTAATTAACAACAATCAAATTCAACATCAATAAGTGAGAATGGACGGAACAAAGGAATGATTTAAATTAGAAATTTTAATAAGGAATCCTTAGAGAATATGAGCTCAAAAGAACTGGATTGAGGACGGAAGGTATCTTTACTGCTAGTAAAGAAAAGAAGCGATGGAACAAAGTCCTGGAATAACAGAAATAGATAAGTGTTGAGATGATAATTTAAGAACCAATTTAAGATACAACCTGATAATCATACACGTCTGTCAGAAATCATGACACACAGAATCCTCGCCACGCCAGTAAGCATAGATGCGATAAACGACAGGTTCCGTAACTAAGGTATGCAACTCTATAATCATGTCATCTAGAATCCTCGCCATGCCAACCGGTATGGCTGCGAGAGACTCTAAGTTTTATAACACAGTATGTACATCCAAGTGTGGTTACTACGTTCTCGTCACGACAGCTAGAATGGCTGCGATAAACTCTAGGTTCCATAACCAAAGTAGACGTTTTACCTTTCTCACTGTCCTTATCAATATATGTCATCAGATGATACCGTAAATTCTAGTCCGTAAAATTCATCTCAATATGAAATCAACTTAACAACGATACCAAGAATTAAATTTTAATAATTGATCAACAATAATCAAATTCAATATCAATGAGTAAGGACGGACGGAAACAAAATGAAGGATTCAAAATTGGAAATTTATAATGAGATTCTCAAGGGTCGTCCCAGGAATCTCTCAAATAATCTGTGATTGAGTATCCTCTCTCATCCTAGTATCCTATGTCCTATGTCTTATAGCAGGCACGCAATAGTGTAACAAAGATGCCATACTACTACGACATCGCACAACTAGCGAAGTCTGACCTGCATGGGCCACCACTAAAACGTGTCACGACCCACACCCGGTTTAGGGCACGAGTGCGTGGGTACGTCCAGCCTACGCCGCAGTGTCGGCGGTAGAACGCTGTCAAGGTCTTGATACTATCTAACTAATGCCACACAAGCATCCAATCTCCATTAGGAGGCACGGATGTCACAAATAAGATGAACATATACTCAATCACAGGACGACAGCACGATAAGATATCAAACAAAATTAAATACAACACAATCAACCCAAGTCAACAAGTAATATTCTAACTCAACAATATCCAAGTCTCATCAAAATGCCGGAGACAAATCCGGTACCAAATAATCTACTTAAAGAACTAACAATAAATAGTAACTCCGGCTAGACCTTCCAGAATCATAACTAAACTACCAAGTCTGCAGCTACTCACCATAAGGTCCATAAGTGTCGGACAGCGGTCCTCTAAGGCATAGTCTGGAAAAATATTTCCAGTCAGGAAGGAGCAAAGCAACACTCTCAAATAACAGTTCCATTAATTGATAATGTCTATAATACAATAAAATATGTCATGCTAGCTACTGAGAAGGTAGTGAATTAAATGCAATGGCAATTTAAGAGAGACAGGCAATGGGCAATATGATATAGTCAATGTATGTATGGAAATAAAAGAACAAGGAACAGTATCATATACGGGTGATGTAGTATATGATCTAAAATAGAGAACTGTAACTATTCTAAGTGTTTGAAATTGTAGTTTTGAAATGTGATCGGCTTGGGACTTGTACGATTGCTACATGGCCTGGCTAATCATGCGTGAGGTGAATGATTAACACCAATAATATAAACTTGTACGATAGGTATTTGATCACATTTCTCACTAGCAATTTCCCCACCCCCAACTAGTACTGTGGATCCAACCATAACACGTCACGATACACGAGCAAGTCAAGTCTATCATGTACGATGTCTAATATACATGTCGTGTACAATGTCAATACGATAATCAAGGTAACATCTCATGACTGCAGATCCAAGCTATACTAGTCCGTGTAGCACAGTGTCAAAGATTCAGATGTAACATTTCATGATTGTTGAATTTATAGAAATTATCAAAGAATTGGAAATTATCAGAGAATGTACTTGCCTTGGGTCCTTAGCTGGTATTTATTGGTGTCCTGTTCCAGAGTATCCCCTGGGTAAACCAACAGTCCTATAAACACAACACAATATAACTTTTGCATCAGATGCTACGCTAACACACAGTCAAAACACTGGCCTCAGGGCCATGCCAGGCAGGGCACTAGTCAACTAGGGTCATCTGGCAGACAGACATCTAAAACACCTTACATAATTTAAATTCTTAATACCTACCATATATATATTTGCAATACAAATATGTATATACCAAATTGAATTTATACAATACCAATTAAACATACCTTGAAAATATGCTAAGTATATATATATAAAATACATGTATACTCATATACCAATTAAATATAATTTGAAAATATGCTAAGTATATATATATTTAAAATACATATAGTAGAACACATATTTATATATATATCAATCATATATATATATAGAAATATATTAAATGTATGTACAAAATATATATATTTGAAATTATATCAAGTATATATATATATATACAAAATATATATATATATATATACCAAACTTAATTATAGAATTTATTTAAATACTTACTATACTCATACAATTGATTACTAATAAATAAATAATATACAATTTACATATTAATTTATTTACACATTAATTAGATAACACTATTTATATACATATACGTATGTATATAAATATATACATACATATATATATATTTACCAAAATAAATTAAATACATACACTTACATTAATCATATATACCTATACATTAATATCTATAAATACACATACATTAACATAGAATACACTAAATATATATATACCATACATATATGTATGTATATATACATATATACATATATATATATATATAAAGAAGAAAGAGGGAGGAGAAGAAAGAAACTCACAGTGAAGGGGGTCGGGCTCGCTGGTCGGCCGCCGGACTGGAGACCGCCGGAGTACAGGGAGGAGATGGTGGAGGTAATGGTGTTGATGGTGGTGGTGGTGAATGGTGTTGATGGTGGTGGTGGGAGGATGTAGATGATGGGGGAGTTGCCGGCCGGCTGTAGGGAGGATGGGGTGGCCGGACTGGAGGGAGAGGAGCTCGGCCTGGGTGGTCGGCTGCAGGGGAAGTCGGCTGCAGGCCGGCGGGGAGTCGAGTGAATGGAGGGGAGCTCGTGAGGGGACTGGGCTGCCGGAGGGCCGCAGGAATCACAGCAGAGGGCCGCGGGGAGAGTACACAGAGCCGCCGGGCCGGAGTTCACAGGGGGTCGGGGGCCGCCGGACGGGTTGGAGGAGACGCGGAGAGATGTGAATGGATGGAGGAGATGGAGCGGGGAGCAGTCGGAGGGGTCGGCCGAGCAGTCGGAGCGGCCGTTCAGCGCCATCGGGAAGGAGCAGGCTTGGCCGGTTGGCCGCTCGCCGGAGACGCGCGGGCAGCGCCTGCCGGTGCAGTGGGCCACTCGCCGGAGCACGGGAAGTCGGCCGAGGATTCGGCTGAATGGGAGATGCACAGTATCCCCCCCTCCTTCTTTAAATTTGAATTCTCAAAAATAATGAAAAGGAGAAGAAGGGGAAGAAGAAGAAGGAAAAGAAATGAGAAGAAGAAGGAAGAAGAAGAAAAGAAATTACATACGTATGAGAGAGGGGATGTGGGGGTTTGTGAAGGTGGGGAATCCTCGGTTTCTTGGGATTAGGGTTTGAGGGTACAAGATATTAAATAGGAAGAGAGAGGGTGTGATGGAGGGTGAGGATTTGACCCACTTTAAATGAGTGGTCCAGATTGGACATGAAGGAAATTTCATGTGGGGGAAAAATGCAATTTGGTCCACAATTAATTAACCTTTCCATTTGGTCTTGGACAATGGGGTGATGACACCTACAATTGAATAATTATAACTTAGCCCCTTTAATTTGGGAAATTGCACAAACACATAAAATGACGAAAATTTGGCGGGCGATTCGGGGTCCGACGTTTTGTAGGGTCAGGGGGTGCTGTAAGATTTGTGTGGGCTCAAATAACAGGGCACTGGAATTAATTTGGAATTTCAGAATCAGATAAAATAGTATCCTCAATTTAAATAGAAAATAAATGCAAGTTGTGTTCAACAATTAATTAGAAGTACATGGAGCCAAAATCAGGTCAGGTCATCAATACCAATAATGAAGAAGACTCAGAACAGAATATTACCCTAATTTGGGCCGCACGAAAAATAGGTCAAGATGGCCTCCAATTTAAATTGGAACGCACAACGATACAAAATAGGGATTTTAAAATAAACGTCCGCGACAATTTTTGTGCGGCTAGAAATAATGCACAAAGAGCATAATTATGAGTTGCAAAAATAGCAGAATTGAAGGCGGGCATGTCTAGGGCAAGATTGTGAAATTTGTTGGAAGACAGAAGTCAGGATACTGCTCCAAATATCGAAGCAAAGGCAATACGCAAATAAATAAATAAAATACGGTAATTAATTACAGCTCCAATAAATTAATTCTAAAATAAAACAATTAACCTCAAAATTCCATAATTCCGACAGGTACTCATCTACTGGCTTCTAGGTCAAGTCTACCATCACAAACACAAATGAACACTGTCTATAATATAATATATTAAAGTACACATCACACAGTTATTTAATTTATAATATATATTATTCATGAAATTAATTAATTATAACTACAATAATATTAAATATTATGAAAAGTCGAAAATACCCATGTTTTCAGAATGTGGTAGTGACAATACCCATCTAATGGCGTATGTACATCTAATTGCTTCTGTGTATTTTTTCTTACGATATATAATTTTCCACACCTACCAAGAAATAGATCGTTACTTGGTTGATCGTACGTGGATGTACAGGCTGGAACACGAGAGAAGGATTGGTCTGAGTGACGATTTTAAAGCAGGTATTCAAGTATTTCTTAAGTATGCCATAAACAAACCTAATTACATGGATAGTCCAAAAATTAAGTGTCCATGTGGTCATTGTCGTAATAGACGTTACGAAGAAGTGGTGATTATGAAGAAGCATCTGACCCTTAAGGGTTTTGTACATGATTATGACATGTGGGCATCACAAGGTAAACTTTACGCAAAAAGACAATCTACCTTTGTTGTGGATGTTGCTACGGATGTTGACACCAAAGACAATGTAGACTATGTTGAATATGGAGACTACAACTTGGCATGAGATATGGTGTAGGATAAAGCATGGCCTAATTTTAATCTGGATGATCTGAATCCCGATGCAAAAGAGTTCTATGATATGTTTATGGATGCAAATACTTCCATATATCCTGGTTGTGAGACTTATTGAGTATTGTTGGTAGTGACGCGCTTGTTGAACATAAAGTCTGATTTAAACTTACCACAAGATTGCTGTGATCGAAGGAAGAAGTTGATATACAAGATGCCATGGATAATAATGATGTTTAAGCTATTTTCGAGGAAATATAGGGGAGTAAGAGGTTAATTTACAAGACTTAGCTCACAACCAGATAATCGGCCTTGTCCACGACCAAAAAGACCTCTCTAAAGAAGAAGAAGAAGAAGAAGAAGAAGAAGAAGAAAGAAAGAAGATGAAGAACAGCGTGATGAGGATGAGGATGACGACGATGACGATGATGACGATGATTAGATTACCTATATTTTCTACATGTTATACCTAGAGATGGAGTTTTATTTTGTTACTAAAAATACTTCTATCTCTTACTGAAAAAACTTCTATCTCAGTTTTCATAGTTGTTTGTTGGTTAGTTCTATTTATTAGATATCTATCTTGATTCTTTGTTCTATTTATTAGATGTCTATTATGTTGCTTAGTTCTGTATATTATATGTCTATATATGTGAATCGTGATCATAGATGGCTGGTAGTGATCGTAGTAATCGTTGTCATAATCGTAGTGATCATTGTCGTGGACCTGATCGAGGTTGTCGTGATCTTATACTACTAGGAGATTGGCTATCTCCTCGAACACGTGATCCTGATACTCCCTCATCGGTCACAGGCACCTCCACTCTGTCATCAGCTACAGGTAAAAATACTCTACCATTTGTAACATATGTCCCTGGCACTCCATCATCGACATCTATGCCCCGCCATCATCTAAAGTAGATCCTGGCACCCCATCGTCAGTTCATCCACCAGATACTCCGGCAGCTGGATAATGGGCCCCAGAGTATTCGAACTTAGAGTATGATGATTGTGGTCGGTATAACCCCTGTCACTACCATATTTTCTAGGAAAGGATATTTTTGTCATTTCATAATTAAATTTATATTGTGCATGTTAAATTTTTATTTATTATATTATATATTTATTATTAGATGTTATATTTGATTTTGGACTCGAGATCAGATTCATAATCTTTAAACCAAACAAGGACCGGGATGGCAGACCTACCCCCGAGTTGAACTATGCCTCTTATTCTATCCAACGTATAATAAAGTGGTCAAGGAAAAGTATTTTAGTTAGCAAGTTAATACATATAATGCCACATCTACATGGCTTATGTCAGGTTCTTAGTCAAATTTAGCACTTGGTCACATCTAGGTCACATAAGTTATTTCTATATTTAACGCATAGCATCACAATAAACCAATCAATTAAAAATAATAAATCAAGTAAGTGTCCACGAGTGCAAGAAATAGGGTGCCACATGAGACAGGGTGCCGCATGAGATAGGGTATCGCATGAAGTCAAGGTCGCATAGGTTTAAGGACGCATACGATCGAGGTCGCATGGCGTCAAGGCCACATGCGATCGAGGGCTCATGGTTGGCTTGGACGAATAGGCGAGACAAAGTCCACTCTTCAAAAAATGTGCATTGTGATAATTAATAAATCCAAGTCAGAAGAACTGACATAATGTGACAGATTTGACTTATGAGCAATAAAGTGTGTCAAAAGAAGAGATAAAATTATACAAAGTCGTGCAAAATCGGTGAGAGGTTATGCATCCAAAAGAAGAGAGTCACATTGCTCCTGGCCGCATGGTCGATAAGGCCTTATACTCGTCTTGGCTGCATACACACTTGACCGTATAAAAATTTTTGGGACTTAGTAAAAAGATTTCCACTTTTGAAGTTTCATTCGTCCAAGTTCATATATGTTGCTAAGGGACGCATGTGCAAATTCAGTCATGCGTCCAACAAAGCATGTAGACTCGAGACAAGAAGTCCAGGCCGTATAGCACTTTGTGCCTCATAACGCTCATTCATCTCCTCCAATAGCAGCTTTTCGACCATGGCCAAATGCTCAAAAATAAGAAATTATTTTTCTATTAAAATCTCAAATGATATCGAAATCCGGCAAAGTAAAGTTATAAACTACTCAAAATTAAGTGCTCATCAACATAGAACAACAAGTTTTCAAAAATATAAAGCTTTAGGAGATTAAAACCCAAGAAAACACAAAAATACATAAAAAGCTTTTAAACAAATATTCTAGATCTACACTAATCCATCCACAAAAACCAAAAATACTAAGTTCTAAATGTGTCATGACCCACACCCAAAAAATTGGGCATGAGTGGTGGGTACATCCAGCCTATGATGCAGCATCAGCTGTAGAACGCTGTCTAGGTCTACTATCTAGCTAGCAATCTCACACAACAATATAAGTACCTGTCAAGATCTCAACTCCAAACGGAGGAGCAATATGATAAGATAACACAAGTACTCAATCACGAATCTAAGCATAATAAGATAACACAGAAGTCTAACAACTACAAAGTCTAAACAACAACTACTAAAGAAAATAATGGAGGTGCAGTAGGGCAATTTTTCTCTACTGGTGCGGGGCATGATACTGTGCCACAGGTGGCCTAGCTCTAACTCTCCGATCATGTACTCCACTAAATGGAGGTGCAGTGGGGCAATCTCGCAAATGGTGAGCAGCAGATCCACAGACCTTTAGCCTACTCCTACAAACATCCCAAGTATGTCATGCCTTCCTGTAGTAGGCACAAGTGGACACTCTCTGATCATGACCTGCTGCCCCGGCTGCTGCGCTGTCTTCTACACATAGGAACGCTTAGCTGGTCCCGCACTACCACTCGTACTACCTGAATTATCCTTGCCTCTCTTGTACTTGAGCTCTAAGTCATCCTCTGCCCTCTGAGTGTCCCCTACGATCTGCTCGAAAGTTGCCTCGTGGTCACTCCTAGTCAAAGACTTGACCGCCATGACCATGCCCTTGCAAAACTTCCTCGCCTTTGCTGCCTCACTCAAGCCCTCTATAAATCTGCCCAGACAGCAGAACTCTGCTACATACTCGTCCACTAGTATGCTCCCCTGGACGAGGGTCTCGAACTGGCTCTCCAAGGCACTGAGCGCCACATCTGGGAAAAACTTCTCCTTAAAAAGCCTCTTGAAAGCCTCCCAAGTAAGGCCTGGTGCCGCAATCCTCGTATCAGTATGATACCACGTCAAAGCGAGGTCGAACATCTGATTGTTTGCTGCCTCTATCTGCATATTATCTGCAATCTGTGCCAGCCAGAAGATCCCCTCAATATGGTCTATCCAGTCATCCGCATACAGGATCCCCTCTGTACCCTGGAACTCCTTGGGCTGCATCCTCTAGAGTCAATAATGCTGCCCAACCTCGGATGCTGTGCCTGATCTGCATGTGGCTGGATCTGAGCCACCCTATCCACTGCCGTCATGGCCACCTGGTGGGCATTCTTAATGCCCAGCCTCATCACATCAATATGGCGGTACTGCGTGTCCATCATCTCCCTGAAGAACGTAAACAACTACATGACGTCTACTGGTATAGGAGGTGGTGGAGGAGGTACCACCGGAAAGACTAGGATAGTCCTCAGATCGACAGGTGAAGAAGAATCCCCGAGAGAAGCAGATGCTCCCTCAACCGTAGGAGTGGTGAGTGGAGCGGTAGCAGCTGCCTGAATACGAGCAGGATGAGAGGTGGCAGACCTCTCGGTTGCAGCTGCTGGAACGGTACGATGGGATCGTATCTTCGGAGGCATCCTGAACACAGATCAAAAGAAGTCAATACGGAGCAATATACGATATCATCAAAGAAGGACAATAATATTTCAAAAGCAAGCAATTTCAGAATAATTAGATTAGAATTTTTTCTAGTCGTAATTGAGTACACTCTCATCCTAGATCCTATATCCTAGAGCAGGCTCACAGTAGTACAACTAAATCATTGTACTACCACAATATCGCACTAATTGTGAAACTCGAGACCTGCGTGGGCCACCACCAAAAATGTGTCAAGATCCGTACCCAAAAAATTGGGCATGAGTCGTGGGTACGTCCAGCCTATATCGCAGCATCGGCGGTAAAACGCTGTCTAGGTCTACTATCTAGCTAGCAATCTCACACAACAATATAAGTACCTGTCAAGATCTCAACTCCAAACGGAGCAGCAATATGATAAGATAACACAAGTACTTAATAACGAATCTAAGCATGATAAGATAACACAGAAGTCTAACAACTACAAAGTCTAAACAACAACAACTACCAAAGACAACAATAATAGTAATAATAATACAACAATATTCAAAATCAAATACAATACAAGTCACAAACCAAAAGCCGGGAACAAATTCGGTACCAAAAGCTAATAAATACAACTGAGGTCCTAGTGATCCCGGCTACCAATCCGAAAATCACTCCTGAACTAGGGGGTCCCTGTCTGCACCATCGACAGGCTGAGGTCCATAAAATATCGGACACCAATCCTCCGGTTCCTTTGAAAAATATATTCAGTCAGGATTGGAGCAAGTACACCTCAAACAACAGTTCCAGTTAAATGATAAAAACTATAAAGAAGTTGTAGCAAGTAGCACAAGATGAAGAAAATAAAGTATGAACAAGGAAATATATATATATCAACTGGTGCATAAAGGTAAAGATGCATAAAAATTAGAAGCAAGATAGTAATGACTGCAGGATACAAGAAATCTAAACTAAGATCAAGTGTGTGCATAATAACGTAAATTGAGTCCAGCAAAAAATCTATGTAATGAGTCAAGTCCAAAAACATATAAGTTAGACCAGTCAAGAAATACAAGAGAGTCCATACTAGAAAGAATGAACTCGTGTCTCTGAAATACCTGTTTTGACATGTAAATGGCTAGGGGTAAGTACGTCTCACCGCACACTGGGTGTGCGGTTGCTATCATTCCAGATTAGACAAGAGAGGGTGATTCCAGTAATTCCAGATGGGAATATTTACATGTCTACTCGAGTATTTCTCCGCCCCAACTAGTACAAGTGTATCTAAGACCCGACACATAAATCAAGTATGAGTCCAGCCAAAAACATGAGTGATGCCTGTAGTAAGTCCTGATGTGTTGCCAGTGGGTGATTCCAGAAATAGAGGCCAGAAACATGAAATATACTTGTTGCAAGTGAATGAATCCAGAAATACTAGTCAGTATCATGCCATAAAATCAGATAATACTATACTAGAAGCTGAATCATAATAATCATCAGATAATAAAAACTATCAGAGAATGTACTCGCCTGATGTCCTGAGCAACAAGCGATCCGAACTGGCGTCACAAGAACCTATTGCGAAAAGCAAGGTTAAACAACGTTCGAAAGAGTTAAACATATATAAAATAACTAAAAACAAGCTTCTAGGGTTGTTCTAGGTCAAACGGGTCAAACTGGTAAAATCTGGGTCAAAAAGTCAACTCTGGTTCCAAAAAGTCAACTCTAGGTCAAAAGTAGGTCAAAGGTTGACTTTGGCGATCAACCGGATCAACTATGGTCAACTCTAGGTCAAACTATGGTGCTTCTAAAATTTTAGGTCAAAACTAGCTCATTAAGCTAGTAAACCCTCAAACTCGACTGCTTGAGATACCGGGATACCCTCGGTATCCGATATATCAACCTACGCGATATACCTTATCTAAATCCACTAACATATATACTAGCACGTATATATATATATATATAACTATATATATATAAGCATCTCTAACTCATTCCTAGGCAAAAACTTAATACCTTGTCGCGATGCCCAATACCTTGAGTATCTCAAGGTATTGAGATACCTTACCCTTCTCTCTCACTACCTAACCATACATCTATCTATCTATATATATATATATATATATATATATATATATAAAGGGGTGGGACTAGCCGCTGCAGTTGTTGATACTGGGATGTTGCCGCAGATACTGCGCTGCCGCTGCTGCTGCTGCCGCGGCTTGCTGCCGCTCCTGCTGCTGCGCGGCCTTCTCTTCTCCCTGCTGCTGCTGCTTTGCTTTCTCTCCCTCGCTCTATCTCACTCTCCCTCTATCACTCTAGCTCTCTATCTCAATCTCTCTCGCTTTAGCTCTCTATCTTACCCTCTCTCGACACACATAAACATATACACGCACACACACTTATATATATATATATACACACTCACACATATATATATATAAACACACACACATATATATATATACATATCTATATTAACACACACACACACACACACACACACACACACACACACACACACACACACACATATATATATATATATATTGTAAACCCTCTCGACCAGTAATTAGGGTTAAATAATTTAATTAGCATAATTAGGGTTAATTAGAATTGTTTATGATTTAATATATATAGCATTATGATACTTGTGCAATGATTGATTGTTTTAGGATACTACCTTAGCTGTTGCCCTAAAACGAATTCCACATATTTGACCTAGACCTGTAAACCCCTCATATTGAACCTAGAACAAACCCCGGATACCGATTTTTGTGCCTGATTTTAGACGCACAAAAGTCGTTACAAACGTCCGTGCGCAAATTAATTAAATTGCGTAATTACGTTCGTTGTCCGTTTCAATTGAAATTAAGACCCAACCTCAACCAGTTTTGACCAACCCAGATCACGATATTATTGTACACTGAGCCAGCTACACCAACGACCCTTGTCCAACCAAATTTAGACTCCCGGTTTTTAATTAAATTAAATTAGAAACACCGTAACATTAATTGCGAATTAATTAATGTGGAGACCTAACCTAAATGAAATTGGACCCAAATCCAACCCAAACCCACATCCACACCCACAAGCCTCATACAAAACACAAAACACCATCATAGACCAATGAGGAACACCAAACATGGTGTTTGATTTCATTAAATTCCTAGTGCAAATTAATTGTGCAAAGCGTAAGACTCATGTCTGTCCTCTAGTTGTTTCACCAGAACATCAACGTCAGCCGTGTTCTGCGCTATTTGGTCACCTCAGTGATGGCCTCCGCTTCCTACTGGGCCTCCGGCAACATATTTCCCATTATATCAAGCTCGATCTGGAGCCGTCTAATTTGCTCGATGAGGTCCTTTTTTTGGGAAAGGCACTCCTCTCTGAGATCGTCCATCCTGTCATGCCTCTCCTGCAAGATTCGAAGATCATGCTTGAACTACTCTATAGACGAAGCATAGAAGGACTTCTCCGTCTCTACCTTCTTTGAGAACTCATTTTATTCATGAAAAATCTGCATTCCCATGTCCGCCTGCTGATACTGCCACAGCTCTGTTAGGCATTTCTCCACCTCCCTCAGTTTATTGCCCAGAAAGTCGGCCAACTGCTCAAAACCTGAGAAATCCCTCAAATCGTGGCCCTGGCCCTCAGCAAAGTGCTTTGCCTAGGAGAAAGTTTTATGACGCTCTAACACACCCTCGATCCCCTGCTTCAAGAACATGTAGAAGCTGCGGATGAAAAGCCTGGCGGTCTCATCAATTTCTTCTAATATAGCTAGAGTCAAAGGCGGCGGGATTGAAGAAGAGGCCATAGGCGCAGCAGGCGGCATAACAATGTTCAAAAATTTCAAAGGCGAAACAGCAGTAGATGAGCAACCAACGGTCCTGTCTGCGAGCCAATATTTCATGAACGCACGAAGAGCCTGGATATCCGGTAGCTGAGCCGCGGATGCCGGAGTCATAGCAAGACTGGGAACAAAAGTAACAGGGTACCTTGCCACATAAGCTCCCTCCAATATGCCATCCCTAGACCGCATCACGGCAGCTTAAGAAGGTGACCCAGCAACCTCAAGAAGGGGAATTAGCTCATCGCGGCATCTTATGACCCAAGTGTCTGAAGAGGCTTCAACAGAAAAACTCCCAGCGGTGACGGTTGAAAGATCAGTCGCCACACCAGAAGGAACCTCCTCCACCAGAAGCTCAGTAGGGGGCACGACCGAATGTTCCTCACCTCCAGAAGAGCGATGGAGAGGTTCAAATCTTTTCCTAACCAGATCGCTACTCCCTTTCTCTTTTACGTCTTTCTTAGAGGCCACGTCCACTATCTACAAGGAAGACGTAGCCCCTGCAGATCCAAAACAACTAGCGATTAGCCTTACCCTCAGAATGGAGAGTTGAAGCCAGAGAATCCGATCTCTTGTGAAGTGGCAAAATAACATACTAGATGCAGGCGACATAGGTTGCGGCTCGCTCAGTGTCGTCATAGCCTTCCCCACGGCAGGTCATCCATACAAATATTTTATAAATGGGTTTAAGGCTCCACTAAGGTCGCATCTAGCCCCTGGGCTCTCAAACTCTCAAGTATATATTCCAAGACACCCACATCAAACTCTGGAGTGGTCTCCCCTTTGCATTCGGCATAAGAAACTGCCAAAGCAGCCACCCACAGAGGGAGGTCTTTCCTCTCATGCGTCTGCAAATAATCAAACAGATCAGAGGAAAGATATTTATAGAGAGGGTCAGGAAGAATCAAACTAAGGGATTCTATGTGTATCGCTATAGCATCCAAAGAGGGATCTACTTCAGAGACCTCTGATGCAAAGGACCCTACCTCCTCTCTCCTGATCCCCTTTGCAGAGAATATCGACCTTGCCACAGGCCCCATCTCAGGGGCAACCTCAGGTTTCGCCTTCTTTGAATAGCAGACATGGTGCATCTCGATCTTTGCCTTACGCTTAACAGGAGGATGGTCATCAGAAGGAGAAGTAGCCTCCTCTGTCGAAGGGTCCAGTTCCACAGGTAGAGGCCTGGCAACTCTCTAGCCTTTCTTGGGCTTCCGGTGCACTTTTACTTCCGGAGGCATCAGCATAGTACCTTTAAGGTAGCTCCTCTCCAGGATGAAGTCAGCCGGCAGGGTATTAGTCGGACAATAGTACTTCGTCAGTATATACATCATCCTTGGCACAACACCCCGGGCCTTGGAAAGTGAAATCGGGCTCGAGTTCCAGGGGCACTGTAATAGCTCCAAGCTCGGACCCCATCAAGCAAACTGCCATTGTACCAGAGGGAAGCGCTCGAGTGACCTAATAAGAGCTGAGTATAACCAAAATGGCAAAAAAATAGCTTGGTAGATAAGGCTCCACAAAAACCTTGCCTCAATTTTAGTACACCAAATGAGAGAGATGAATGGCCGGAAGCCAACGAAACAGCCTCTCAAACAGGTTTCGAGGTAATACCCTGGCATCTTCATGAACAATGTCTCTCTCTTCGTCCGTAAACTCTGGCTCGGACGTAAAGAAACTCCAGCTATTCAAAAAGGAGAGCTCCCTCCAACCGGCGGAGACTGTGTAAAATATCTACTTTATGTCCCTATATTTACGGATTATGGCTTCAGCCTCCACCATATCCTCTTCAGTCCCAGGGCTCACCAGGGACCAGTGATGTAGAAGGAGCCAGCCCATCAAGTAATAATAAGAAAGCTCGATCTGATTGAAATGCCCCTTGCCCAGATGTTCCTCGAACTTCTGAGTAAAGATACGGAGCCCCTGGTGGATGCAGTATACCATAGCAGGTAGAAGGGCCAGCTTATGGCCGAAAGCCAATTTTATGGCAGGAAGGATGAGAGGGTGACTAAACTTATCTATAATCCCGGATCCACCTAAGAAGAACCAGTTGTGCAACCAAAGCATCAGATATCCCGCCAGCATGGCTTTCGCGAATAACTTATGGATATCCATATAAAAGTAGCTGAGTCCTTCTTCAAGATTACCCAGCTCATCTGCGAGTTCGTCTTCTTCAACCGTGGAGCCCTCGAGTTTCTCTACCTAGGCAATAGCCAGTTCCCGATGCGCCTGAATTAGGTCTGCCACTTCCTGTTCCGTTCGCGGCGCCCGGACGTGAACCCTACTAGAATCTTTCAAATCCAAAAAAAATTAGTAGAGGACTTTTTCTTTTTCAAAAGCTGCTGACAAATGCCATAATGGCACAGCAATTCCTGGTACTCCATCAATATTTTTGGATTCTTGGCCTCCAACTCTCTGATTTTTTTGTTACTCGGGGTATATTCTTCGTAGGGCTCCTTGCCCCAAGAAAGTTTTGAGATAGACCGCATCTCGTGCAAAACCAGTCCTTTCACATCATCGAACATGAATAGGGTCCCTGTCTGACAGTTATTAATTCTATCAGGACAATGAATAGGGGCCAGTTTATCTCTAGTCCGTAATATGTACCCCTCATAGCAAATAACAAGTCAGTGGCCTTTAGTTCCGCCCATAGTTTTTCAGGATCTACAGAGTCAGGTGACACTAGGAGACACTATAGTGTGCCCAACTAAGAACCCAAAACTGTCCCGTAGGATAGGAGCCCTTCCTGGCAACCTGGTAGAGGAAGGTTCCCGATGCCATAAAGCAAAGGTTAGAATACCATGATACCATGATACCATAGTATAGGAAATACTTATATATTGTCCCGTGTTAGGTAAGTGTTAAGGATAAGCATGGTATCCTAGTTAGGCTAGGGTATTAGTTTAATGTTTTAGTATTATCAAGATTCTATGATACCATAGTATAGGAGATACTTATATAATAATAGCACTTTGAATAGCTGTTACTAGCTAGTATTATTAGATACTAACTAAAATAGTTAGAATACCTTAGTACTAATTAGTATAAGCTAGGTAATAACTAATAGGGTCTAATATTAAATAATATGGACTAGTAGACCCTAGTATGACTTAGAATACCATAGTGTTAACTAATATAGTCTACTATAACCTAGTATAACAATGTATTAACCTAGTATCAAATAGTATACCCTAGTATGGACCTAAAAGTGGCCTAAAAATATAACAAGTTAGTTAACCACGTATATCATCTCATATCACTTTTAGACACTTATATTTTATATTTAGGTCATTGTGACTCCATTTTGGACATCGATCCTCACACATTGCTCAAGACCACAGGCGAGTATATTCTCTGACAGTTTTTGTTATTTTTGTTGATTACTATGATTCTAGTTTATAATGTATACTTGATTTTCGACACAGTTGATACACGGGCTAGTATTATAGATACCTGTTATGAGGAGTCATGATTGGATCTATCGTACTAGCTAGGGACGGAGAAATATTAGCAAGTTATGTGATCACACCCCACCTTACATGCACCATAGCTCACCCCACATCTCACGTAGGATATTGCCTAACCATATTACATGCCTCATAGCCCGTTATATATGAGTAGCCTGATACTTGCTCGCATCATAGCTAACCAGATGGTTAGCCTGACCTCACTTGTATTATAGCTAATCATATATAATAAGCATGATCAAGTACCAAGCCGATCGCATAGCAAACTAATATTTTAAGGCACTTAGCCAGTATGCTATTCTTCTATTTTTAATTCATATATTACTAGTATTCATATTTATCTTCTTTTACTGCTTACTATTACCAGTGTACTCATTGTTAGTTATTCCTCCATGATATTATGATTGTCTCTCTAGTTTTCCTTATATTCTAATGTTTTATTCCATCATATATATTCGTTACACACTGCTTTATAGTTTTTATCAATGTAATTGGAATTGTTGTTAGTTTATGTGCTTCGTTCCAATCCTGACTGGATAATATTTTTTAGAGAATCTCAAGGACTTTTGTCCTACTTATTATGGACCGAGAGTAGACGATGGGTATATTTCGGAGTCTCTGGAGGAGCCACTTCCAATAGAGGAGACACCATTAGTAACTTAGCTAGTTAGATTATATTGTACTGGATATGTCTCCAGCCTTTGATACATTGGGTTGTTATTATTTCTGAGATTGTTTTGAGTTTGAGTTATCTAGACTATCAGACTTATTGTTATTTGTTTGAGATATTTACTTTTAGACTTGTGTTGGAACTTTTTTTATATTATTTCATATCTTTATCATGTCAATCATTTTCCTGTAGATATTATTGTGATTGAGTATTGGTTATGATATTACATTTATATTCATCTTGTCCTCCTTATGGAGTTGAGATCATTGACAGGTTATATATTATTGTGAGATGTGATAGATAGTATTGTGACCTAGACAGCGTTCTACCACAAATGCTACGGCATAAGTTGGATATACCCATGACTTATGCCCCATTTCCTGATACGTGCCTTGACATGAACATTTGCGTGATCGTCTCATTCTGCTTTATCTTGAATGCTTCATATTCTTGTGTCGGTCGACTTATTTTTTATTCCTTCACTTGTAAGGTTCCTTCATGAGTGACCACAAAAAGTTTCCATACTTTATGAGAAGTACCACAAGTGGAGACCCTGTTAATACCTTATCATCAAGACTAGCTTACTTTGTCTGTGTATTGGTCAAGGGACTTATCTACAAGATTACCATATATGACTATTCTAGGTGGTTCTTATATCCATCTACTACAATAGCCTAAAGTTTAAAATTAAGTGACTTCAGATTAAAGCTCATACGTGTCTTCCAATACGTGTATTTAGTACCGTCAAATTGGGGTGGCCTACTTATAGAATGGCCTTCACCATTATTGGTTTGGATAGACCTAATATATGTCATAAATCTCGGGGAAGGTTAATCCGATAATAAGTGAACTTGCTCTAATACCAATTGAAGGACCGTGATGGCACCTCTAGAGGAGAGTAAATAGAGTGCTGCAGAATAATCTATCCAATGAAAAATTTATCCAAAGTAAAGGAAGTTAACTACTAATAGTAATATGCAAGACAGATATATAAAGAGTAAGGGTAAGAGAGAACAAACGCAAACACCTATATTTTATCCTGGTTTCCCTCTAAGATGACTAGTCCAAGCCCGAGAACCCTTGATCGAAGTTATATCCTCTATAATCACCAATTGTGAATCACAAACTTTGATCGGAAGGCGTATCACTTCTTTACAACTAAAAGGTTTGATACGAAGGCTTGCAACTTCACAGCTATAGAGAGAAAATTTGTTGAGCCAAGCTCTTACAACTCTGATAGACTTCTAGACCGAGATTGCACTGGGCACGTAAAAGACTAGGGAGATGATCTTGGAGATAGATAGGTTTAGGATCAGGGTATAGCTCACTAAAAGATAGGAAGATGAAGAGAAAAGTGTGAGTTAGATGATTTGAAATATAAAAAATCTATGCCTATTTATAGGTTGTTACCAAACTGAGTTCGGCCAGAATTCGCTATAGGATATTAAAATTTTCGAAAGTTAGGGGCCACAAAATCAGGGATTTCACAAATGTTCATATTTTTAAAATATTGACCGAGTTCGATCCGAGTTCGGCATAAATTCGGTCCAAGTTTGGTTAATTTTTTTGGCAGGGTTTTGGGTTTATATATGGCTAGTTTGGGTTTGTATATGGTGGATAGGTTTTAGGCTCATTTTATTGGACTTGGATTATGCCAGTATGACTCGATGTACATCAGTCCTAGACTCAAATAAAGTAAAAGATTACATAAATAAATTATAAAAGGACACAACACAACTAGTAATCATCATAGTATATTGAGTCTTTAGTTGTATCATATTACGACATATCGAAATATGATTTAGTTAACTATCAAAATTAAGTTGACTGAGACTGAATGGACCAACACGAAGTCCAATGACGATAATAGAGTTCAAGAGAATTTATAAAGCAATTGTGGATTAAGATTCTATTTAATCCTATCGCAGGCTCGCTCGGTATAGTAACATAACCAAGACGATATGCTCTGACCTGCATGGGCCACCACAAAAAACCATATTATGCCCTAGTCCCAAAATATATGGGACCAAGCCACGTAGCAATCACAAACTGGTATAGTCTAAAGTAGGATTCCTAATTTAAAGGATCCATCTCGACGTATTATGTAGTGGAAGTATTCTAATAAATATATTTATATTCCAATCCGTAGAAAAATAATATAGGAATGAACAATATGTACCGTAGTCTGCAACCCACTAGCATAAATGTCCGGATATACTCAAAACTGACAAAATAATTCTAGAAATACTAGGTTATAATAGCAGATAATAAGCCATAGGAAGATAATAAATTAACAGAGTAAGAACATTATATAATACCAAATAATAATATATGTATACAAGAACATACCCATTAGCAGCTCCAGTATATCACCATGTCAATCAACTCTGCAATCTGGCAAGGAACCAAGTCCTCAAAGGGACGTAACAAGATAATCAATACATGTCATAAGGTAAATACTGAATAGACATAAGGGCAAACTAACCATCTATGTGAATGCAACTTGAAATCAACTTTAGAACGTATAGGTAGATCATGAAAGTAATGGCTTAGCCCTTGGCTAGTGCCGATATATATACTTGTATATATCATCAACTGACAAAGCATAAGCGCTGGAGACCATCGACTGATATACCGTCCAGCAAATATATATATCCTCATCACCTGATAAAAAAATGTTAATAGGAAACATGAAACATGAGCTTAAGACCACCCCGCAGTTCTCCTCTGGAAAGCTATGATAGTATAAACGTCTGTCACATACGTCCTACTAATTATTTTCCTCGCCCAATGCTAATATACATGGCGTGACTACGTCATGGACATCTTATAACTACAATGCAAGTCACTAACTAACTAGACACCCTTAGTTACACAATATTTCGCTACATGAACCATTCACATCGATAGCTAGTCGAGTGTGAAGCCTGTGTCCTAGCATGTTCTCGTTCTCACACACAGTTTCATAAAATATTTAATTTTTAAAGTCTAGAAAGATATAAAGATATCTTCTCTAAATTTAGGTAAGTCTACTAGTGACTAAGTCTATAATCAAGACCAAACATCGACGGCTTCGTCGACTGCACCCGAGTCATTCTCAGACTCACACAACTACATTTTATTCAGATCAAAGTATATGAACATCAATATTTAAGTTTAAACAGTAAAACAAGGCAAGGTATAATTGCTTGGAACTCCAAAATAGTAAAGCTGCAATCCCGGTCCTATCTCCGAAGTCGAACAGTCTGGATTGCCTATATTATATATGTAATAATATCAGTAATTATTCTAGAGTTGTTACAAATACACAACAATAATAACCATACACACTTAAGCTAGAATATGTCATTAAGGATTTAGTATAAATAAGAGAACTAGTTCTAGGACACAAGACAAATTGGTTACCCTAGATGTTTATCCAAACCCTAACTTAACTTGGTTCCTATTCTACTACGTGACACATATTTCTAAAGTTAATCATACTAAGTTTTAGTCTCAAGTAATGATCATTAAGGCTTCAAAATTGTAATATACTAGCAAATGTCCAATAACATGTACTAATTTATAGGTTGAATACCAAATAAGGTTATAACAACATGTTTGAATCATTCTAGACCTTCCTAAAACATGGTTATATGTCACAAATAAGGTTAACTAGGATTGTTTCTACAGCTAGTCAAGTTTGACTACAAGTACACTAGTGATTGGCAAAATCTGTAACTTGTCAGTTTGGACAGTACCAACCGTAAATGATTATTCATATAGTCTTCTAACCATATAAACATCATTCTAACATGTTTTAGTATATCATCTATAAGTCCATTTCAAAATATAATAAGTTTCTAAAGTTTAATAAAACCAAACTATGGATTTTAGTCTCTAACTATCATGTCATGCACGCTGAAATTAAAGTTTCCATAACCTATTATTGGATAACAATTACCATGCAAGGGTATACTTTTCCATCAACTAATAGGTTTTATTTTACGTGGTTCGAAGTTTTTTTTATTCCGAGAAAATTTTGCACATAAAATCATAACATTTTTTATGACATGTCGCATAATTTCAATTCTTAAATTTTCTAAACTATGCCAAGAAAACCTATTTTACCCCAAGTTTCACATAGAATTAACATAAAGTAGGGTTAAGTTAAGGTTATGATTGTGAAACTTTTGTACTAAAATATGAAATATTTACACATAAAATAATAGCTACCGTAAAGTGTGACAGTTCTGGAATTTAATTTTCGTATCGGTGTTTAAAGTAGTTTCACTTAGTTCTATGCTATTTTTTTCAAGGTATCTACCTAGGGGAATTAAGTAACTAGTTTATTCTTATGTCATATAACATAAAATGACAAATAACGAAGGTACATACCTATTTACGAAATGCGAACAGCGTGCTTGTCGCCAAATTCAGACTGCGCACTCCGCTAAGAACATTCTCTAAGTAAAGGAAAACGGACAGAAAATGTAAACCCCCTATCCCAAGTTTTGGAATTTTCTAAAATTTTATCCACTTCAGCCATTAATTCTTAGAAAGGATTAGCTTATAACTACTTATTGTAAATAGTTCAATAAATAAAAGAAGAAAAAAAACTTTATATTATTAGGTTAAATAGGATATTGTTAAAATTTATTTAAAATATAAAGATAGATCATAAAGATAATGAGATAAATATTGAAATAAATAAATATATAGAAAATTAAAAATAAATATAAGATAATTCATAATATAATAGAGAGATATTTGTAGTTGTAGGTAAATATAATTATAGTTATCTACAAACAAAATCAATATTTAAAATAAAACAAAAACTATTCAAATCCTAATAAACTAACTTACATTTTTCCAAATCAATTCATGTTGCTCTCTATGTGTCCTACGTATACATATCCAAAATATGGGAAGGATAACTCCAATAACTCCCTCCATTGAAATCTTAAACTAAGCCCACCCTAATCCATCTTAAATATATTTTTTCTCTCAAATCCTATATATATAACCTAAAGCAATTTTTTGCATGGATCCTTTCAACCTATGGAGAGAACAATTATCTCGCAAACTCCATAGCTATATATATATATATATATATATATAAAGTCGAACAAATCTCCTCTCCTAGTCGATGCATCCTCAATATGTCCTCCGCCTCGACTTATTGCCCAGCATCATCACCAAGAGCTCCCGCTCATGTCCTCTTCTGCGTGTTTCAGAGATCTTTCTCGGTCGCGTACCTAGCTAGCTATTCGCCAGCATCATCCTTCAACCTTTCTCACATGGCCAACGTCACCATCGTTCTTTTCCTCAGTCCTGTAGCACAGATTGCGCGATAAATCACCAAGCCAAACCACAGGCATGTAGCAGTTCATGCCGGGAGCACGTCACTTGTTGGTAATCAAGTCTGCTGAAGGGGGCAGAGTTCGGTCTGAACTCGGTCCCTGGACGAGTTCGGGACAAACTCGGTGTGGTGTTCCAGAACCTTTGAACCAAACTTGGTCCGAGTTCGAAGTCGACGGTGGCTGCTCAGATTTTGGAGTTTTTATGTTATATTTTGGACCCTTGATGCTAGTAGACGGTTGTATCTTATGTTTGGCTATTTTTTGGGTTTTTTAACCCTAAAATAGGTTTCTCATTCTATAATTAGGGTGGAGGGTGGAGGCACAAAGGAGAAGCACAAGTTGGAGATTTGGGGTGCTCGTCCACAAAAAATCTAAGAGAAAGTCCGTGCTTTGCTCTTAGGACTTCTCCATCTAAGACAGAAGAACGAATAAGATCTAATCAAGGAGTCATCAACTTTGGTTAGGAAGATTACTACAGGTTGGTTAGTGATTTCAATTGTAATCTTTTGCTTTTCATCTTGAGTGTGGTGAGGGGGTTGAACCTTTTTGAATAAAGGGTTTTGACATTAGTTTTTTGCAATCTTGTAATTTTATCTGAGTTATAAAGGTTTGGATTTGTCCAGGTGACATAGTCACCGCCATATACTTGTCTTCATTTGGGCTTGGTGTTCGTAAATTTGTTGGTCATGTCAGGTAGGTTGGCAAGCTCTTCTTCCACTGCACGACCAACACGTGGTATCAGAGCGCACATGTTCCCAACACATGGTATCAGAGCATACGTGTTCTCAATATGTGGTATTAGAATGTACATGTTCATAACATATGGTATCAGAGCGCATATTTTCCTGACACATGGTATCAGAACTCATGTATTCCCAATACATGGTATCAGAGCCAGGTTCTTCTCGAGAGGGAAGGTGCAACTATATCTATGGAGCAGATGAATATTTGTATGATCACCTTCATAGGGGGAAACTGGACAATTTGGAAGCCAACGATGGAGGATCTACTCTGGTGCAAGGACTTGCATAGTCTGTTGGAGGGCGATAGCACAAAGGCGACGGACAAAGGTATTGATGAGTAGAAACAACTGGATCAGAAAGCTGTTAGATTCATCCGCCAATGGCTGGATGACTCAGTGTTTCACCATGTGTCTATGGAGAGTTCTCCAAAAGCATTGTGGGAGAAGCTGCATTCGTTGTATAAAAGGAAAACGACTGGCAATAAGGCATTTCTGATTTGCCAACTCATCAACTCAAAGTACAAGGAGGTTGCACCGGTGGCACAACATCTGAACGAGGTTCAGGGCATCATCAATCAGATGTCTGTGATGAAGATGGTGATTGAGGATGAGTTTTAGGCTCTTCTGCTTTTGAGTTCTCTGTTGGAAACCTAGGAGATGTTGGTGGTGTCGGTGAGCAACTTCGCTCATGATAGAGTTGTCACAAAAGAGGCGGTCATAAGCAACTTCTTGAACGAGGAGATTCGAAGTAAGCGAGTGGAATCGTTGCAGGAGTCCGCTCTGGTAGCTTCGTACGGGAAGGGAAGACCCGTCATAGGTAACGACAGGAGAGAGTTCTCGGGATCTTGCGATTGTGGACCACAAAGAGGGCTGCTATCACTGTGGTAAAAGGGGTCATATCAAGAGGAACTGCATGAAGCTCAAAGCTGAGAAGGCCAAAGGCAAGGATGATCAGGAGGATGTCACGGCTATGAGAGATCTTATTATCGCAGCAACTGACACAAAGGAACCTTGTGGCATGTGTCATAATGACGATTGGGTTATGGACACGGGGTCATCGTATCATGTCACTTCATATAGGAGGATCTCTATGTCATACCTCGGTGGCAGGTTTGGACGTGTGAAGATGGGCAACAAGGAAAAGGCTGTAGTTGTAGGCATTGGTGATGTGCACTTGATAACGGATCTTGGAGAGAAGCTCATTATCAAAGATATGCGACATGTATCGAGTTTGTGCTATAACTTGGTTTTGGTAGGAAGACTGGCAGATGATGGTTGTCGTAGTTTGTTTGGGGACAAAGATTGGTAAAGGGTTCCCAGCAGCTGGCTCGAGAAGATTTGTGTTGTGGCATATATATGCTCAAGTTACTGTGGTATACATGAAGACCATAGACACCAGATGGAGGCTCGAGGGGTATTCGACAGGAGGTGAATCGTCGAAAACTTGTCTTAGAGAGGCTTCGAGATACTTAGAGGGATATAGAGGATTCGGTTCGTCGAGATAAAGCGATGGAATTGTGATAAATCAATTATTGAGGGTCAGTCTGTCGGTCACATGATAGTTGGTCGGTCTCCAGGTAGGGGTCGTTCCACAGATCCAATTTTGGCGACGGGTGGTTTTCTAAAGCTTCATGAAGCGACATTGGTTTCAGCAGTTTGACGCTAAGGAGGATATTCTGCTTGAGGACACATATGTATGGGGAGCTTCAGGTTCGGACACAAAGGTAGGCAGATTCAAGAGTTTGAATCTCAGAAGAATCATACCATCTACTTGGTCTAGTCAGCCAAGGGTGAAGAAGCTCGTCGAAACGTTAACACATTTCGGTAGAAGACGGAAGTCGGGGACATAAAGCCAAGACTCACGGTGAGGTTGATCATTAGGGTCTTCGGTCTTGGCCTCGTCATCGATATCGACAGGATCCTAGTTGTGCAGGAAGTATTACGCATGGAAGCTAGCGTCGACGTGATTGTCAAGGAGCTGGCGATGACAGAAGATGCAAAGAAACTCGGAGGATCGAAGATCGGTGGGATGGGGGAGCAGAATTTCTATCGTGGGGCGACAGGCATGGAGTACAATTGAGGGGCCATGGAACCAACACCTCTCATCAGACTAGAGGGGGAGATTGTTGGGAATCTAGTTTGTTGAAGGGGCAGAGTTCACTCCGAACTCAATCCCTGGCTAAGTTTGGGCCAAACTCGGTGTAGTATTCTATAACCTTTGAACCGAACCTAGTTTGAGTTCGGTGTCGGTAGTGCCTGCTTTGGTTTTGGAGTTTTTATGTTATCATTTGGACCGTTGGATGCTAGTGGACAGCTGGATTTTACAGTTGGCCGTTTTTAGGGTTTTTTAACCCAAAAATAGGTTTCTTATCCTATATATAGGGATAAGGGTGGAGGCACAAAGGAGAAGTATAAGTTGGAGATTTGGGGTACTCGTTCACAAAAAAAATAAGATAAATCCCGTGCTTTGCTCTTAGGACTTCGTCATTCTAGATAGAAGGAAGAAGGAGATTTAATCGAGGAGTCATCAACTTCGGTTAGGGAGATTGCTATCGATTGGTGAGTGATTTCAATTATAATCTTCTGCTTTTCTTTTTGAGTGTAGTGAGGGGGTTGAACCTTTTAGGGAAAAGAATTTTAATATTAGTTTTTTGCAATCTTATAATTTCATCTGAGTTATACAGGTTGGGATTTATCTAGGTGACGTTGTCACCTCCATATACTTGTATTCGTCTGTGCTTGGTGTTCATAGATTGGTTGCTCATCACAGGTGGGTTGGAAAGCGCTTCTTCCACTATATGACCAACACGTGGTATCAAAGTGCACATATTCCAAATACGTGGTATTAAAGTACATGTGTTCTCAACAAGTGGTATCAGAATGCACGTGTTCACAACACGTGGTATCATAGTGCACGTATTTCCAACACATGGTATCAGAGCGCACGTGTTCCCAACATCACTTCTGTACGAGTTTAGTACCACCCGACAGCCACGAAACTCCCATAATCCAGTATCGGCAGTCCGCGTGTGTTCCCGACCTTCCACTTGAGCCATGCCTGCAAGCCTCGACCACTGAATCTTCCTCACTGACTGAACAGGTCGACCGATAACCAAAGGACCTCTCCAAGCCGAGCGCGTCCCAAACTTGTTTCTCGACCCTCTTCCAAAATCGCATAGCATTGGAGCGTCGCTACTACCTCGATCATCCATCCTCTTAAGTACTATGTAATTTAGAATATGTTAACTAAATATTGAATTTGTTAAGTCTACAGGAATTTAGAAGTTGTTAATAGAATAAAGTTATGGAAGAAACATCTTTTTTGGTCCTTTTCCAATCAATAGGAATATGTCATATACAAGCTTCATGTCTCTTCCTAATTACAAATTCAGACATGATATAAGCTGTGAGCCCATTAAGTAAATTATAAAGAAATAAGGGATATTATTTTGGCCGTTAATTTAAATAGGAAGGTAATAGTTAAACTTAAATATGTTAGGCGAGAGCAGTTTACTTTAAATAATAATAATAATAATAATAAAGAAGATATAGTTGATTAATGGAAATAAATTATTTATATTTATTAATAAGATGATAAAAAAGTATAAAGAATAGAATAAATGAATATAACTTGAATAGTAAAATTATATTAATTGATAGCCTTTTTATTTATGTTTAGGTTTGAGACCATATCATGGTACCAAATCTCAGAATGCTTTGGAGCACTCCAGGCAAGATACCTTGCCTTCTTTACAGTATATGTACATACTTATATTCCCTTTTTCTCATGAATAATATTTTGCTAGTATTTTTTTTATTAATGTGTTCTAATGTGATAGGCCTTGTAGATGACTTGTAATTGCGATAGTTCATACTTGGTTGATTGAAACCCATACATTACATGAGTTATACCGTATCATGGGGTGGGAAGGACGAATAGGATATATTTGGACTGCTACTTCCACTTACTATTTTTCTCAGCTGGCGAGTCCACACTACGGACGAGGGTTGATGTCATGCCCTAGTACCCGAATAAGGAGACGGACATGTCCAGCTACCCCGTACAAGGTATGGAACATCATACGACGATCACTATTGTAACTTAGACAAGGGGGTGCATGCTATAATCAAGTCACTTAGGGTCACGCAGAGCATCTATGTCTCAATTAATCAAACAAGAAATAGTAAATATAGAACATATATGATAAAGCAGAAAGTCATTCCAAACGCTCGATCAAAATATTCTGGAAACCAACTATACAAAATGAGAAGCTGGTGGAGTAGCAAAAGAACATGACCGAGATCAGCTGTAGTCTAATTAATTATAATCATGTAAAAGAAGCTAATGTCCGGACCATCCATCTAACAAGTGTTGGTGGCTAAACGCCCAAAAGATTAAATTGTACAGTAACGAGCAGGGAAGAAGAAACCTACTCGTGTAAGCTAGATCCTCATGTGCTAGCTCTAACCTCTAGATCCTCATGTGCTAGCTCTAAACCTGGCCATAAAAAACCAGTGGTTTAGACCCCAAATAAAAAGTAACACAAGGAAGCACGATTGAAGAAATAAAAACCAAGACAACTTATGTATATAGTGTTTGAACCAAGGACCGTAGGCGTATACACCATCAACTAGGCAATATGATACTCCTACACCAAACTTATGTATATAGTATTTAAAACAAGGACCATAGGCGTATACACCATCAACTAGGCAATATGATACTCCTACACTAAACATGGACAAGATGTGCCATACCATATCGAGATAATGCACATCCTCTGATTCAAGTCAAGCTATAAGATTTTGTGTTACAATCTCAGCCCATAGCCTAACATAGAACAATAGTCTAACCCTATAACCAAACATGGACAAGGGTTGAACCATCACTCCACGATAATCCATGTTCCAAAACTGCTAACAGAAGATACAAACACAATCAAGCATAATTATAATACGGCCAATCACTTGTTTTGCTTGCTAGGCAAAATCTGCGTTATCCCAAAATTATAATACAAATAATAGAAATCCTCAGGTCGTGCATTGTTTAAGCGGGGCTAACCAAGCCATGATAATTGTAGCATCGTCTACTCGAATTACCATACATAATTAGTGATTAGAATACACTTGTAATTATTTGGAAATTTTGTTTTGAAATGTCACTACCATATTTCAGAATAAGGGTATTTTTATCTTTTTATTTATTTAATTTAATGTGTTAATATATTGCATAATATTTATATATTATATATAGTGTTCCTTAAATGCATGAGTTAGTGGACTGGACCTAGAAACCCACTAGTTAAACCTTTGACCAAATTATAGGAGTATGGACGTTAATTAGCATTTTTGGGATTTAATATAAGGGACTATATTTAATTGCTGTGATTTTATTTGATTGTTGTACCTTACCGTTGCTTCGTTATTGTGAGCGCTACACTAGTTTTTGTCTTCCAACACATTTCACATCCTTGTCCTAGACGTGCCAATCTTCTATTCTAATCCTTGTGTAACTCATAACTATGCCCCCTTGTGCTTCATTTTAGTCGCACAACATTCATCGCAAACGTTTATATTTAATTTCATATAAATCTGACTTTACATCATTGTGCGTTCGAATTACTATTGGAAACACAATCTTGACCCATTTTATGCAACCCAAATTATGATAATATTCTATTATGAGTCCTCTACATCCATGACACTTGTGTTCCACCTAATTTTAACCCTATATACTTCCAATAAATTTTAGAATGCCATTTACATTAATTTTAATTAAATTAATGTAAGGACCCAATTTAATCCAAAAACCTTACTTGTGCAATTTTTTTAATTTTTTTGGGAATTATATGCAAAGTGCATTGAGGTGTTCACACCCCATTGGACCAAACACATGAAGAAACCCTATTTTCCTTCATTGATCGGTCATGTGTATTTTTTCTTTATTTTAGAGTGTGCAACACTCAACATCTTCCCCCTCACTAATCTCTACCCTACATTCAACCAAACAACATCTCCACCCTTTAAATTTTTATGTAAAAACTAGCTAAACCCCAACCCCAAGGAGTACTTGGGCAGCCTAATTTCCTAGGTGTACATCACCTCTTTTCTTCCAATACATATATATACACTTTTGACATATTATTTTGATCACCAGAACAAAACCAAAACCTAGCCGACTATACATAATCCCCATCATCTTCATCCATGTTTACCGCCGCCGACCGGAGCAGTCCCGTGTCCAGCCATCCCGATCTCTCTAACGCTGTATTGCATCACCGCCGGTACAGCCGCTCGACCGGAGCCCGACAGCACCAGTGTCGCCCCCTCGACCGCTGACATCATTGTTAATGCCGACGCCCTTCACCAACATCGTCTGTACCACCGCACGACCTCACTGAACCGCCGGATCCATCCATCCCAGCCTCCCATTCACCTCGACTGATCAGCCCTATCTCGTCTGAATTCCCAACTCGCCGGACCGTTCTCGACTCTGTCAACACCTGCGACTTCACAGCAGCCGATCTCCTCCACCCGACCTCGCTTGGACGACCCGATCACCTGAGCCGCCTCCATCAGCCCTGAACCGTGAAGCACCACCATCTGAACACCACCATCATTCACCATCACCGACTTCCCTCTCGCCTGGGACTTCCCTCGACAGCGACTGGACCAGACCGACGACCTAGCCTGAGCACGCAAGACTCTTTGACACAGGAGCAGCCTAGCCTCCACTATGATGCAATCGAGCACCACCTCGACGTCGAACACCCCCTCGTGCATGTGTACGCCAATGTAGAAGCATAAAAAATATGCTGGGGAATCTCTACGCGTAAAACCCTCAACATGCAGGCAGTCGCGTAAAATAGAGCTCCAACACTAGGTAGCGTAAGACATGACTTCAGAGCCATGGGCGTACAACAGAGCTTTAACGCTATTTAGCATACAATATAGCTACAGAACAGCCTGCATAATGCAGCATTTCCAGACCACTTTGGCGTACAATGATTACTACTCGTCTGCTTTTAATGTAGCGTGGAGTTGTTCGAGGAACTCTTCGTATTCCTCGAATGAACCTGTCAGACCGTACAATGAACCTGACCCCTGACAAAAAGTACTGCACGACTACCAAGAAGACGGCTGTAATAATGATTCTACACAGAGCCCCAGACTGTCGTTTATTGACAAAGCCTTGATATAAGACATCGTTTACGCATTCAAGGAATATGCTGCCTATTTTACACAGGCAGATATAAGCTTTTACGCTCAAGATGAGACAAAACTAGACGCCACATCAAAAACTGCTCTTCATACAGAACTCGAGGCACGTCTCTGCAGTTAATGCGCGAGATGGGGGCAGATCTCTGCATTTAATACATGAGATTCTGTTCTGTTTTCCAATGACTGGGTGAGCTACAATTAGGACTAATACATCCACATCACCATCCCTGCACATTACGCCATCAGGCTACTTTCAGCTATAGGAGTACGTCGTATGCTATTTCCTTGAAATACGCCAACTCAGGCTATATCTGCGAAGGTACGTGATAAGACTCTATGGTCCAGAATATGCTCAGGACTCCAGTCAAAATCAAGTTTTACATGCTACCTGGTTTCTACGCCAACTTGACAACTTTTCGGCTTCTACGCTAACCTGGCTTCTACGCCAACTTGACAACTTTTCGGCTTTTACGCCTACTTGGCTTCTACACCAACAAGATGACTATTTGGCTTCTACGCCAAGGTGACAGTTATTTGGCTTCTACGCCAACCTGCTCTACGCGAGGGGCAGTTACCTACGTGGCTTGCATACCGTGATCTTCGCAGCAGTTATACGCATTACCTCTTAATGCGATACGCGTCACACGCAGATTCAGAAGATCATTCAGACGTGGGTGGCAGTTATTATAATCGCCGCGTAAAAAGTGCCACACTCTCCACTGTTCGGCTTCTACGCCGACTGGACGGTTACTGTCACTAAACCCTATAAATAGAGACCTCCGGCCACGGAGGTCAAGGGTCGAAGATTTTTGAGAGGTCGAAGAAAGGTCGAAAAATCAAATTTTTAAGAGAAAAGTGTCTAGAGCACAGACATAGAGTAGTGATTGACGACTTTGGCATCGAGCAACCAATCCCTTTTGCGATCTTTGAAGCTTCTCCTTCTTCTACAACACTTCTTCGTCATCGTGTGGTCCAAGGGAGAAAGTGATTGACCGCAGATCAGACTCCTATAGCAATATTTCTCCAGAATCAAACTTTTGTACTTAACATCCTCATATAGGATTAATTGTACTTCTTTTTCTTGTTTGTAAACCAAAAAAAGGGTTTCGTATAAACCTAGTTTTATTTCTTTTATTTATTATCAAATACAAGATGGTGACTCTGCTGGGGACTACTTTCTCATCTAACGAGAAAGTCATTGCTCAACACGATGCTGTATCCGTAGGATCAATGAAGAAGACCTTGGTAGTCTAATTCGACCAATCAGCCTACGAAGACATGCTTCGAGTAGGGGGTGGCTCTCATTCCCTCTCCGTCCAAGATAACGGGAAATTGCATAAAGTATTGATGCCTCGGACATTCCCTACCATTCCTGCGGACTCTTTCTCTCTCCGACCGACAAGGTTGTAGCATCGCAACTTATACGCCCCGCGCGTAAAACTCAGTCTCCCATCTGTGACGTGGCAGACAAAACTTCTGGCAATGCCTCAGTGCTAGTCCAGAAGTCCATTACGTGCCCCGTGCGTAAAACTCAGTCTTCCGTCTATGATATGGCAAACAAAACTTCTGGCAATGCCTCAGTGCTAATCCAGAAGTTCATTCAGCGCACTGCACGTAAAACTTCGTCTCCCGTTTGTGACGTGGCAGACAAAACTTCTGACAATACCTTAGCGCCAATTCAGAAGTCTACTCCGCGCTCCACGCGTAAAAAGATATCTCCCGCCTATAAGGAGGCAGATGGTCCCTGCAATCTCTACAAGGGAAAACAAGTGGCGGACTTCCCAACCTCTCCGCCTTTACTCCATCAAGAGAAGAATCTGTCCGCTCTCCGGATTACGCGAGATGCTGATGGCAGATTGAGGACTTCCTCAGTTTTACGCCAGCCTGAGCAAAGTTCCAAATTATACCAGGACAAACCCCTCAGCATAAAGAAGGCCCGGTTCGTGGATAGATACGCTTCTCATGGATCATGTGCTACTCATTTGGCTGAACTGCTATATACGCATGGCAGGAAGAGACTTATGATTCCCAATATCCGCGTTCTAACTGATGTAAAAAGGCAAAATAAGCCTTCTTCTTCTTCTGCTGTTAATCCTCCTGACTTGCATAATTTCTTGATCCAGAAGCGCAAAGATAGGGGATCCTCTAACATATCTATTACACCCCCTAGGGAGCACTGTTGTAATAGTCATAAAGTTGTAGTTAATTATTGTTGTTCTAAGGCAAAATGGTCAGTTATCGACCGGTTGAACTACTCTTTGCCCTTACAGGAAGAAGAACCAACATTCGTATCGATAAACATGGCATCGCACATTCCTAGAGGAAGGTCAAGTTCAAGAAGTAATCCCTCTAGAACTCTGAGCCAAAGAAGATTCAACAGACTCCTTGAGAACATTGAAGTAGGTGTTTTTCGAAATACTCGCTCGAGGTCGCGATAATCGGCTTCATATTCTTCCGATTCTGACACAGGGGGTCGACAATTTCCTGAATGTGATACTGACAGTATAGACTCAATCTCTACAGAGATCTATACCAACCCCTCAGTAGCATCCAGAGAAATGGGAGTCTATGCCATCGGAGATGAACATGAAAAAGCTTTCCCATCGGGAAGTACGGAACAACGCGTTGCTATTTTAGAAGCATCACTCAAAGAGATACATACCATGATGCAGAGTATGCACCAAATGTTGGTGACTCAAAGCACGGCTGCGCCTGTTCCTCTGACTGAACTACGGGTGGGAGTAGAGATACCATCAAGTCAGGAGCCTATTCAAAATCAAGAATCAGCTGCTCCTCAACCCAGAAAATATATTACCTCCTATTGGGGTCACAATACAGGCGGTCTCTCACCTCTCTGCGGTCCCTCTCCCAACTGAAGATCCAATGCAAGCGGTGCGGGAATTAAAAGCTAAATTTGACGCCCTGAAGCATAAGGATCAGCTCAAAAAGTTGGGGATCAATCAGCAATACCCTGTTATCTGTGACGAGATCCCTTTTCCACCAAAATACAAACCACAGGCTATGGTTTTATTTGAGGAAAAAATATCACCAAGCCAGTACATGAACTACTTCAGCATGATGATGGTGTTGCTGCAAGGGAATGACGCCCTTCTCACGCGAGTATTTAAGGGTTGTTTGTCTGGCGTAGCCTATCAATGGTACCATAGTCTGGCGAACAATTGTATTACTTTCTTCGAAGATTTTAAGACCCTGTTCTTCGCTCGATTATACGAGCGAGGAATGAACATGTCTATTTTATCGCTCATCAAAGTGAAGCAGAAGGAGAAGAAGAACGTTCGTATTTTTATTGAACATTTTCGTCCGGCCACTTTGCCGATGCCTTCCGGAGTTCCAGATTTTGCCTTGGTGGATATTTACAGGAAGAACCTTCTTCCATTAATCTCGATGTTCACAGGACCATATCAGTTCCATGATTGGCCCTCATTTATTATCTCAGTGGTAGCCGCTGAAGACAATAGTCGGAAGGCACATGACAATGGAATCATGATCTCCACCTTTGACAAAGGGAAACGGTCATCTTAAAATAGCGACCATCCTCGTAGTTCCAAAGAAAGGAAGCTCTGGCAATTATCATGTCCAGGCAACCTACCACGGCAACTACGCAGACGAAACCTGGGACTTCCAAGCCCATCGAAGAATACTCTTTTGACGACGATGATATTCCAAGCATATTAGAGTGCCTAGTCAAAAGTGGCAAGATTACCTTCCCCGAGGTAAAGCGGCCTAATGAAGTCGGCAGTACCAATAATCCTAAGTACTATATTTTCCACAGGTACATACATCACCCCACAAAGGCATGCTATGTAGTAAAGAGGAAAATCCAGGAGTTGATCGTTGCTAAGGCCATCACTCTGCACAATAGCGAGAAGACGGTCACTGCCAACATAATCTCTCTCCAATTCGGCAATCTGCCTTCTCAAAAAGTTTCGAATAGTGTTGTACCTATTTCTCGAACAATGTTGAACATCATTAATATCCCTCCGGCCAGGGGTCAAAATCAAGACCTGGTACCCCTAACTACCCAGCGTGGTGAGATTATGTGGGTTCATCTAGATCTGGTGTCAGAGATCGAGGAAGAGACTCAAGCTGCTAAGGCTAAGTCTAAAAAGAACTCAAGGCATAAACCATGTCATATGGTTGCGATATCCTCGACATCAGAAGAAGAGTCTTTGGCTACATGAACCCGTTCAGGGAAAGCCTACCTCAAGGACTATAGAGAAAATCAGGAAGATGCAACGACAGACACTTCAGCTTCCAAACTTCTAGAGTCTGAACCTATCATACAAGAGGCGGGTCCTTCTAGACCGACTTTGGCGGACAAGGGCAAGCAAAAAGAAGTACGTTTTGATAAACCTTTGAAGAATATTCAAAACAAAGGTTTAGAAAAGCTATATAATTTCGACGTGTTGGCTCAGTTGGCTAATACTCCAGCCAGATTGTCCATCTTTTAGCTACTCAGGCTATCAAAAGACACTCATCAGGCCTTGAGTGAAGCATTAATGCAGCCAGATGCATGCTTGACTCAGTTCAAGTCTCCCGATAAAGAACCCGTGGCATGCCCTCAATGCCATAGTGTGATGGAGGTGGTACCGAATATCACTTTCACTCAAGATGACATGTTGTTGAAATATAATAAGCATGACAGGCCCCTCTATTACACCGGATACGTCGGTTCCATAGAAGTAGATTGGATTCACATAGATCCGGGATCATCGATCAGCATTATCCCTCATAGTCTGCTAAGACCATTAAGGATCCCTACCAGCGAACTGGCTTATACTACCACTACAATCGTGGGCTTTAATGCCAGAAAAAGCAAACCGTTGGGAAAGATTCGTCTGAGGATCCAAATCGGTGACCTTAGATCAGTGGCTACATGCTACATCATCGATTCAGAGGTGTCCTACAATATTCTGCTAGGCAGACCATGGATCCACGACCATAACATTGTTCCTTCGACTCTGCATCAATGCTTCAAATATGTAGACGCCAAAGGAATAGTACAAACGGAGTTTACTGACCTTAATCCGTTCAAAGGAGTTGAGTCCTACTACTTCGATGCCATGTTGTACACCCGAGACTACATGAAGGAGGTGTCAGGCAAGACAGAGGAGGAATCCCACCGGGAACCAGAAAAACCTTTTGCTGAGCAGCCTTTGTCAATCAAGGTGAAAGGGTGAACTACTCGTTCGAAAGTCATGGAACCCATGGCTATCCACTTGGACATATCCAAATCAAGAGGAGGAAAGGATACCCTAGTGATCATTCGGAACCAGAAGCCTCCACCCTTGGTCATTAATCTTCGGCGCAACAAGCAGCTGACTGATGAAAATACAGCCTGTTTTAGATAATAAACGAGAAAAGATTTGATGAATGCGGAAAATGAGGTCTTGTACGAAGACCCATCATTCTTTTATGTTTATAAACAAGATTGTACAAATTTGATCCTACACGAGGATGTCTAAGTATAATTTATTTAATATGGGTGAATATTGCTATAGGTGTCTGATCTGTAGTCGATCACTTTTGCCCTTGGACTACACGAGGTTGAAGAAGTGTCGTAGAAGACAGGTAGCAGCTTCGAAGGTTGCTAAAGAGGGTGGATGCCCGATGCCAAATTCATCGATCCCTTCTCTTTGCCTGAGCTCTGGATTCTCCTCTCTCTTCCTCTCTCTCTCTCTCTCGACCGTTGGATCTGGTACTGGATCTCTCGCTCAGTTTTCAGACCTAACTTCTTCGACCCTCCAATTTGTCGACCTATTTCTGATCGTTCCCTTTTTTCCTCGTTGATAGAGGTCTCTATTTATAGAGGTTTTAGTGATAGTGACCACTCAATCAGTATAAAAACCGAGTAGTGGAAAGTACAGCACCCTTTTACACAACAGTTAAAATAACCAATGCCTGCGTATAGATGATCTTTTGAATGAGCGTGTGACGCGGGTCCAACTAAGGGACAAAATGCGTATAACTGCTACGAAGATCACGGCATAGAAGCCACGTAGGTAGGTATCCCTCGTGTAGAAGAGGTTGGCATAGAAGCCAATGTCTGTCACCATGGCATAGAAGCCAAATAGTTATCAAATCGGCATAGAAGCCGAATAGGCGTAGAAGCCGGGTGGTCATAGAGGCCGAGTGGACGTAGAATTCGAGTGGTCATAGAGGCCGAGTGGGCATAGAAGCCGAGTGGTCATAGAGGCCGAATAGGCATAGAAGCCGAGTAGGCACAGAAGGCCGAATGGGCGTAGAAGCCGAGTAGGCACCAAAGCTGAATAGGCGTAGAAGCCGCTGCGTAACGTACCAGAGTGATGATGTGGACGTCTTTAGCCGGAATTATGTTTCTTGGAGATAATCAGATCTCTTGTATTAAATGCAGAGATCTGCCCCGATCCTATGCTTTAAATGCAGATGCTTGTCTTTAAGATTTGCCATCATTATGTGCATTAAATGCAGATACGTACCTTGAATCCTGTGCGAAGAGTAACCACTGTCGTGGCAGTCTGTTCGTCTTCTGCGGAGCGTAAGGAGCTCTCATCTGCCTATGTAAAACTAGGCAGCGTATTCCCTTGTATGTGTAGGAGCAGCTCTCGCAAAGGGGATGTCACTAAATGACGGTTCTGTGACATTTAATTAAATATCCTGCATTAAATGTGGAGATTTGCCATCATCCTGCACATTAAATTTAGAGGCATGTTTTGAAGGTCTGCCATCCTTCTGTGATCAAACGCAGAGACATGCCTCAAGCATCTATCAGTATTCGACGCATTAATTGCAGAGACGTGCCTTGAGGGCCTGTCACCACCCTGTACATTAAATACAGAGATGCGCCTCGAGTCACGTACGGAGTACAGCTTTTGCCGTGGCAGGCGGTTTGTCTTTCGCGGAGCGTAAGGAGCTCTCATCTGCCTGTGTAAAACTAGGCAGCGTATTCCTCTGTGTACATAAAAGCGGTTTTACGCAAGGGAAATGGCAGTAAATGACAGCCTGGATTGTAGTACCGCGCCATTATTATAGCCATCGCTTGGGTAGTCGAGCAGTATCCCTTTGTCAGAAGTCGAGACGTCAGGTTCATTGCAGGATCTGACGGGTTCATTACAGGATCTGACAGGTTCACTTCGGAGAATACGAAGCATCCCTCGTACACTTCAATGTTGCATTGAAAGAGGATGAGTTTTACGCCATAAAGGCGATGAGGCACCCTGTTTATGCTGAAGCAGCCTAGACATACTGTCCTACGCGGATGGTCCTCGAGCCTATATTTCACGCTGTGCTTAGCGGAGAAGCTCTGTTTGCTCGTTGAAGGCTCTGAAGTCCTCTGTTTACGCTGCTTTGCATCAATATGCTGCGTAGAGCTTCCCAGCGTATTTTGCTTGCTTCTACAAGACCCCCTTCAAAGCTTTTAAATTCCTCATAATTTGAAACGCTTTGAATAAAGCATGAACCGCTCCTCATAACTCGAAATATTTTTGAATGGAGTTTTGAAACGGTCGAGGCAGACTTTATGGCAGATTTATTAGGGCTCAGTACTCTCTCTCGCCTATAAAAAGGCTGAGGAGTTCTCCTGTTCTTCCCACACTTCCTTCATAATACGGAGATGATGGCTGGAGTTCATCCGGTCGACTTGAGGAAGAAGGAGATCATGCTCTTCTAGTATGTAAGAAGCCAAAAAAGATGGCGTCTTCAAGCAAATATCCTCTGCAATGATGGATCATGGAAGGATATCATAGCCTCCTTTGCTCTGGATAATCAGCAACTTTGTATGGTGGTTCTTTGGGAGAGAAGAAGAATCGTATTTCACCACGCTGCTTGCAAGTGGCACCTTCTCCCGTTACCTCCGTGGCGCGGGATGTAGGCAAGCAGATTTACTCTGCTTTCCTTCTGTTGGAGGATGGGTCTATGCCAAGTTTTATATTCTCCCGCCGTTGACCCATATGTCAGTCGTGTTACGGTTAACGACTGGCTGCTGGAGGATGAAGAATGCTGCCCATGCGAGAACCTGGCCGAAACAGATTCTGGGTGCGATATTTAAATGAAAATGAGAAACCCTTTTTAGACGAGATTTAGACTGGATTTCCCTCATATGTAATCATGATTTTAATAAGATTGTTTTCTTCTTCATATGATCATGTTGCCATACTTTGCTGTGAAGTCTGAATATGTGTAGCTTTGACACGTCTGATTCTTTACGCTGACTCTGTATAGAAAGAGTGCTAGGTCCTGTCCTGCCTTTTACGCATAACTAGGGATTCGTAGAAAGCCGCTTTAGCATTCGAGTGTTCGAACTTTCCTGCTATTTAGGAGTGAGAAACCGAGTAGAATTCTGAACTGTTACTTCTGATAAACAGAATTTCTTTGTTCAGACATCATCTTCAAGAATAATTTCTCGAAAATTCCTTAGAACAGGATGAGAAATGGCTGTCAAACTGATTTGCCATCTTGGTAGATGAAATATTCAAACTGGAGTCTAGATGAACTTCGAATTGACCCATGAAGAAGAGTAATTTTTTAATATTGAACTCTGTATGCTTCGGGTACTTGGGATATCTTGAGGTCAAGAAGGAGTATCTTCTGTGTGAACTCCTGTAATTGACCGCCTTGAGGATCGTTCAGATGTACGCGTACTCTGGCCTGCATATCTTTCAAATATGCGAGAAGTCATGGAGCACGAAATCGTAAGTTGGCAGCCTCTGAGCATAAACTAAACACCATCGAGAGTGAAATCATAGACTTGTAGTTCCCGAGCGTGAAGTCGTAGGTTTGTAGCCTCTCGAGCATAAAAGCTACCGAGCACAAAGGCATACGGCCGTAAAACTCGACTTGTAGCTGTTGAATGTAAAGCCGTAGATTCATAGCTGTCGAGCGTAGAAAGCTCCTTAGCGTAGAACTGTAGATTTGTTGCTTCTGAAAAAAAATTTTCCGAGCGTGAAGTCGTGGATCCGTCGCCTCTGAGCGTAAACTAAGCGCCACCGAGCGTGAGATCATCGATTTGGTATCTGCTGAGCGTGAAGTCGTAGGTTTGTAGCCTCTCGAGCATAAAAGCTACCGAGCACAAAGGCATCCGGGCGTAAAACCATAGACTTATAGCCTGCGAGCGTAAAATCATAGATCTGTAGCTGTCGAGCGTAGAAAGCTCCTTAGCGTAGAAACCATGAACCTGCTTTGCCCGAAAAACTTTTTGAATTCGCTGACTGTCCGTCTTCTCAGAATAAATAGGCTGACGTAGGAACCAATCATAACCGAATATTAATTTAGGGGATTTGGTTCGGGGTCCGAAGAGTCCATCCGAACTCTATATATATCCCAAGTTTCTGAGAGAAAAACTTTCCATCCGTCTTCTGCGAGAGAAAGCTTTCGACTGTCCGAGTTCCTCTCCGTTTCTTCTTCGAGTCTTCTAAGTTTCCAGCAATGGCCTCGAAGCAAGCTTCCTCCACTAAGGAAAAGAAGGTTGATTCTTCTTCTCGTTCCTCCACTCAAGCGAGAGCGTCTCTGGTTGGACAAGGCAAACTTCATTCTGAGCGGAGCATCCCGTCGACGAGTAATGCACCCGGCCTAAAAGGTAGAGCTTTTGGGAAAAAGAGAATGACTGAAAATCCTTTGCACACGTTGAACGTGACCGCTAGGTCGTCTCCTGTGCTGATAGACTCTTCGAGAAAGATGACGCACGGAGACGTTTCATCTTTTACGCCCACATTTCTAATATGTCAGCGTAAATACTCTATTTTTTTGCAGTCGAGCGTAAAAGCTTCGACTATTGATTTTTTTGCGAATGCTGCAAGTCCTGTAATGTCTAGTTATAGGAACTGACGTATTTCTCTTGTACTTTTGCAGTCAACTTGCATGAGTCTCCACTGGCTAAAGTGATGGGCTCTGCCACCGGGATGCTGCACTCCAACTATCTGGAGGATCTGTCACACGTGACATTTCCTATCTCCGGGCCCCAGTATCCCGAAGGAAGGGCGATTCTGATATCGGCTCAGGGCGAGCGAACACTACTGAACTTGATCAACGGGAAGCTCCTAACGTACGTAGACGGAGAGCAATACCTAAAGCCGGCTTTTCTCTTCGGGGACATGATTGACAAGCCGTCCCAGACAAAGTCCAAGAGAGAACTCTGGGTTTTCCCTGCCGAGGGTTTGGTCTTGTATCTGCCCATTATGTCGAGAGACTACCCCATCTCGGCCTTCTTCCATGCTACGTATCCCAGGAGGATGTCGTGGATGCTGACCCCCGATCTTCACGGCAAGCCAGGAAAGATCTTTCATCTGAGAGGAGCTGACCAGGGGTCGTTTGTCAGCCGCCCTTATGGCTCCGTGACGCTGTTCAGGGGGCTATACCCGGGCAGTGTCCCGAGTGAAGACAGTTTGGTGATCCAGCCGGTCCAGTTACCGACTTTCTATAATGATTTTATGGGGCGTGGGGGAGTATACCCTAAGGTGAACCCTCGGTGTGGCCGGTGGATCACCCCCACAAATCTTCGATGGGCTCGTTTAGTTGATTAGGCCCTGAAGCATTTTCAAATCGAGTTGGAGAACATCGGTCTATTTGCAGCTGTGAGTGCTACCAGTGTTGGGTTACCTCCTAACCCTAACATGTTCCTGGCACTGATGGAGCGATATATTTCGCTTACCGGGACTTTCGCCACTCCACTGGGGGAGTTGGGATTGGCCCTGCATGAGATGGCAGAGATATCAAGACTGCCAATTGGGGACACTCCATATAAAGAGTATGTTCCCACGAACTGGGAGCTGGGGGAATTAGACCCTCGGGTAGTGGAAGTGTACCAGGAGTTAATGTGCCACTACCTCGCTTGTACCGCTTTTTATGGTGAGCCTTCAGATTTGGCTCATATCAACAAATGGACGTCCTATCTTCTCTTCCACCGGTCTAGGACTGCTAAGCCGGAGAAGGTATTGGAGGGCAAGGATCTACCTGTGAATCCCCTGAGTGCGCTTAATGCTCAGGTAGTTGACGATCTTATGGAGGATGCTGGTGCTCCGGACCGGTTCCTCGACGAAGGGACGGGAAAGTATCCTGAAGGCACTAAGGCCTATAGTTATTTGAGGCGTTGTCGCAGGCCTCTGTCCAGTGAGGATCAACTGGATGGCTTCCTCTCTATATGGCTGTGCCGAGTAGTAGTGCCTGGCATCGCATCTGCGGACCGCATTCACCGTAACACGCTATAGCCTGCAGTGCGTCTGGTGTTTGGGGCAAGACTGGGCTTGCTCCCTGCCATGGTGTACCGTATACAAGCTGGCCTGAGGGCCATGACTGACGGGCTGCTCGTCGATGAAATTCGGCGTGATAGCTTTCCCAGGATAGAATTACCATACCTGTATTTGATGGGGTGGTTAATTCTCCATAACCCTCGGGTGATGTCTCCCGGTTCCGGCAGTAGTTCGGGGGGTAGTTTCTTGTTGAACTACCGAAAGTCTTCCTGGAACGTGAACACAGTTATAGATTATCGGCGGGCGCTAGGCTTCAGTCATAGTTGGAAGCTTTTCTGTACTGTCCCTTCTGTACATCGCAATCAATCGGAGATTAGGCTCGAGGATTCGGGTAGAGAGAAGACCATTCTTTCTCCCGAAGCTTTTAATTGGTTGGTTTGTATCAGACCATCCCATCTGTTGTACAGACGCGAAGATCATTTCTTCTTGGAGCCCTACTTGCCCAGTCGGTTTGCTCGACAGTTTGGGTATGATCAGTTGCACGTGGGCAACGTCGTCACCAGCTTCAGGTCCAGAGGTGGACTCATTGATGGAGCGAGGGGATGGCGATATTTTATCATGGGCTATACTGGGGCAATTTTTACTGTGCCCGTCATTACACTCTCCACGGAGTTGCGCATCCTGCATTCGTATGCCCAGTTCTATGTGGCAACGAACACCTTCCATCGCAATTTTGATATGCATGGAAGCTTTAGGGTGCCCTCTTCCAAGCCTGGGGGAAGAGTTGAAGTCCCCTCGGTTTCTTCCGACGAGGGTGAGGAGTCCGTTACCCCGGATGAGCCTCTGGTGTCGGTCCTTAGGGGTGAAGTACCTCCTCCAGCAGGGGCTTTGGTAGTTCTTGGGAAGCGAAGGGCTCCTGCTCCCAAGGAGACTTCCCCTCGTAAGATGAAGAAGAAGATGGTAAATCGTCCTCTCCGGATTCTTGGCATTGAGGCTCCTGGAGGTGAGCTTGCATCTCCCCGTGTTGGGGACGATTCTTTGATTGGAGGTTCCTCGCCTTTTATAGAGGGACCTTCTACAGTTTCGGCTGGTGGTGTCGGAGAATCTCAGCTGGACGCTGGTGTCGCTGCTATTGATTCAGGTAGTGGAGCGAGGTCGCCTTCGGGGCTGAGTATAATATAGTTTCGTATACCTCTAGCTGGATTGGCATCATGAGGGACTTCTGCCGCGCCTGCGAGCGCACCTAGCGTGATTCCAGCTGATGAGCCTCGGTTGGATTTTGAGGAGGACTTGGAAGACTATCTATCAACTTCTGTTAGCAGACCCCTTTCACCAGGTATGACAGCTTGCCTAGCATTATTAAGAAATGATTTAGCTGGAGAGGCTGCGGATGCGACATATATGTCGTCGGCCATGGGTAAATATCGTCTTTATGCCTTTTCTTTTAGGAAAGTTAATATTATGCTGATATTAACTTCCTTTCGTCCTCCTTTCAGGGAAGACCTCTTCGGGGAGGGCAGTGTAGATGCGCCCATTGGCTCTGGCGGCGACACGGATGTGGCTGATTTTGAAGAGGAAGCATCTTCGGGTGTCGGCTCGCCTGTCGACGAGGTTCCGATATCTCAAGAGGAGGACGAGCCTGTCATTGCGACAATGCCTCCTTTGAGTATGCTGGTATCTTCGTCCGGTGTTGGTGCTTCTTCTTTCGTCGTACCACCTGTTGAGGCAACGGCCGTGGCGACATCGTCTGTGGTTATTCCTGGAGGAAAAGTCACCACGATCGCGGACACTCCCGCATTCATGCGGACCTAGTTGCGCTGACCGAGCAGTACACCGGTATCTTCGATACCACTTTGAGAACGCTAATGTCAATGGTGTTGGCGAAGAAGCTGGACTTTGCGTCGCTGAAGAGGTCCTCTCGGTTCTCGATAGAGGCGATCAGGGAATTCAGTGATACTGGGGTAGCTGACGCGCTGGAGGCGATGGTTAATGGTTTAGAGCAACCCATTAACGAATACCTGCAGCTAGCTCGAGGCAATATTGAAGCTCTGGTCCAGGCCAGATACGACTCCTTGACTGCGCATCTTGTTGAAAAGAAGGAAGGTCTGAATAAATTCATCGAGACTAACCAGCAGAAGATGGACAAAGAAAGAGTCATTTTGGAGGAGACTATCGCCCTTCAAATAAAGTGTCAGGCCGAGCATGACGGCAATGTAGCGAGGGTCTACAAACTGGAGACAAAGTTTTCTCAGGCAAAGGAGCGGGCTTCTCAGTCGTCGAAAGGTCTAGATGTGGTGAATGGCCGACTGGTCGTAGCACAACAGAACTTGGCGAGTGCAGGAGTCGCCTGTGCTCGTTTCCTTCGGGCTAGAGCCGAATTATCCCTCCTGATAGATGACGAGGCACGGTTGGAGCGGGTCCGCGCTGATGTCTTGGCTTCCGGGGCTGAGACGATAGCCGTACTGGCGCAGCAGCTTCGTGACCTGACCGCTCCCCCTTCATGATGTACTTTTGCTTTTGCTTTTCAAATGTACTTTCGCCCTTTTTCTCTTGGGAATAATAGAGAGGCTTTTCATCTGACTCTGTGGACCCATTATTTCAGAATATAAATGACAGGTTTGGGTGAAAGTGATATCAGAGGTAGTATAGACGTGATATATTTTTGGTAAGCTTTAGCAGAGCATATCTATTCAGAGGTCATATGGACATGATAGAATATGATCCAATTAGCTTCATTTTGGAAGTATTTTTGTCAGAATGAGATCACCTTATTCCACTTGAGCAAAGGAGGTTTAAGCATAGTACCTTTTCAGGAATTTGCCATTGATAGAAGCCATTAGTAAGTCTCCATTAGGCTGGGCTAATCTGTAAGCGCCATTAAAGAATGTTGTCTCGATCACATAAGGGCCTTCCCATTTGGGCTAAAATTTGCCTTTACTCCTGTGAGTAAGAATAATCGGCCTTCTTACAGCTAAAACTAGCTCGCCGGCTTTGAACACTCTTTCCTTTACTTTTTGATTAAAAGTTCTGAAAATGCGTGCTTGGTAGAGCGCGATGCGCTGCTGAGCTTGGAGGCATTTCTCGTCTAATCCTTCTAGCTCTTGAAGCCTTAACAGGTCATTCTTTTCTTAAGTTAACTTATTAGCCACGGCTTTCCTGAGTGACAGAATTTGAATTTCGATAGGAAGAACTGCTTCACTCCCGTAGACCAATGAGAATGGTGTGCAACCTGTCGGTGCTCGTACCGTGGTACAGTATGCCCAGAGACATTCTTCCAGCTTCTCGTTCCAATCTCTCTTGTTCGAAGAGATGAACTTCTTCAAGAGTTTGATAATGGTTTTGTTGAAGGCTTCCGCCAAACCATTAGCAGCCGAATAATATGCCGTAGAGGCCATATTTTGTATCCGATTTTTATCGCAAAACTGGTGAAACGCTTGGCTGATGAACTAAGGCCCATTGTCATGGATTATCCATCGGGGAACCCCAAAGCGATAAATAACGTGATGCTTGATGAAGCTGGTCACATTAGATGTCTTTACCTCAGCAAGAGGGATCGCCTCTGCCCATTTGGAGAGGTATAAACCGGTGACCTCTGGAAGAAGACGGGTGAATAGGACAGATGATATCCATACCCCATGCTTCGAAAGGCCAGGATGCAATCATAAGATGTAGATGTTCGGACGGTTTATGTATGAAGTCTGCATGAACCTGACAAGCTCTGCATCGTCTGGCATACTTGATTGCGTCTGCGATCATAGTGGGCCAGTAATAGCCCATTCTCCTGATACGATCATGTAGCTTAGGACCGGGTTGATGCGCCCCGTATACGCCATCGTGAGCTTCACGGATAATCCATTGTGCTTTATCACCAGAGAGACATCGTAATAATAGCCCTTCATAAGACCGACGATATAGGCATTGTGACGATGCGTCGAAATAGAAGCGTAATGATCGTCTTTTGACAGATATTGCTTCTTTAGGATCTTTGCAAGATTCTGTATGCTACAAAATCTATAAAGGGACTTCTCCAGTCTCTCTTGGGAGGATCTGTGTCCACCGTGTAGCTGCATTCGATGTAAAATTTATTTTTCACACAGAATAGGTCTCCGTTAAGAAGGATTACCGAATTTTGCCTTCTTATAGGGGTAGCTAAATCTGCAGCTAGACTGGCTAGGGCATCAGCTTCCAGATTTTGAGATCGAGGTACATGCTCTAGGAAGAAACCTTTGAATGTCATGGCTATCTCGACCGTTGCTCGGTGATAGGGGATGAGGTCAGGATTCCGGACATCATATATTCCTCTGACTTGGTTGACGATCAGCAGAGAATCACCGAAGGTATCAGCAGAGAATCACCGAAGGCTTTCAGAGATTCGACCCCCAGCTCTTTAGCGACTTGGAGCCCAATTAGTAGAGCGTTGTATTCTGCCACATTGTTAGAATAGGGCTCGCTAAGAGAATATGCTCAGTAGATAACGAGTTCATCAGGAGTGACTAGGACGATCCCTACTCCCGAAACCACGTTTCCTCTAGGACCAGTCCTGGAGGCGCCATCGAAGAACAGTTGCCATGCATTACCTTCCATTGCGGAATTACACTCTGCAAATTCGTCGGGAATGTCCTCGTATAGTTTGGAGGCCTCCGGGATGGGATGAGCAGCTAAAAAGTCAGCTAATGCTTGGCCTTTGACGGACTTCTGAGGGACGTACACCATGTCATATGGCGTTAATTACATCTCCTAAGTCGCGAGTCAGAAATTAAGAACACTTGGCTTGCCCATCAGTACCCGAAGAGGATTGATCCTGGAGATGATATGAATGGTTTGGCCCGTGACATAGTGTCGTATTTTCTGAATAGCGAACATCAGATCCAAGCATTCTTTCTCCACAGGGTTGTACCAGTGTTCGGCTCGGACCATCATCCTACTGAGGTAGTAAATAGCCTGCTCGTGGCCCATATGGTTCTTTTGTGCGAGAAGAGCTCCCAGAGAATGATCCATTGCTCGAATATATAGCACGAATGGTCTTTTTATGACAGGAGGTACCAGAACTGGCGGACTAGTGAGGTAGCGCTTGATATCTCCGAACGCTTGCTGACAGGCTTCGTCCCACATGATGGATACACCTTTCTTCATGAGACAAGAAAAGGGCTGGTATCTCCCGGAGAGGTTGGATATGAATCTTCGGATATAAGCCAGACGACCTTGAAATGTCCTGAGTTCTCTCAGATAGCGGGGCGGTCGCATTTCTAAGACGGCCTTGACTTTATCAGGGTCCACTTGAATGACTTTGGCGGTGATAACAAATCCCAGAAATTTGTCGCTAGATACCCCCAGAAAAGACTTTGTAGGGTTCATTTTGAGTTGATGTTGGCGCATCAATTCAAATACTGTCTTCAAGTCTTCAATGTGATTATCCCTGAGGCGGCTTTTGACAGCTACATTGTCCACGTAACACTCCACTGTCTTACATAAATGCTTATGGAATATGTTACTCATAGCTCGTTGGTACGTAGCCCCGACATTCTTTAATCCGAAGGGCATGACCGTATAGCAATATACCCCCAGTGGTGTCCGGAAGGCAGTATGCTTCTCATCTTTAAGATGCATCTTGATCTGATTGTATCCTGAAAATATGTCCATGAAAGACATACGTTCAAAACCGCATGTATTGTCAATCATGACGTCTGTGATGGGAAGAGGGAACTCATCCTTGGGGCAGGTTGCGTTCAGATCTCGGTAATCGATGTAGATCCGTACTTTCCCATTCTTCTTCATGATCGGGACTACATTGGTGACCCAGTCGGGATGTTGTTCCGCACGGATGAAGCCATAGGCTATCAACTTCTTGACTTCAGCTTCAATGGCGTCCATCATGTCCGGGCGGAACCGGCATTGGTGCTGCTTCACAGGCTTTGAATCGGGTAGTATGTTGAGTTTATGAGTAGCCACCTTTGGATCAAGACCTGGCATATCCTCATAATTCCATGCAAAGACGTCGATATACTCTTTTATCAGCTGGGTAATTTCTTCCCTTTCTTCTTCGGAAAGGTTGTTACTGATAAATATTGGCTTTGGTGAAAGTTTATCCCCTATGTCAATCTGGATAACTTCATCTTTAGTGGGAGGCTCTCTTTTCTCGAAGCGAAACTCCCATTGTGTATCCATCTGCTGAGCCCAAGCGTCATTCTCGAATAGTTCGGATTCTTGTTCGTCTGATTCGAAGGAATCCGTCACTACCATATTTGCTGATAATGTTTGCTCGAGAGCGTGAGATGAGTCAGAGGTCGATGAGCCATCTTGAAAAGGGGAAAAGATATCCTCATCTGACGTGGAAGTCGTAAGGGAGGTGGCATACCCTAACCCGAAACAGGTTTGTTGATAGTGGGGATTGCCGAGCAGCGGTGTTCGTCTGCCTTTCCCGTAGTTGAGACCTGGTTCCATCCTCAAGTTGTAACCCATATTTTGTATGATCTTCAAGGCTTGTAGGCTGTACCTGTGAACTTGCATTTCACCAGAGTCGTCATCAAAGGAATCCTCTTGTATAGTCTGTTCGTTGCGCATGCGGCAGAAGACTATGGAACGCTGGCCATTGCGGGCAGGTGGAACAATGAAGATAGAATCCTCATGTGGTCCATATGTCGTATTAACATTAGATAATAATGCCACTTCCTATATGTACGGATGATTGGAATCTATAGCTGCAAAGAATTTTCGTGCTATAGGCTCTATATCATCCTGGGGAGAGGATTCCTGATTTGGAATCCGAGCATCGATATACTGGAAAAGAGGTCCTTTATTATTATCAGAAACTGTACTCCTGGTTGCATTTACATCACTCGGCTGCTTGTTGCGCCGAAGGTTGATGATTAAGGGCGGAGGCTTCTGGTTTAGAGTGATCACTAGAGGATTATCCCCTTTCCCTGACCTGGTCTTGTTCAGGTGGATAGCCATAGGCTCTGTGGCTTTTGGACGGGTAGTCCGTCCTTTCACCTTGATTGACAGAGGTTGCTTGGCAGAAGGCTCTTCAGGCTCCCGGTGGGATTCCTTCTCTGCTTGTGCTGACACTCTTCCGTGTAGTCTTGAGAGTATAACACGGCATCGGAGTAGTAGGATTCTACTCCTTTAAACGGGTTTAGGTCAGCAACCTCCGTTTGTACTATCCCTTGGGCGTCTACATATTTGAAGCATTGATGTAGAGTCGAAGGAACGATATTGTGGTCGTGAATCCATGGTCTTCCCAGCAGGATGTTGTAGGACACCTCTGAATCGATGACGTAGCATGTAGCCACCGATCTGAGGTTGCCAATCTGGATCCTCAGGCGAATTTTTCCCAACGGCTTACTTCTTCCGGCGTTGAAACCTACAATAGTAGTGGTGGTGTAAGTCAGTTCGCTGGTAGGAATCCTCGGCGGTCTGAGCAGACTATGAGGAATGATGCTGATTGAGGATCCCAGATCTATGTGAATCCGGTCGACTTCCATAGAACTAATGTACCCGGTATGGTAGAGGGGTCTGTCATGCCTATTATGTTTTAACAGCATATCGTCTTGAGTGAAAGTGATATTTGGGACCACCTCTATCACATTGTGGCATCGGGGACACGCTGCGGGTTCTTTGTCAGGGGACTTGAGTTGGGTCAAGTATGTATCCGCCTGCATCAATGCTTCACTCAGGGCTAGACGAGTGTCTTGGGAGAGCCTGACTAGCTCGAAGATGGACAACCTGGCCGGTGTATTAGCCAGTTGGGCCAAGATGTCAAAGTTGTACAGCTTCTTTAAACCTTTGTTTTGAATGTTTTTCACAGGTTTATCGAAGCGCACTTCTTTTTGCTTCCGCTTGTCCGCCGAAGTTGGTCTCAAAAAGGACCGGCCTCTCGTACGGCAGGCACTGGTTCCGAAGGCTTGGTAGCTGAAGCGTCTGCAGGTGCATCTTCCTGACTTGCTCCGTAGTCCTTGAGGTAAGCCTTCCCTGAACGGGTTGTTGTGGCCAAAACCTCGTCTTCGTCTAATGTCAATGAAGTTGCAACCATATGGCATGGCTTGCATTTGGAGTTCTTCCTGGACTTAGCTTTAGTAGCATTAGTCTCTTTTTCGAGCTCCGACACCAAGTCTGGGTGAACCCACATAATCTTGCCTCTCTGGGTAGTTAGGGGTAACATGTCATGATTTTGACCCCTTGCCGGAGGAAGATTAATGATGTTCATCGTTGTCCGGGAAATAGGTATAACACCGTCCGGTACTTCTTGGGGAGGCAGATTACCAAATTACAGAGAGATCATGTTGGCCGTGACCGTCTTCTCGCTATTGCGCAGGGTGATGGCATTAGCATCGATCAGCTCTTAGATCTTCCTTTTCAGTATATAACATGCCTTTGTTGGGTGGTGTACGTAACTGTGGAAGATGAAGTACTTGGGGTTATTGGCACTGCCAACTTCACTGGGTCGCCTCTCCTCCGGAAGGGTGATCTTGCCACTTTTGACGAAATACTCGAATATACTCGAAATATCATCATAGTCGAAAGAGTATACCTCGACGGGCCTGAAAGTCCCAGGTTTTTTCTGCGTGGTTGCCGCAGTCTTCTGTCTGGACGTATTGATTGCCAGAGCTTCTTTCCCTTTGGAATTGCGAGGATGGTCGCCGTTGGGGGATGACCTCTTGCCTCTTTCAGAGGTAGAGATCATGATGCCATTGTCACACGCCTTGCGACTGTTGTCCTCGGCGGCTACCGCTGAGATGATGAACGAGGGCCAGTCATGGAACTGATAAGGTCCTGTGAACACCGAGATCATGGGAAGAAGGTTCTTCCTGCAAATGTCCACCAATGCTGAGTGTGGAACTCCTGGAGGCATCTGTAAAGTGGCTTGACGAAAACGTTCGACGAAGGAACGAACATCCTCTTTTTTCCTCTGCTTGACTTCGATGAGAGAGGACATAGACATGTCCATTCCTCCCTCGTAGAATCGTATGAAGAATAAAGCCTTAAAGTCTACGAATGAAGTAATGCAGTTGTCCGCCAGGCTGCGGTACCACTGGTAAGCTACTCCTGAGAGACAACCCTTGAACATCCGGGTGAGGAGGGCGTCATTCCCTTGTAGCAACACCGTCATCATACTGAAATAGTTCATGTACTGACTCGGTGATATTTTTCCCTCGAACAGGGCCATAGTCTGAGGTTTGTACCTCGGAGGAAAAGGGACCTCTTTCCAGATAGCTGGGTATGACTGGTTGATTCCCAATTTCTTGAGCTGATCTTTGTGCTTCAAGGCGTCAAATTGGGCTTTCAACTCCCGCACTGCTTGCATCGGATTTTTAGCTGGTAGCAAGACCACGGAATATTGCGGAGTCGGTTGTATCGTGACTCCCGCAGGAGGTAGTACATTCTTCGAGTGAGGAAGTAAAGGACCAGCTGACTCTTGATCTAGAGCAGGCTCTTGTATCGTGTTGGACGGTGGTAGGTCCACCCCCACACGTATCTGAGTAGGCGGGACCGATGTTTGAGCCATAGCAGCCACCTGTTGAGTTAGCATCATTTGGTGCATATTCTCCATCATGGATTGCATTTATTTCAGTGATGTCTCTAGTGTAGTAATGCGTTGCTCAGCATTCCCCGATGGTGAGGCTTCCTCGTGTTCATCTCCAATGGCATAAACTTCCATCTCCCTGGGCATCATTGAAGGATGAGTATAGGTCGCGGCAGAAGTTGACTCTATGCTCTCAGTATCTGATTCGGGAGACTGGCGTCCCCCAGCATCAGAATCAGAAGAGCACGAAGTCAGTTGTCGTGACCTTGAACGAGTGTTCTGGAACACCCCAGCTTCGGTGTCCCTAAGGAGCATGTTGAATTTCCTTCGACTCAGAGTTCTAGAGGACGAATGTCTTGAGCCTGAGCTTCCTCCAGGTATATGTGAAGCCATGTTCACAGATGCATGCGTGGGCTCTTTTTCTAGGAAAGATGGAGAGTAGCTCAGCCGGTCAAAAACTGACCATTTTGCTTTAGAACAGCAACAATTAATTATAATCCTGTGACTATTACAACAGTGCACGCTAGGAGGCATAATAGCCACGCTGGAAGATCCCCTCTCCTTGCGTTTCTGGATGAGATACTTGCGCATGTCAGGAGGATTTGTAAAAGAAGAAGATGATGGCTTGTTCCTTCTGTTTCCATCGGTGGGCATATGGATGATTGGAACCATAGTCTTCCCTGTGCCACCCGTATACAACAGGTTGGCCATCTGGGTGGCGAATAATCCCCGAGGAGGGTGTCTTTCCGCAACTGGAGCCTTTTTTACGCTTAGGGACTTCACCTGATATTTTAGGTATGTAATATAAACGAAAAAATATTTGATGAATGCGAAAAATGAGGTCTTGTACGAAGACCCGCCCTTCTTTTATGTCTATAAACAAGATTGTACAAATTTGATCCTATACGAGGATTTCTAAGTACAATTTATTTAATCTGGGTGAATATTGCTATAGGTGTCTGATCTGCAGTCGATCACTTTAGCCCTTGGACCATACGATATTGAAGAAGTACCGTGGAAGACAGGTAGCAGCTTCGAGGGTTGCTGAAGAGGGTGGATGCCCGATGCCAAAGTCGTCAATCCCTTCTCTTTGCATGAGCTCCGGATTCTCCTCTCTCTCTCTCTCTCTCTCTCTATCGTTGGATCTGGTACTGGATCTCTTGATAAGTTTTCAGACCTAACTTTTTCGACCCTCCAATTTGTCAACCTTGTTCCTCATTAATAGAGGTCTCTATTTATAGAGTTTTAGTGACAGTGACCACTCAATTAGTATAAAAACCGATTAGTGGAAAGTACAGCACCCTTTTACACAACGGTTAAAATAACCAAAGCCTGCGTATAGATGATCCTTTTAATGAGCGTGTGACACGGGTCCAACTAAAGGACAAAACGCGTATAATCGCTACGAAGATCACGGCGTAAAAGCCACGTAGGTTGGTATCCCTCGTGTAGAAGAGGTTGGCATAGAAGCCAATATCTGTCACCATGGCATATAAGCCAAATAGTTATCAAACTGGCATAGAAGCCGAATAGGCGTAGAAGCCGAGTGGTCATAGAGGCCGAGTGGGCGTAGAAGCCGAGTAGGCACAGAAGGCCGAGCGAGCGTAGAAGCCGAGTAGGCACCGAAGCTAAATGGGCATAGAAGCCGAGCAGGCATCGAAGCTGAATAGGCGTAGAAACCGGGTGGTCATAAAGGCCGAGCGGGCACCAAAGCTGAATAGGCGTAGAAGCCGCTGCATAACGTGCCAGAGTGATGATGTGGACATTTTAGCCGGAATTACGACTCTTGGAGATAATCAGATCTCTTACATTAAATGCAGATATCTGCCCCCATTCTGTGCATTAAATGCAGATGCTTGTCTTCAAGATTTGTCATCATTCCGCGAATTAAATGCCGATACGAACCTTGAACCCTGTGCGAAGAGTAACCGCTGTCGTGGTAGTCTGTTCGTCTTCTTTGGAGCGTAAGGAGCCCATGTTTGCCTGTCTAAAACTAGGCAGCGTATTTCCTTGTATGCGTAGGAGCAGTTCTCGCAAAGGGGATGTCTCTAAACGATGGTTCGGTAACATTTAATCAAATCTCCTGTATTAAATTAGGAGATCCGCCATTATCCTGTACATTAAATACAGAGGCGTATTTTGAAGGTCTGCCACCCTTCTGTGCATCAAACACAGAGACGTGCCTCAGGCATCTGTCAGTATTTGACGCATTAATTGCAGAGACGTGCCTTGGGAACCTATGACCGCTCTGTGTATAAAAATACAGAGACGTGCCTCGAATCTCGTACGAGGTGCAGCTTTTGACATGACAGGCGGTTTGTCTTTCGCGGAGCATAAGGAGCTCTCATCTGCCTGTGTAAAACTAGGCAGTATATTCCTCCATGTACGTAAAAGCAGTTTTTAAAAGGAAAATGGCAGTAAATGATAGCCTGGGTTGCAGTGCCTCGCCATCATTATAGCCGTCGCCTGGGTAGTCGAGCAATATCCCTTTGTCAGAAGTTGAGATGTCAGGTTATTTGCAGGATCTAACAGGTTCATTGCAGGCTCTGACAGGTTTATTTGCAGGCTCTGACAGGTTCACTTCGGAGAATACGAAGCGTCCCTCGTATACTTCAATGCTGCATGAAGAGAGGATAAGTTTTACGCCATAAAGGCGATGTCGATCCCTGTTTTATGCTGAAGCTGCCTGGACATACTGCCTTACGCGGATGGTCTTTGAGCCTGTATTTCTCACTATGCTTTGGCGGAGACGCTTTGTTTGCACGTTTGAAGGTTTTGAAGTCCTCTGTTTATGCTGTTTTGCATTAATATGCTGCGTAGAGCTTCCAGCATATTTTTTATGCTTCTACAAGACCCCCTTCAAAGCTTTTAAATTCCTCGTAATTTGAAATGCTTTGAATGAAGCATGACCCGCTACTCGTAACTCAAAACATTTCTGAATGGAGTTTTGAAACGGTCGAGGCTGACTTTATGGCGGATTCATTGGGGATCGGTGCTCTCTCTCGCCTATAAAAAGGTTGAGGAGTTCTCCTGTTCTTCCCATACTTCCTTCATCATACAGAGATAATGGCCGGAGTTCGTCGGGTCGACTTGAGGAAGAAGGAGATCATGCTCTTCCAGCATGTAAGGAGTCGAAAAAGATGGCGTCTTCGAGCAAATATCCTCTGTAACGATGGATCATGGAAGGATATCATAGCCTCCTTTGCTCGGGATAATCAGCAACTTTTTATGGTGGTTCTTCGGGAGAGACGAAGAATCGTATTTCACTACGCTGCTTGCAAGTGGCACCTTCTCCCGTTACCTCCGTGGCGCGGGATATAAGAAAGCAGATTTACTCTGCTTTTCTTCTGTTGGCGGTATGGGTCCATGCCCAATTCTGTATCCGTCCGCCACTGATCATCTTCTTGAAAGAAGAGGAAGATCTCCACCAATGCGAGAACCTGTCAGAACAGATTCTGGGCGCGATCTTCTGCGGACGATGAGGAACCCCTTTGTCGACAGGATTTCCCTCATATGTAGTCATGAAAATGAAAAAAAACCCCTTGTAGACTAGATTTCTCTCATATATAATCATGACTTTAATTTTAATAAAATCGTCTTTCTTCTTCATATGATCATATTGCCATACTTTCCTGTGAAGTCTGAATATATGTAGCTTTGACACGTCTGATTCTTTACGTCGACTCTGTTTAGAAAGAGTGCTAGGTCATGTCCTGTCTTTTACGCATAACTAGTGATGCGTAGAAAGCCGCTTTAGCATTCGAGTATTCGAACTGTCCTGCTGTTTTGGAGTGAGGAACCGCGTAGAATCCTGAACTGTTACTTCTGATAAACAGAATTTCTTTGTTCAGACATCATCTTCAAGAATGGTTTCTCAAAAATCCTTTGGAACAGGGTAAGAAATGGTTGTCAAACTGATTTGCCATCTTGGTAGATGAAATATTCAGACTGGAGTCTGGATGAACTTTGAATCGACCCGTGAAGAAGAGTAATTTTTTCAATGTTGAACTCTGTATGCTTCGGGTACTTGGGATATCTTGAGGTCAAGAAGGAGTATCTTCTGTGTGAACTCCTGTAATTGACCGCCTTGAGGATCGTTCAGATGTACGCGTATTTTGGCATGCATATCTTTCAGATGTGCGGGAAGTCATGGAGCGCAAAATCATAAGTTGGCAGCCTCTGAGCAAAAACTAAACACCATCGAGCGTGAAATCATAGACTTATGGTTCCTGAGCGCGAAGTCGTAGGTTTGTAGCCTCTCGAGCATAAAAGCTACCGAGCACAAAGGCATCCGGGCGTAAAATCTGACTTGTAGCTGTCGAACGTAAAGTCATAGATTTGTAGCTGTCGAGCGTAGAAAGCACCTTAGCGTAGAACTATAGATTTGTTGCTTCTGAAAAGAAAAGTCTTTCGAGCGTGAAGTCGTGGATCCTTCGCCTCCGAGCGTAAACTAAGCGCCACCGAGCGTAAGATCATCGATTTGGTATCTGCTGAGCATGAAGTTATAGGTCTGTAGCCTCTCGAGCATAAAAGCTACCGAGCACAAAGGCATCCGGGCGTAAAACCATAGACTTATAGCTTGCGAGCGTAAAACCGTAGATCTGTAGCTGTCGAGCGTAGAAAGCCCCTTAGCGTAGGAACTATGAACTTGCTTTGCGCGAAAAACTTTTCAAATTTGCTGACTGTCCGCCTTCTCTGAATAATAGGCTGACGTGGGACCCAATCATAACCGAATATTAATTAAGAGATTTGGTTCGGGGTTCGAGGAGTCCATCCGAACTATATATATATCCTAAGTTTTCTGAGGGAAAAAACTTTCCATCCGTCTTCTGCGAGAGAAAGCTTTCGACTGTTCGAGTTCTTTTCCTTTTCTTCTTCGAATCGTCAAAGTTTCCAGTAATGGCTTCGAAACAAACTTCCTCCGCTAAGGGAAAGAAGGTTGGTTCTTCTTCTAATTCTTCGGCCCAAGCAAGAGCGTCTCTGGTTGGACAAGGCAAAGTTCATTCTGAGCGGAGCATCCCGTCGATGAGTAGTGCACCCGGCCTGGAAGGTAGAGCTTTTGGGAAAGAAGAGAATGACTGAAAATCCTTCGCACACGTTGAACGTGATCGTGCTAGGTCGTCTTCTGTGCTGATAGACTCTTTGAGGAAGATGATGCACGGAAACGTTTTATCTTTTTATGCCCACATTTCTAATGTGTCCACGTAAACTCTCTATTTTTCCGCAGTCGAGCATAAAACCCTTGACCGCCGAAAACTTGGTGTTTAAAATTTGAGTTTTATGCTCGTGGATGGAAATCCTGGTGTAATAACTCAATTTAATCAATCTGGCATAAAGTACAGACCATATACTGGCAATCTTGACCTCTTACATTAAGGAAATGGATTCCAGCGTAAAGGTTCAAGTTTTACAGTCTCGGCGTAGAGCACGGACTGTTGATTGGATGCTGCAAGTCCCGAAATGTCTAGTTTTAGGAACTAACGTGTTTCTCCTGTGCTTTTACAGTTAACTTGCATGAGTCTCCGATAGCTGAAGTGATGGGCTCCGCCGCCGGGATGCTGCACTCCAACTATTTAGAGGATCTGTCACACGTGACATTTCCTATCTCCGGGCCCCAATATCCCGAAGGAAGGGCAATTCTGATATCGGCTCAGGGCGAGCGAATGCTGTTAAATTTAATTAACGGGGAGCCCCTATCGTATGTAGACGGAGAGCAATACCTGAAGCTGGCTTTCCTTTTCGGGGGTATGATTGACAACCAGTCCCAGACAAAGCCTAAGAGAGAACTCTGGATTTTCTCTGTCGTAGATTTTGTCTTGTATCTGCCCAATATGCCGAGAGACTACCCCATCTCGGCCTTCTTTCATGCTACGCATCCCAGGAAGATGTCGTGAACGCTGACCCACGATCTTCACGGCAAGCCAGGGAAGATCTTTCATCTGAGATGAGCTGACCAGGGGTCGTTTGTCAGTCGCCCTTCTGGCTCTGTGACGCTGTTCAGGGGGCTGTACCCAGGCAGTCTCCCGAGTGAAGACAGTCTGGTGATCCAGCCGGTCCAATTACCGACTTTCTGTAATGATTTTATGGGGCATGGGGGAGTATACCCTAAGGTAAACCCTCGGTGTGGCGGGTGGATTACCCCTTCAAACCTTCGATGGGCTCTCTTAGTTGATTGGGCTTTGAAGCATTTCCAGACCGAGTTGGAGAACATCGATCTGTTTGCAGCGGTGAGTACGACCAGTGTTGGGTTACCTCCTAACCCTAACCTATTTCTGGTACTAATGGAGCGATATATTTTGCTTACAGGGACCTTCGCCACTCCACTGGGGGAGTTGGGATTGGCCCTGCATGAGATGGCAGAGATCTCAAGACTGCCGATGGGGGATACTCCATACAAATAGTATGTTCCCACGAACCGAGAGCTGGGGGGTTCAGACCCTCGAGTAGTAGAGGTCTATCAGGAGCTGATGTGCCACTACCTCGCCTGCATCGCTTTTTATGATGAGCCCTCATATTTGGCTCACATTAGCAAATGGACGTCCTATCTCTTCTTTCACCGGTCCCGGGTTGCTATGCCGGAGAAGGTATTGGAGGGCAAGGATCTGCTTGTAAATCCCCTGAGCGTGCTTAATGTCCAGGTAGTCGACGATCTCATAGTGGATGTTGGGGCTCCGGATCGGTTCCTCGACGAAGGGACAGGAAAGTATCATGAAGGCACTAAGGCCTATAGTTATTTGAGGCACTATCGCAGGCCTCTGTCCAGGGAGGCTCGACTGTCTGGCTTCCTCTTTTTATGGCTGCACCGAGTAGTAGTGCATGGCATTGCATCTGCGGACCGCATTCACCGCAACACGCTATGGCCTGCAGTGCGTCTGGTGTTCGAGGCAAGACTGGGCTTGCTCCCTGCCATGGTGTGCCGTATATAAGCTGGCCTGAGGGCCATGATTGACGGGCTGCTCGTCGATGAAATTCGGCGTGATAGCTTTCCCCGGATAGAATTACCATACCTGTATTTGATAGGGTGGTTAATTCTCCATAATCCCCGGGTGATGTCTCCCGGTTCTGGCAGTAGTTCGGGGGGTAGTTTCTTGTTGAACTACCAGAATTCTTTCTGGAACGTGAGTACGGTTATAGACTGTCGACGGGCGCTAGGCTTCAGTCATAGTTGGAAGCTTTTCTGTACCCTCCCTCCTGTACATTGCAATCAGTCGGGGATTAGGCTCGAGGATTCGGGTAGAGAGAAGACCATTCTTTCTCCCAAAGCTTTTAATTGGTTGGTCTGTATTAGACCATCCCATCTACTGTAAAGAAGCGAAGATCATTGCTTCTTGGAGCCCTACTTGCCCAGTCGGTTTGCCTGGCAGTTTGGGTACGATCAGTTGCACGTGGGCAATCCCGTCACCAACTTCAGGTCCAGAGGTGGACTCATTGATGGAGCGAGGGGATGGCAATATTTTATCATGGGCTGTACTGGGGCAATTTTTATCTTGCCCATCATTATACTCTCCACGGAGCTGCGCATCCTGCATTCGTATGCCCAGTTCTATGTGGCAACGAACACCTTCCATTGTGATTTTGATATGCATGGAAGCTTTAGGGTGCCCTCTTCCAAGCCTGGGGGAAGAGTTGAAGTCCCCTCGGTTTCTTCCGATGAGGGTAAGTCCGTTACTCCGGATGAGCCTCTGGTGTCGGTCCCTAGGGGTGAAGTACTTCCGCCTGCAGGGGCTTTGGTAGTTTCTGGGAAGCGAAGGGCTCCTGCTTCCAAGGAAGCTTCCCCTCGTAAGAGAAAGAAGAAGATAGTAAATCGTTCTCTCCGGATTCCTGGCATTGATGCTCCTGGAGGTGAGCTTGTATCTTCCCGTGTTGGGGATGATTCTTTGATTGGAGGTTCCTCGCCTTTTAGAGAGGGACCTTCCACAGTTCTGGCTGGTGGTGCCGAAGAATCTCAGCTGGATGCCGCCATCGCTGCTACTGCTTCAGGTAGTGGAACGAGATCGCCTTCGGGGCTGAGTATAATAAAGTTCCGTATACCTCTAGTCGGATCGGCATCGGGAGGGACTTCTGCCGTGCCTGCGAGCGTACCTAGCACGATTCCAGCCGATGAGCCTCGGTTGGATTTTGAAGAGGACCTGGAAGACTACTTGCCAGTGTCAGTCCGCAGACCCCTTTCTCCAGGTATGACAGCTCGCCAAGCATTATTAGGAAATAATTTAGCTGTACAGGCTGCAGATGTGACGTATATGCCGCCGGCCAGGGGTAAATATCGTCTTTTATGCCTCTTCTTTGAGAAAATTAATATTACGTTGATATTAACTTCCTTTTGTCTTCTTTTCAGGGGAAGACTTCTTCAGAGAGGGTGATGTAGACGCGACCATTGGCTCTGTGTCAGGTCCTAGTGGTGACACGGAGGTACCTGATTTTGAAGAGGAAACAACTTCGGGTGCTGGCTTGCCTGTCGAGGAGACTCCGGTATCTCCAGAGGAGGATGAACCTGTCATTGCGATAATGCCTCTTTTGAGCAAGCCGGTCACTTGGTCCGGTGTTGGCGATTCTTCTTTCATCGCACCTCCTATTGAGGCGACGGCCATGGCGACATCGTCTGTGGTTATTCCTGGAGGGAAAGTTACCACAATCGCGGACACTCCCCGCGTTCATGCGGACCTAGTTGCACTGACCGAGCAGTACACCGGGATCTTTTACACCACTTTGAGAATGCTGATGTCCATGGTATTGGCGAAGAAGCTGGACTTTGCGCAGCTGAAGAGGTCCTCTCGGTTCTCTATAAAGGCAATCCGGGAATTCGGTAACCCCGGTGTAGCTGATGCACTGGAGGCGATGGTTAATGGTTTGGAGCAACCCGTTAACGAATACCTGCTGCTAGCTCGAGGCAATATTGAAACTCTGGTCCAGGCCAGATATGACTCCTTGACTGCACATCTTGTTGAAAAGAGGGAAGGTCTGAATAAATTCATCGAGACTAACCAGCAGGAGATGGATAAAGGAAAAGTCGTCTTGGAGGAGACTCTTGCCCTTCAAACGAAGTGCCAGGCCGAGCATGACGGCAATGTAGCGAGGGTCCACAAACTGGAGACAAAGCTTGCTCTGGCAAAGGAGTGGGCTTCTCAGTCGTCGGAAGGTCTAGATGTGGTGAATGGCCGATTGGTCGCAGCACAACAGGACTTGGCGAGTGCAAGAGTCGCCCGTGCCGGTCTCCTTCGGGCTAGAGCCGAATTGTCCCTCCTGATAGATGACGAGGCACGGTTGGAGCGGGTCCGCACTGATGTCTTAGATTCCGGGGCTGAGAGGATGGTCGTACTGGTACAGCAACTTCGTGACCTGACATCTCCCCCTCCCTGATGTACTTTTGCTTTTTGCTTTTCAAATGTACTTTCGCTCTTTTCTGGGAATAATAAAGAGGCTTTTCTTATCTGACTTTGTGGACCCATCATTTCGGAATGTAAATGACAGGTTTGGATGAAAGTGATATCAGAGGTAGTGTGGACGTGATATACTTTCGGTAAGTTTTAGCAGAGCAAATCTATTCAGAGGTCATATGGACATGACAGAATATGATCCAACTAGTTTCATTTTGGAAGTAGTTTTGTCAGAATGAGATCACCTTATTCCACTTGAGCAGATGAGGTTTAAGCATAGTACCTTTTTAGGAATTTGCCATTGATAGGAGCCATTAGCAGGTCTCCATTAGGCTGGACTAACCTGTAAGCGCCGTTTGAGAACGGTGTCTCGATCACGTAAGGGCCTTCCCATTTGGGCTGAAATTTGCCTTTACTTCTGTAAGTAAGAATCATCGACCTTCTTACGGCTAAAACTAGCTCGCCGGTTTTGAACACTCTTTCCTTTACTTTTTGATTAAAAGTTCTGGAAATGCGTGCATGGTAGAGCGCGATGCGCTGCTGAGCTTGGAGGCATTTCTCATCTAATCCTTCTAGCTCTTGAAGCCTTAACAGGTCGTTCTTTTCTTGAGTTAACTCGTTGGCCACGACTATCCTGAGTGACGAAATTTGAATCTCGATGGGGAGAACTGCTTTACTCCCTTAGACCAGTGATGTTTGACGAAGCTGGTCACGTTAGATGTCTTTACCTCAGCAAGAGGGATCGCCTCTGCCCATTTAGAGAAGTAATCCCGGATAGCCAGTATGAACCGGTAACCTCTGGAAGAAGACGGGTGAATAGGGCCAATGATATCAATACCCCATGCTTCGAAAGGCCAGGATGCAACCGTAGGATGTAGATGTTCGGACTGTTGATGTATGAAGTCTGCATGGACCTGACAGGCCCTGCATCATCTGGCATACTGGATTGCGTCTGCGATCATAGTAGGCCAGTAAGAGCCCATCCTCCTGATAAGATCCTGCAGCTTAGGACCGGGTTGATGCGTGCCGCACACGCTGTTGTGAGCTTCACGGATAATCCGCTGTGCTTCATCACCAGAGAGACATCGTAATAATAGCCCGTCATAAGACCGGCGATATAGGCATTGTGATGATGCGTCGAAGTAGAAGCGTAATGATCGTCTTTTGACAGATATTGCTTCTTTAGGATCTTCTGGCAGGATTTCATATGCTACGAAATCTATAAAGGGACTTCTCCAGTCTCTCCTGCGAGGATCTGTGTCCACCGTATAGCTGTATTCGATGTGAAAGTTGTTTTTCACACAGAATAGGTCTCTGTTAAGAAGGATTACTGAATTCTGCCTTCTTATATGGGTGGCAAAACCTGTAGCTAGACTGGCTAGGGCATCAGCTTCCAGATTCTGAGATCGAGGTACATGCTCAAGGAAGAAACCTTTGAACGTTATGGCTATCTCGACCGTCGCTCGGTGATAAGGGATAAGGTCGGGATTCTGGACTTCATATATTCCTCTGACTTGATTGACGATCAGCAGAGAATCACCGAAGGCTTCCAGAGAATCGACCCCCAGTTCTTTAGCGACTTGGAGCCCGATTAGTAGAGCGTTATATTCTGCCACATTATTGGAACAGGGCTCGCTAAGAGAGTACGCTCGATAGATGATAAGATTATCCGGAGTAACCAGGAAGATCCCTACTCCTGAAACCACGTTTCTCCTGGGACCAGTTCTAGAGGTGCCATCGAAGAACAGTTGCCATGCATCGCCTTCCGTTGCGGAATTACACTCTGCAACTTCGTCGGGAATGTCCTCGTATAGTTTGGAGGCCTCCGGGATGAGATGAGCAGCTAGAAAGTCAGCTAATGCTTGGCCTTTGATGGACTTCTGAGGGACGTATACCATGTCATATGGCGTTAATAATATTGCCCAAGTCGCGAGTCGGGAATTAAGGACACTTGGCTTGCTCATCAGTACCTGAAGGGGATTGATCCTGGAGATGATATGAATGGTTTGGCCCGTGACATAGTGTCGCATTTTCTGAATAGCGAACATCAGAGCCAGGCATTATTTCTCCACAGGGTTGTACCAGTGTTCGGCTCCGACCATCATCCTGCTGATGTAGTAAATAGCCTGCTCGTGGCCCATATCGTTCTTTTGTGCCAGAAGAGCTCCCAGAGAATGATCCATTGTTCGAACGTATAGCACGAACGGTTTTCTGATAACGGGAGGTACCAGAACTGGCGGACTAGTGAGGTAGCCTTTGATATCCCCGAACGCTTGCTGACAGGCTTCATCCCATACGAAGAATACACCTTTCTTCATGAGGCGCGAAAAGGGCAGGCATCTCCCGGAGAGATTGGATATGAATCTTCGGATATAAGCCAAACGACCTTGAAATCCTCTGAGTTTCCTCAGATTGTGGGGCAGCCGTATTTCTAGGATGGCCTTGACTTTATCAGGGTCTACTTGAATGCCTTTGGCGGTGATGACAAATCCCAGAAATTTGTCGCTCGATACCCCCAGAAAGGACTTTATAGGGTTAATTTTGAGTTGATGTTGGCGCATCAATTCAAATACTGTCTTCAAGTCTTTGATGTAATTATCCCTGAGACGGCTTTTGATAGCTACATCGTCCACGTAACACTCCACTGTCTTGCATAAATGCTTATGGAATATGTCACTCATAGCTCGTTGGTACATAGCCCCAGCATTCTTTAATCCGAAGGGCATGACCGTATAGCAGTATACCCCCAGTGGTGTCCGAAAGGCGGTATGCTTCTCGCCTTCAGGATGCATCTTGATCTGATTGTATCCCAAGAATTCATCCTTGAAAGACATGTGTTTAAAACCGCATGTATTGTCGATCATGACGTTTGTGATGGGAAGAGGAAACTCATCCTTGGGGCAGGCTGCGTTCAGATCTCGGTAATCGATGCAGATCCGTACTTTCCCATTCTTCTTCATGGCCGGGACAATATTGGTGACCCAGTCGGGATATCGTTCTTCACGGATGAAGCCGCAGGCTATTAACTTCTTGACTTCAGCTTCAATGGCGTCCATCATGTTCGGGCGGAACCGGCGTTGGTGCTGCTTCACAGGCTTTGAATCGGGCAGTATGTTGAGTTTATGAGTAGCCACCTTTGGATCATGATCTGGCATATCCTCATAATTCCACGCAAAGACGTCGATATATTATTTTATTAGCTGGGTAATTTCTTTCCTTTCTTCTTCGGAAAGGTCATTACTGATAAATATCGGCTTTGGTGAAAGTTCATCCCCTACATCAATCTGGATAACTTCATCTTTAGTGGGAGGTTCTCTCTGCTCGAAGCGGAACTCGCATTGTGTATCTATCTGCTGAGCCCAAGCATTATTCTCGAATGGTTCAGATTCTTGTTTGTCTGATTCGAAGGAATCCGTTGCTATCATATTTGCTGATAATGTTTGCTCGAGGGCATGAGATGAGCCGGAGGGCGATGAGCCATTTTGAAAAGAGGAAAATATATCCTCGTTCGACTTGGAAGTCGTAAAGGAGGTGGCGTACCCTAACCCGGAACGGGTTTGTTGATAGTGGGGATTGCCGAGCAGCGGTGTTCGTCTGCCTTTCCCGTAGTTGAGACCTAGTTCCATGCTTAAGTTGAAACCCATATTTTGTATGATCTTCAAGGCTTACGGGTTGTACCTGTGAACTTGCATTTCACCAGAGTCATCATCAAAGGAATCCTCTTGTATTGTCTGTTCGTTGCGCATGCGACCGAAGACTATTGAACGCTGACCGTTGCAGGCAGGTGGAACAATGAAGATAGAATCCTCATGTGTGTCCGTACGTCGTGGTGACATTGGATGATGAAGCCACTTCCCATATGTGCGGATGATAGAAATCTATAGCTGCTAAGAATTTTCGTACTATAGGCTCTATATCGTCATGGGGAGAGGATTCCTGATTTGGAATCCGAGCGTCGATATACTGGAAAAGAGGTCCTTTATTATTATCAAAAATTGTACTTCTGGTTGCATTTACATCACTCGGCTGCTTGTTGCACCGAAGGTTGATGATTAAGGGCAGAGGCTGCTGTCTGCTCAGAGGTAATATGGACATGGCAGTTTTTTTGGACTTAACACTATGGTGTACTTATGGCTAAGCACGGATGTTAAGTGTAGATGACAACCGATATCAGAGGTAATATGATAGTCGATAGCCGAAAGTTTATTCAGAGGTAATATGAACATGACAAACTTTTGATTGTGACTCCATTGGGGGTGGAGGTACACGTCTGCTCAGAGGTAATATGGACATGGCAGTTTTTGTGGACTTAACATTCTGGTGTACTTATGGCTAAGCACGGATGTTAAGTGTAGATGATAACCGATATCAGAGGTAATATGATAGTCGATAGCCGAAAGTTTATTCAGAGATAATATGAACATGACAAACTTTTGATTGTGACTCCATTGGGGATGGAGGTACACGTCTGCTCAGAGGTAATATTGACATGGCAGTTTTTGTGGACTTAACACTCTGGTGTACTTATGGCTAAGCACAGATGTTAAGTGTAGATGACAACCGATATCAGAGGTAATATGATAGTCGATAGCCGAAAGTTTATTCAGAGGTAATATGAACATGACAAACTTTTGATTGTGACTCCATTGGGGATGGAGGTACACATCTGCTCAGAGGTAATATGGACATGGCAGTTTTTGTGGACTTAACACTCTGGTGTACTTATGGCTAAGCACGGATGTTAAGTGTAGATGACAACCGACATCAGAGGTGGTATAATAGTCGATAGCCGAAAGTTTATTCAGAGGTACTATGAACATGACAAACTTTTTGTCCGAAAAAGAATTACTATCCACTGGGAAAACTTTTACGGGACTCGTCATCCGGTATCTTTCTGTAGTGATTGTCCCCTTGTTTTATAGATGCAAGGTGATGAACTTGGCATCGATCAACTCCTGTATTCTTCTTTTTAGTACATCGCAGGCCTTTGTAGGGTGATGAGTGTACCGATGGAAGAGACAATAATCTGGGTTATCGACTTTGCCGGTCCTCTCAGGGTATCGGATGTTGGGTAGCTGAAGCTTGCATTCCTTTCTCAACATGTTGAAGATTTCAATGATGTCATCTTCTTTTAAGGAGAAAGTCCCTTTTGGTCGTAGGGCTCCTGGTTCCGAAGGCTTGGCAGCTGAAGCGTCTGCAGGTGCATCTTCCTGACTTGCTCCGTAGTCCTTGAGGTAAGCCTTCCCCGAACGGGTTGCTGCGGCCAAGACCTCGTCTTCGTCTGATGTCGAAAAAGTCATAACCATATGGCATGGCTTGCATTTGGAGTTCTTCCATGACTTAGCTTTAGTAGCATTAGTCTCTTTCTCGAGCTCCGACACCAAGTCTGGGTGAACCCACATAATCTCGCCTCTCTGGGTAGTTAGGGGTAACAGGTCATGATTTTGACCCCTAGCCGGAGGGAGATTAACGATGTTCATCGTTATCCGGGAAATAGGTGTAACACCGTCTGGTACTTCTTGGGGAGGCAGGTTGCCAAATTACAGAGGGATCTTGTTGGCCATGACCGTCTTCTCGCTATTGCGCAGGGTGATGGCTTTAGCATCGATCAGCTCTTGGATCTTTCTTTTCAGTATGTAACACGCCTTTGTTGGGTGGTGTACATATTTGTGGAAGATGCAGTACTTGGGGTTGTTGGCGCTGCTGGCCTCACTAGGCCGCCTCTCCTCCGGAAGGGTAATTTTACCACTTTTGACGAGACACTCGAATATACTCGGAATATCGTCGTCGTCGAAAGAGTATACCTCTACGGGCCTGGAAGTCCCCGGTTTTGTCTGCGTGGTTGCCACAGTCTTCTGTCTGGACGTATTGATCGCCAGAGCTTCTTTTCCTTTGGAACTGCGAGGATGGTCTCCGTTGGGGGATGACCTCTTGCCTCTGTCAGAGGTAGAGATTATGATGCCGTTGTCACGCGCCTTACGACTGTTGTCCTCGGCGGCTACCACTGAGATGATGAACGAGGGCCAATCATGGAACTGATATGGTCCTGTGAACACTGAGATCACGGGAAGAAGGTTCTTCTTGCAAATGTCCACCAACGCTGAGTCTGGAACTCCTGGAGGCATCTGTAAGGTAGCCTGACAAAAATGTTCGACGAAGGTACGAACGTCCTCCTTCTCTCCCTGCTTGACTTCGATGAGAAAGGACATAGACATATCCATTTCTCCCTCGTAGAATCGTGTGAAGAATAAAACCTAGAAGTCTTCAAAGGAAGTAATGTAGTTGTCTGCCAGGCTGCGGTACCACTGGTAAGCTACTCCTGAGAGACAGCCCTTGAACACCCGGGTGAGGAGGGCATCATTCCCTTGTAGTAACAACGTCATCATACTGAAATAGTTCATGTACTGACTTGGTGATGTTTTTCTCTCGAACAGGGCCATAGTCTGAGGTTTGTACCTCGGAGGAAAAGGGGCCTCTTCCCAGATAGCTGGGTATGGCTGGTTGATTCCCAATTTCTTGAGCTGATCTTTGTGCTTCAAGGCGTCAAATTGGGCTTAACTTCCGTACTGCTTGCATCAGATTTTCAACTGGTAGCGAGACCACGGAATGGTGCGGAGTTGGTTGGATCGTGACTCCCGCAGGAGGTAGTACATTCTCCAGGTGAGGAAGTGAAGGACCAGCTGACTCTTGATCTAGAGCAGGCTCTTGGATCGTGTTGGATGGTGGCAGGTCCACCCCCACACGTATCTGAGTAGGTGGGACCGACGTTTGAGCCATAGCAGCCGTCTGTTTAGTTAGCATCATTTGGTGCATATTCTCCATCATGGATTGCATTTGCTTCGGAGATATCTCTAGTATAGTAATGCATTGCTCAGCATTCCCTGATGGCGAGGCTTTCCCGTGTTCATCTCCAATGGCATAAACTCCCATCTCCCTGGGCGTGATTGAAGTATGAGTATAGGTCATTGTAGAAGTTGACTCTATACTCTCAGTATCTGATTCGGGAGACTGGTGACCCCCAGCATCGGAATCAGAAGAGCACGAAGTCAGTTGTTGCGACCTTGAACGAGTGTTCTGGAATACCCCAGCTTAGGTGTCCCTAAGGAGCATGTTGAATCTTCTTCGGCTTGGAGTTCTAGAGGACGGACGTCTTGAGTCTGAGCTTCCTCCAGGTATATGTGAAGCCATGTTCATAGATGCATGCGCGGGCTCTTCTTCTAGAAAAGATGGAGAGTAGCCCAGTCGGTCAAAAACCGGCCATTTTGCTTTAGAATAACAACAATTAATTATAATCCTGTGACTATTACAGCAGTGCTCGCTAGGAGGCGTAATAGCCATGCTGGCAGATCCCCTCTCCTTGCATTTTCGGATTAGATATTTGTGCAGGTCAGGAGGAGCTGCAAAAGAAGAAGATGATGGCTTGTTCCTTCTGTTCCTATTGGTGGACATACGGATGATGGGAACCATAGTCTTCCCTGTGCCACCCGTATACAACAGGTTGGCCATCTGGATGGCGGATAATCCTCGAGGAGGGTGTCTTTCTGTAACTGGAGCCTTCTTTATACCTAGGGACTTCGCCTGGCGTAATTTGGAGTTTCGTACTGGTTGGCATAAAGCTGAGGATGTCCTCAGTCGGCTATCAGCGTGTCGCGTAATTCGGAGGGCGTGAAGATTGTTAACTTGCTGGCGTAAAGGCCGAGAAGTTGAGTAGTCCGCCGCTTGCTTTCCCTTGCGAAGATCACAGGGATCATTTGGTTCTCCGTAGAGGTCAGATGTTGTTTTACGCGCGGAGCGTGTCTTGTACTTCTGATTTGGCGCTGAGGCATTGCCAGAAGTTTTGTCTGTTCCGGCAGGGATGGGAGACTGAATTTTATGCGCAGAGCGCGGAGTATACTTTTGGGTTAGCACTGAGGCATTGCCAGAAATTGTCTGTTCCGCCAGGGACGGGAGACTGAATTTCACGCGGAGAGCGCGGAGTATACTTCTGGGTTAGCGCTGAGGCATTGCCAGAGGTTTTGCCGGTTCTGTCAGAGACAGGCGACTGAATTTTATGCGCAAGGCACGGAAGGAGCAAGGCTACAACCTCATTGGTCGGAGAGATCGGAGAGATCGGAGAGTCCATAGGAATGGTAGAGGATGTCTTGGGCATCCAGACCTTATGCAGCTTCCTGTTGTTTTGGTGAGAGAAAGAGTGAGAGCTGCCCTTTATTCGGAGCATATCTTCGTAGGCAGATTGGTCAAACTGGATGACCAGTGTCTTCTTTACGGATCCCACAAATATTGTATCGTGTTGAGCAATAGCTTCCTCATCAGAAGAGAAAGATGTCCCCAGTAGAGTCGCCATCTTGTTTTAGGTATGTAATATAAACAAGAAAAGATTTGATGAATGCGAAAAATAAGGTCTTGTACGAAGACCCGCCCTTTTTTTATGTTTACAAACAAGATTGTACAAATTTGATCCTACACGAGGATTTCTAAGTACAATTTATTTAATCTGGGTGAATATTGCTATAGGTGTCTGATCTGCAGTCGATCACTTTAGTACTTGGACGACACGATGTTGAAAAAGTACCGTGGAAGACAGGTAGCAGCTTCGAGGGTTGCTGAAGAGGGTGGATGACCGATGCCAAAGTCGTCAATCCCTTCTCTTTGCCTGAGCTTTGGATTTTCCTCTCTCTCTCTCTCTCTCTCTACCTTTGGATCTGGTACTGGATCTCTTGATCAGTTTTCAGACCTAACTTCTTTGACCCTCCAATTTGTCGACCTTGTTCCTCATTGATAGAGGTCTCTATTTATAGAGTTTTAGTGACAGTGACCACTCAATCGGTGTAAAAAACAAGTAGTGGAAAGTACAACACCCTTTTACACAATGGTTAAAATAATCAAAGCCTGCGTATAGATGATCCTTTGAATGAGCATGTGACGCGGGTCCAACTAAGGGACAAAATGCGTATAATCGCTACGAAGATCATGGCGTAAAAGCCACGTAGGTAGGTATCCCTCATGTAGAAGAGGTTGGCATAGAAGCCAATGTGTGTCACCATGGCATAGAAGCCAAATAGTTATCAAACCGGCATAGAAGCCGAATAGGCGTAGAAGTCGAGTTGTCGTAGAGGCCGAGTGGGCGTAGAAGTCGAGTAGGCACAAAAGGCCGAGCGGGCGTAGAAGCCGAGTAGGCACCGAAGCTGAATGGAAATAGAAGTCGAGCAGGCACCGAAGCTGAATAGGCGTAGAAGCCGGGTGGTCATAAAGGCCGAGCGGGCACCGAAGCTGAATAGGAATAGAAGCTGTTGCGTAACGTGCCAGAGTGATGATGTGGACATTTTAGCCGGAATTACGGCTCTTGGAGATAATCAGATCTCATGCATTAAATGCAGAGATCTTCCCCCATCTCGTGCATTAAATGCAGATGCTTGTCTTCAAGATTTGTCATCATTTCGCGCATAAAATGCAGATACGCACCTTGAACCCTGTGCGAAGAGTAACCGCTGTCGTGGCAGTCTGTTCGTCTTTTGCGGAGCATAAGGAGCTCATGTTTGCCTGTGTAAAACTAGGCAGCGTATTCCCTTGTATGCGTAGGAGCAGCTCTCACAAAGGGGATGTCACTAAATGACGCTTCGGTGACATTTAATCAAATCTCCTGCATTAAATGTGGAGATCCGCCATCATCCTGTGCATTAAATGCAGAGGCATGTTTTAAAGGTCTGCTACCCTTCTGTGCATCAAACGCAGAGACGTGCCTCAAGCATCTGTCAGTATTCGGCGTATTAATTGCAGAGACGTGCCTTGGGAACCTGTGACCGCTCTGTGCATAAAAATGCAGAGACGTGCCTCGAATCTCGTATGAGGTGCAGCTTTTGACGTGGCAGGCGGTTTGTGTTCCGCGAATCGTAAGGAGCTCTCATCTGCCTGTGTAAAACTAGGCAGTGTATTCCTTCGTGTATGTAAAAGCGGTTTACGCAAGGGAAATGTCAGTTAATGACAGCCTGGGTTGTAGTGCCTCGCCATCATTTTAGCCATCGCCTGGGTAGTCGAGCAATATCTCTTTGTCAGAAGTCGAGACGTCAGGTTCATTGCAGGATCTGACAGGTTCATTGCAGGCTCTGACAGGTTCATTTGTAAGCTCTGACAGGTTCACTTCGGAGAATACGAAGTGTCCCTTGTACATTTCAATGCTGCATGAAGAGAGGATGAGTTTTACGCCATAAAGGCGACGTCGATCCCTGTTTTATGCTGATGCCACCTGGACATTCTGCCTTATGCGGATGGTCTTTGAGCCTGTATTTCTTACTGTGCTTTGGCGGAGATGCTCTGTTTACGTTGAAGGCTTTGAAGTCCACTGTTGACGTTGCTTTGCATTAATATGCTGCGTAGAGCTTCCAGCGTATTTTTTATGCTTCTATACCTAGCGTAATTTGGAGCTTCGCTCTGGTTGGCATAAAGCTGAGGATGTCCTCAGGCGGCTATCAGCGTCTCGCATAATTCGGAGGGCGGGCAGATTGTTCCCTTGCTGGCGTAAAGGCCGAGAAGTTGAGTAGTCCGCCGCTTGCTTTTCCTTGCGGAGATCATAGGGATCATCTGGTTCTCCGTAGAGGTCAGATGTTGTTTTACGCGCGAAGCATGTCTTGTACTTCTGATTTGGCGCTAAGGCTTTATCAGAAGTTTTGTCTATTCCGCCAGGGATGGGAGACTGAATTTTACGCGCAGAGCGCGGAGTATACTTCTGGGTTAGCGCTGAGGCATTGCCATAAGTCTTGTCTATTCCGCCAGGGATGGGAGACTGAACTTCACGCGCAGAGCGCGGAGTATACTTCTGGGTTAGCGCTGAGGCATTGCCAGAAGTTTTGTTGGTCCTGTCAGAGACAGGCGACTGAATTTTACGCGCAAGGCGTGGAGGGAGCAGTGCTACTACCACCTCATTGGTCGAAAAGATCGGAGAGATCGGAGAGTCTACAAGAATGGTAGAGGATGTCTTGGGCATCCAGACCTTACGCAGTGTCACGACCCGCACCCGATATAGGGGCACGAGAGCGTGGGTACGTCCAGCCTACGCCGCAGCATCGGCGGTAGAACGCTGCCTAGGTCATGTAACTATCTAATCAAACTCACATGAATACCCAACTCCATAAGGAGACGTGGATATCATAAAATAATGCTAGAAATACTCAATCACATAAACTAAAGTACGTTGAGATATCATGGCAAGCAAAGAAATACAAGATAAGTCTAACGACAAAATAGCCATACCTGCAATCAGTAACATCCAATCCCCAAGCGTGTCAGAAACAAGTCCACTAAGGTCACAGTCTGAAAAATATTTTTCAGTCAGGAAGGAGCAAAGTACATCTCTAAATAGTAGTTCTGTATTAATGATATAAACTATGTAGCAGCATATAGATGGAAATATACAAGATGCATGTATACGTACGAGAAATGTACAATAAAAGAAATACTGGAAAGACTGTAAGTAAAAGCAGGAAAAGAAACAATATGTCAATAAGCAAGAATACTAAGACTAAGTGTGTGAGTACTAGCTTTAACATGTGATCGGCTTGGGAACTTGATCAGGCTGGCTACATGTGATTAGCTATGATTCATGTAAGGTTAGGCTAACCGTTGGTTAGCTATGATGCATGTAGAGGTCAGGCTAATCACACGTAACAGCTATGAAGCATGTAAATGGTCAGGCCGCACCCGACGTGAGATGTGGGGTGAGCTATGATGCATGTAGAGTTGGCTATGATCACATATCTATACTAAAATACTCCCCACCCTCGACTAGTGTAGTAGATCCAACCATGGTATGCTATGGCACAGGATTCCCTAGGGAGGTAGCAAATCTCCCCGGAAATCAGTGTCTGTACATGTACAAGATATCAATAAAATAAGACTTGTATAAGCTACACCACGAACAAGGAATAACATCTCATGATGAGATCCGTATACACCAATCCGTGTAACCAGCGTGTCAAAATATGGATATTTACACTAGATACAATGAACATAGGAGATATCATAAATTAGAACTAATCAGAGAATGTACTCGCCTTGGTCCTTAGCTGGTAAAACCAATGTCCTGTCCCAGAGTATCGTCTGGAGGATCCAACAGTCCTATAACATATAATAAACAATACAACGTTTGCATCAGATGCTATACTAGCACAACATAATACATGAAGTCAGGGGCTCTGCCAGATATGGCACTGGTCAATCTAGGGTCAGTGTGCGTCAAGTTGCACGGGCGTCGCGTCTGCGGTTGCTGGGCAAGACAGACGATCAAAATGGTACGGGGCTTGCCAGTACGTCAGTGTACGCGTGGCAGACTGCTAATAGTTCACAGGGTCACAAGGTCATGTGTAAATACAGGGTATCCGTATTTACACTCGGGTTACCTAGAAGAGATATTTATAAATATACATATTACCAATAATTAAATTAATACATATATGAGTTATACCATAATATATACAAAATATATATATAAGTGTATATGCATTAAATAGATTTATGTACTATACATATATTAGTGACAAAATATACATGTGTTATTTCTTATACATATATATACACTAATAAAATGTACTTATACCATATATGTATACAAGTATATATATATATATACCAAAATACCAAAACAAGTATATATATATATATACATACCAAATTACATACATATATCAAAATAAATATGCATATTTATTTATATATACCAAATTAATAATTACCTACATATACAATATACAGATATACATATATACCAATTTAACAATAATATATATATATATTTATATATATATATATATATATATATATATATATATATCATATGTATGCCAAACATATATATATATTGAAAATATATTAAGTATATATAAAACATATATATATATATATACATATCAATAATACATACTAAAATACGTATTTATATATATATACATATGCCAATTAAATTTATATATACATACACAATATTCATATACATTAATACATACATACACTAAGTATATATATACTATACTTATACATGTTTAAACACTAATTAAATAAATAATATATATATACATATATTAAATATATACATATATGTATATATGTATGTATATATATACATATATATATACATAGGAAGAAGGAAGAGGGAAAAAAGAGGAGAAGCTCTCACAGGGGTTGGGGTTTGGCTGGCAGCGGGGAGTGGGCTCGCCGGAGGAGGAGTCGGTAGCGGAAGATGAGCTCGGGATGTTGGTGGAGGTGGAGGAGCTAGGAGGAAGGCCGGGGAGAAGTCATGGAGTCGACGAGGCTAGCTCCGGGGGATGAACGGAGATGAGGGAGGTGGAGGAGAGGCTGAACGGGTGGCTCGGTTGTCCGCCGGAGGGTGACACAGAGGTGGTGGAATGAGGAGTACGCAGGGAGGAGCAGGGGGGAGTCGGAGTTTGCAGTCCGGGGCTGGCCGGGGAAGGAGACTTCGGGTAGGGGGCCGCCGGAGTGTGCTGGAGCGGGTTCGTCGGAGCAGTTGCAGCGGGCCGAAGGGGTGCAGTCGAGCTGCTGCTGCTGCTCCGGTCGCGTGGGGGCTCGGGCCGGAGGTGGCTCGCGAAGGAGTGGAGGAGGAGCGGCTCATCGGGTGCTCGGCGGCTGCCTGGAGCTTGGCCGGGCCTCGTCGGAGACGGGGCCAGACTTGGGGAGTAGTGGAGGAGTAGTCGACTGTTGATGGAGAACGGGGTCGGCTCGGCCAGGTGGCCGGCGGCCGGAGGTTTAATGATCAGTGGGGGAGTAAAGGTTCCCCCCCCCTCTTCCTGTTTAAAAATTAAAAGGAGAAGAAGAGAAGGAAGGAAGAAGAAGAAGAAGAAGAGAAGAAGAAAAAAAATGAAGAAGAAGAAAGAATGAGGATGTGGAGGCGACGGTTTGTGAGGAGTGGAGGATTCCCTCGATTTTTGGGGATTAGGGCTAGATGATAGGACATTAAATAGGGAGAGTGTATGTGGGAAATCAAGGGTGAGGATGCACCCAATTTAAATGGGTGGTCCTAATTTGTCATGAAGAGAATTTTCTACATGTGAGGATGGGGTATTGACTAGTCAATATTGGGCTTCTCCATTTGGTTGAACCAATGGGGTGTTTACACCAAATGTAAATTTGTAAATTAGCCCCCATAAATTTAGGTATTTTTGCAGATGCATAAAATGATGAAAATTGGGTGGGCGATTCGGTGTTCGGTGTTTTACAGAGTTAGGGGGCATTGTGTGTGTCGCACGGGCTTAAATAGCAGGGCACTGGAATTAAATTGGGATTTTCGGAATTGGTTACACGCGACCGGAGCAGCAACAGCAGCTCGACTGCATCCCTCCGGCCCGCTGCAACTGCTCCGACGAACCAGCTCCAGCACACTCCGACGGCCCCCTACCCTAAGTCTCCTTCCCCGGCCAGCCCCGGACTGCAAACTCCGACTCCCCCCTGCTCCTCCCTGTGTACTCCTCATTCCACCACCTCTGTGTCACCCTCCGGCGGATAACCGAGCCACCCGTTCAGCCTCTCCTCCACCTCCCTCATCTCCGTTCATCTCCTGGAGCTAGCCTCGTCGACTCCACGACTTCTTTTCGGCCTTCCTCCTAGCTCCTCCACCTCCACCAACATCCCGAGCTCATCCCCCGCTACCGACTCCTCCTCCGGCGAGCCCACTCCCCGCTGCCAGCCGCCCCCCAACCCCTGTGAGAGCTTCTCCTCTCTTTTCCCTCTTCCTTCTTCCTATGTATATATATATGTATATATATACATACGTATATACATACATGTATGTATTTAATATATGTATATGTATATGATTTATTTAATTAGTGTTTAAACATGTATAAGTATAGTATATATATACTTAGTATATGTATGTATTAATGTATATGAATATTGTGTATGTATATATAAATTTAATTGGCATATGTATATATATATAAATACGTATTTTAGTATGTATTATTGATATGTATATATATATATACATATGTTTTATATATACTTAATATATTTCAATATATATATATATATGTTTGGCATACATATGAAATATATATATATATATATATATATATATATATATATATATATATATATATTATTGTTAAATTGGTATATATGTATATCTGTATTTTGTATATGTAGGTAATTATTAATTTGGTATATATAAATAAATATGCATATTTATTTCGATATATGTACGTAATTTCGTATGTATATATATATATACTTGTTTTGGTATTTTGGTATATATATATATATATATATATATATATATATATATGTATATATATACTTGTATACATATATGGTATAAGTACATTTTATTAGTGTATATATATGTATAAGAAATAACACATATATATATTGTCACTAATATATAATAGTACATAAATCTATTTAATGTATATACACTTATATATATATTTTGTATATATTATGGTATAACTCATATATGTATTAATTTAATTATTGGTAATATGTATATTTATAAATATCTCTTCTAGGTAACCCGAGTGTAAATACGGATACCCTGTATTTACACATGACCTTGTGACCCTGTGAACTATTAGTAGTCTGCCACGAGTACACTGACGTACTGGCAAGCCACGTACCATTTTGATCGTCTGTCTTGCCCAGCAACCGCAGACGCGACGCCCGTGCAACTTGACGCACACTGACCCTAGATTGACCAGTGGCATATCTGGCAGAGCCCCTGACTTCATGTATTGTGTTGTGCTAGTATAGCATCTGATGCAAACGTTGTATTGTTTATTATATGTTATAGGACTGTTGGATCCTCCAGACGATACTCTGGGACAGGACATTGGTTTTACCAGCTAAGGACCAAGGCGAGTACATTCTCTGATTAGTTCTAATTTATGATATCTCCTATGTTCATTGTATCTAGTGTAAATATCCATATTTCGACACGCTGGTTAAACGGATTGGTGTATACGGATCTCGTCATGAGATGTTATTCCTTGTTCATGGTGTAGCTTGTACAAGTCTTGTTTCATTGATATCTTGTACATGTACAGACACTGATTTTCGGGGAGATTTGCTACCTCCCTAGGGAATCCCGTGCCATAGCATACCATGGTTGGATCTACTACACCAGTCGGGGGTGGGGAGTATTTTAGTATAGATATGTGATCATACCCAACTCTACATGCATCATAGCTCACCCCACCTCTCACGTCGGGTGCGGCCTGACCATTTACATGCTTCATAGCTGTTACATGTGATTAGCCTGACCTCTACATGCATCATAGCTAACCAACGGTTAGCCTAACCTTACATGAATCATAGCTAATCACATGTAGCCAGCCTGATCAAGTTCCCAAGCCGATCACATGTTAAAGCTAGTACTTACACACTTAGTCTTAGTATTCTTGCTCATTGACATATTGTTTCTTTTCCTGCTTTTACTTATAGTCTTTCCAGTATTTATTTTATTATACATTTTTTGTACGTATACATGCATCTTGTATATTTTCATCTATATGCTGCTACATAGTTTATATCATTAATACAGAACTACTATTTAGAGATGTACTTTGCTCCTTCCTGACTGGAAAATATTTTCCAGACTGTGACCTTAGTGGACTTGTTTCTGACACGCTTGGGGATTGGATGTTACTGATTGCAGGTATGGATATTTTGTCGTTAGACTTGTCTTGTATTTCTTTGCTTGCCTTGATATCTCATCGTGCTTTAGTTTATGTGATTGAGTATTTCTAGCATTATTTTATGATATCCACGTCTCCTTATGGAGTTAGGTATTCATGTGAGTTTGTTTAGATAGTTACATGACCTAGGCAGCGTTCTACCGTCGATGCTGCGGCGTAGGCTGGACGTACCCACGCTCTCGTACCCCTATATCGGGTGCGGGTCGTGACAGCTTCCTTTTGTTTTGGACAGAGAGAGAGTGAGAACTGCCCCTTGTTCGGAGCATATTTTCGTAGCCAGACTGGTCAAACTTGATTACCTGTGTCTTCTTCACGGATCCCACGGATACCGTATCGTGTCGACCAATAGTTTCCTCATCAGAAGAGAAAGATGTCCCCAGCAGAGTCGCCATCTTGTTTTGGATAATAAACGAGAAAAGATTTGATGAATACGAAAAACGAGGTCTTGTACGAAGACCCGCCCTTCTTTTATGTTTACAAACAAGATTGTGCAAATTTGATCCTACACGAGGATGTCTAAGTACAATTTATTTAATCTGGATGAATATTGCTATAGGAGTCTGATCTGCAGTCGATCACTTTAGTCCTTGGACCACACGATGTTGAAGAAGTGCCGTAGAAGATAGGTTGCAGCTTCGAAGGTTGCTAAAGAGGGTGGATGCCCGATGCCAAAGTCGTCGATCCCTTCTCTTTGTCTGAGCTCTGGATTCTCCTCTCTCTCCCTCTCTCTCTCTCTCGACCGTTGGATCTGGTACTGGATCTCTCGCTCAGTTTTTATACCTAACTTCTTCGACCCTCCAATTTGTCGACCTACTTCTGATCGTTCACTTTTTTCCTCGTTGATAGAGGTCTCTATTTATAGAGTTTTTTTAGTGACAGTGACCACTCAATCGGTATAAAAATCAAGTAGTGGAAAGTACAACACCCTTTTACACAACGGTTAAAATAACCAATGCCTGCGTATAGATGATCTTTTGAATGAGCGTGTGACGCGGGTCCAACTAAGAGACAAAACGTGTATAACTGCTACGAAAATCACGACGTAGAAGCCACGTAGGTAGGTATCCCTCTTATAGAAAAGGTTGGCATAGAAGCCAATGTCTGTCACCATGGCATAGAAGCCAAATAGTTATCAAACCGACATAGAAGCCGAATAGGCGTAGAAGCCGAGTGGTCATAGAGGCCGAGTGGGCGTAGAAGCCGAGTGGTCATAGAGGCCGAGTGGGCGTAGAAGCCGAGTGGTCATAGAGTCCAAATAGGCATAGAAGCCGAGTAGGCATAGAAGGCCGAATGGGCGTAGAAGCCGAGTAGGCACCGAAGCTGAATAGGCGTAGAAGCCGCTGCGTAACGTGCTAGAGTGATGATATGGACGTATTTAGCCGGAATTATGGCTCTTGGAGATAATCAGATCTCTTGCATTAAATGCAGAGATCTGCCCCCATCCTGTGCATTAAATGCAGATGCTTGTCTTTAAGATTTGCCATTATTCTGTGCATTAAATGCAGATACGCACCTTGAATCCTGTGCGAAGAGTAACCGCTATCGTGGCAGTCTGTTCGTCTTCTGCGGAGCGTAAGGAGCTCTCATCTGCCTGTGTAAAACTAGGAAGCGTATTCCCTTATATGTGTAGGAGCAGCTCTCGAAAAGGTAATGTCACTAAACGACGGTTCAGTGACATTTAATCAAATCTCCTGCATTAAATATGGAGATCCGCCATCATCCTGCGCATTAAATTCAGAGACGTATTTTGAAGGTCTACCATCCTTCTGTGCATCAAACGCATAGACGTGCCTCAGGCATCTGTCAGTATTCAGCACATTAATTGCAGAGACGAGCCTTGAGGGCCTGTCACCACCCTGTACATTAAATGCAGAGACGCGCCTCGAGTCCCATACGGAGTGCAGCTTTTGACGTGGCAGGTAGTTAGTCTTCCGCGGAGCGTAAGGAGCTCTCATCTGCTTGTGTAAAACTAGGCAGTGTATTCCTTTGTATACGTAAAAGCGGTTTTACGCAAGGAAAATGGCAGTAAATGACAGCCTGGGTTGCAGTGCCGCGTCATCATTATAGCCGTCGCCTGGGTAGTCGAGCAGTATCCCTTTGTCAAAAGTTGAGACGTCAGGTTCATTGCAGGATCTGACGGGTTCATTGCAGGATCTGACGGGTTCATTGCAGGATCTGACAGGTTCACTTCAGAGAATACGAAGCGTCCCTCGTACACTTTAATGCTGTATTGAAAAAGGATGAGTTTTACGCCATAAAGGCGATGAAGCACCCTGTTTACGCTGAAGTAGCCTGGACATACTGTCCTACGCGGATGGTCCTGGAGCCTATATTTTATGCTGTGCTTGGCGGAGAAGCTCTGTTTACACGTTGAAGGCTCTGAAGCCCTCTATTTACGCTGCTTTGCATCAATATGCTGCATAGAGCTTCCCAGCATATTTTTCATGCTTCTACAGAGCCGGGAACTTGGTTTCTGATGATAATAAAGAACCTCTTTTCTAGTATACTGACGATCAATTTCCTAATCAGAAATCATCCCTCCATAACGATATAGAGCCTATAGCACAAAAATTCTTGAAAGCTATAAACTTCTATCAACCGTATATGTGGGAAGTGGCATCAGCATCTATCGTCATCACGACATATGGGCCACATGAAGATTCTATCTTTATCGTCCCACCTAACCGTAAAGATCAGCATCAAATAGTCTTCGGCCGCATGAGGAATCGACCGATTGTACAAGAAGATTCTCACGAGTCTGATGCTGGAAAAATGTAGGTTTTCAGATATAGCCCACAGACCTTGAAAATCATGCAAAGCATGGGTTATGACTTGAAGTCAGAGCCAGGCCTCAACTATGAAAAAGGCAGACGAATGCCATTGCATGGTGATCTCTACTGTCAACGAAATCATTTCGGGTTAGGGTATCTCACATCTCTTGCAACTTCGAACAACTCTGAATCAAGCGGAGAGGCCATTTCCTCTTCTCAAGATGGTTTGTCGTCCTCCGTGCAGTTAAGGAACTCCCACAGATATTGTCAACAAATACAGTATTGACAGATTTCCTCGAAATAGAGGAACAAGAATATGAACCGTTTGAAAATGAATCCTGGGCACAACAAATGGATACACAATGGGAACTCCGGTTCGAGGAAAGATAACCGCCCACTGAGGATAAAGTTGTCCAAGTTGATGTTGGGGATGAAATTTCACCAAAGACGATATTTATCAGCAACAATCTTTCCCTAGCAGAAAAGGAAGAGATGATTCAATTGATAAAAGAATATATCGATGTCTTTGCATGGAACTATGAGGATATGCCAGGTCTTGATCCAAAAGTGGCTACTCATAAACTCAACATATTGCCCAATTCAAAGCATATAAAGCAACACCAATGCCGGTTCCGTCCAGATATAATTGATGCCATTGAAGCTGAAATCAAGAAATTGGTAGCCTGCGGGTTCATCCGTGAAGAGCAACATCCTAATTAGGTCGCCAATGTAGTACCGGTCATGAAAAAAAGTGGGAAAGTTCATATTTGCATCGACTTCCGAGATCTAAATATGGCCTATCCTAAAGATGAGTTCCCTCTTCCCATCATAGACGTCATGATCGACAACACATGCGGTTTTGAACACATGTCTTTAATGGACGGATTCTCAGGGTACAATCAAATCAAGATACATCCTAAAGACGAAAAGCATACTACCTTCCGTACGCCACTAGGGGTATATTGCTACACAGTCATGCCCTTTGGATTAAAGAATGTCGAGGCTACATATCAGCGAGCTATAAGTAATATATTTCGTGAGCACTTATGCAAAATAGTAGAATGTTACGTAAACGATATCGCTGTCAAAAGCCGCCTCAAGGCTAATCACATCCAAGACTTGAAGACAGTGTTCGAATTGATGTGCCAATATCAACTCAAAATGAACCCTACAAAGTCCTTTCTCGGAGTATCTAGTGGCAAATTCCTAAGATTTGTCATTACTGTCAAAGGCATTCAAGTCGATCTTGATAAAGTAAAAGCTATCCTGGAGATGCGACCGCCCCGTAATCTGAGAGAACTCAGGGGATTTCAAGGTTGTCTAGCTTATATCAGGAGATTTATATCCAACCTCTCTGGAAGATGTCAGCCTTTTTCTCGCCTAATGAAGAAAGGTGTGTCTTTCGTATGGGACGAAGCCTGTCAGCAAGCGTTTGACGATATCAAATGCTACCTTACCAATCCTCCAGTTCTGGTGTCTCCCGTCATAGGAAGACCATTTTTGCTGTATGTTCGAGCAATGGATCATTCTTTGGGAGCTCTTCTCACATAAAAGAACGATGAGGGTCATGAACAGGCTATCTACTATTTAAGCAGGATGATGATCGGAGCTGAATACCGGTACAACCTAGTGGAAAAAGAATGCTTGGCCCTAATATTTGCTATTCAGAAGACGCGACATTATGTTATAGGCCAAACTATTCATATTATCTCCAGAATCAATCCTCTCCGGGTATTGATGAGTAAGCCGAGTGTTCTTAATTCCCAACTCGCGACTTGGGTGATGTTATTAACACCGTATGACATGGTGTACGTCCCTCAGAAGTCTATAAAGGGTCAGGCCTTGGCTGATTTCTTAGCTACTCATCCAATTCCGGAAACCTCTAAACTATACGAGGACATTCCCGACGAAATTATAGAATATAACTCTGCAATGAAAGATGATACATGGCAGCTATTCTTCGATGGTGCCTCCAGGACGGGTCCCAAGGGAAACGTGGTTTAAGGAGTAGGAATTGTCCTGGTGACTCCTGACAAACTCGTCATCTATCGAGCATATTCTCTTAGCGAACCCTGCTCTAATAATGTGGCAGAGTATAATGCCCTACTAATCAGGCTTTAAGTCACTAAAGAACTGGATGTTGAATACCTGGAAGCTTTTGGGGATTCCCAGCTGATCGTCAATCAGGTTAGAGGAATATATGAAGTCCGCAATCTAGACCTCATTCCTTATCACCAAGCAACGATCGAGATCGTCATGTCTTTCAAAGGATTCTTCTTAGAGCACGTGCCTGGATCTCAAAATCTGGAAGCTGACGCTCTGGCCAGTTTAGCTTCAGATCTGGCTATTCCTATAAGAAGGCAGAACTCGGTGATCCTTCTTAACAGAGGTTTATTTTGTGTGAAAAATAATTTTCACATAGAACGCAGCTACACCGTAAATACGGTCCCTCCTAAGAGAGATTGGAGAAGTCCCTTTATGGACTTTGCAGCATACGAAATCTTACTAGAAGATCCCAAAGAAGCAGTATCGGTTAAAAGACGATCACTACGCTTTTATTTCGATGCTTCTTCACAAAGTCTATATCGCCAAACTTATGATGGACTATTGTTATGATGTCTCTCTGACGATGATGCAAAACAGGTTATCCGAGAAGCTCATGATGGGGTATGTGGAGCACATCAACCAGGTCCTAAATTACAGGATCGTATCAGGAGAATGGGCTATTATTGGCCTACCATGATTGCAGATGCCGTAAAATATGCAAGACAATGCAAAGCTTGTCAGGTTCATGCAGATTTTATACATCAGCCTCCTGAGTATCTACATCCTACCATTGCATCATGGCCCTTCCAAGCATGGGGTATGGATATCATTGGTCCTATTCACCCGTCTTCTTCCAGAGGTCATCGTTTTATATTTGCCATAACGGATTATTTCTCCAAATGGGCGGAGGCGATCCCTCTTACTGAGGTTAAGACATCCAACATGATCAGCTTTATCAAGCATCATGTTATTTATCGCTTTGGGATACCCCGAAGGATAATCCATGACAATGGGCCTCAATTCATCAGCCAAGCATTTTACCGATTTTGCGATAAGAATCGGATACAAAAAATGGCCTCTACGGCATACAATCCTGCTGCTAATGGTTTGGCGGAAGCCTTCAACAAAACCATCATTAAACTCTTGAAGAAGTTCGTTTCTTCAAACAAAAAAGATTGGAATAAGAAACTAGGAGAATGCCTCTGGGCATACCGCACAACGGTACAAACACCGACGAGTTGTACCCCATTCTCTTTGGTTTATGGGAGTGAAGCAGTTCTCCCCATTGAAGTTCAAATTCCCTCACTCAGGAAAAGAATGATCTATTAAGGCTTCAAGAGCTAGAAGGAATAGATGAGAAACGCCTTCAAGCTCAATAACGCATCGCGTTCTACCAGGCACGCATTTCTAAAGCTTTTAATAAAAAAGTGAAGGAAAGAGTATTCAAAGTTGGTGAGCTAGTTTTAGCTGTGAAAAGGCCAATGATCATCACGCACAAAAGTAAGGGTAAATTCTAGCCCAAATGGGAAGGCCCTTATGTGATCGAGACGACGTTCTCAAACGGCGCTTACAGATTAGCCAAGCCTAATAGAGACTTGTTAATGGCTCCTATCAACGGCAAATTCCTGAAGAAGTACTATGCTTAATCTTCCTTGTTTAAGCATAGTATGGTGAAGATCTCATTCTGACGATACTACGTACAAAATCTAGTTGGATCATATTCTATCATGTTATTTATGACCTCCGAATATACATGTCTAACTAATTTAGAACTTTAAAACCTATCATGTCCATATTACCTCTGATAGTGTTTTATATACAAATTTAGTTGGATCATATTCTATCATGTCCATATAACCTCTGAATAGATATATCCAGCTGAAGCTTATCGAAAGTATATCACGTCCATATTACCTCTGATATCACTTTCACCCTAACCTGTCATTTAAATTCCAAAATGATAGGTCCACAAAGTTAGAAGAAGTATCTTTATTATCCCTGTGAAAAAGTAAATTACAGAAGAAACAAAAAAGGTACATCATTGGGAGGGAGCAGTCAAATCACGGATCTGCTGCGCCAAAGCAGCCATCCTCTCATTTCTGCAGTTCAAGATGTTAGCGCGAGCCCGCTCCAGCCTTGCCTCCTTAATGTTCAAGGAGGACAGTTCGGACCGAGCCTGTACAAAACTGGCGCAGGTGACTCCGGCATGTGCCAAGTTTCGCTGAGCTGTATCCAGTCAGCCATTCACCACATCTAGAGTTGCCGATGATTGGAAAGCCTACTTCATTGCCTGAGTGAGTTTTGCTTCCAGTTTGCGGACCCTCGCTTTATTTCCTTTATGCTCGGCCTTGCACTTTGTTTGAAGAGGAATATGCTCCTCCAAGACGGCCTTTCCTTCATCCATTTCCTGTTGCTTTGTCTGGATGGATTTATTTAGGCATTCCATCTGTTCAGCAAGCTACACAGTCAAGGATTCATATTCAGCCTGAATCAGCTCATCGACGTTGCCTCAAGATAGCTGCAAATACTCGCTAATGGGTTATTCTAAACTATTAACTATTTTCTCTAGTGTATTAGCTCTTTCAGTGTCACTAAAATTTTTATTCTGCGCTATAGTAAGATTAGAGGATATCTTCAGAGCCTCGAAGCCTAGATTCTTCTCCAGCACCATCGATATCAGCATTTTCAAAGTGATGTAGAAAACGCCAGTAAACTGCTCAACTAGCATGGATAAATTAGAGTGGACGCTGGGAGTGGCTACGATATCGATGAACCCCCCTCCGGGAATGACTGCAGAGGATGTTGCTACAGTCGTCGCCTCAACAGATGGCGCTACAAAAGAATGAACACCAGCAACGGTTAAAGTTGTTGGCGTACTCAACGAAGGAGGCACGGTCGGGATGATAGGCTCATCCTCCTCTGATGATGTCTGGACTGCTACGGGCGAGACGACACCCGAAAATGTTGCAGACGAAGGGTCGACAGCCTCTAAGCATGCCTCATCGATATCAAAGTCAAAAGATGCATCAATTCTACCCTATCCTGAGATATCTGCACCTGCAAAGAAGACAAGAGAAAGTTAATATCAACCTGATGTTAATTTCCCTAAAAGAGGCAAAAAAATGACATTTACCCATAGCCGACGATATATATATCGCGTCCGCAGCCTGAATAGCTAAATCATCTCTTAATGAGGCTAAACAAGCTGTCATACCTGGAGAAGAAGGTGCATCAACTGACACTGGCGGGCAGTCTTCCTAGTCTTCACCAAGATCCAATCGAGGCTCAACAGCTGGAATCTTACTAGAAATACCTACAAACGAAGTAGGGGTTATACCCATTATTGGTCTTATTAAAGGTATCTGGAATCTTATTATGCTCGGCCTCGGGGACGATCTCGTAGTACTACCAGAAGCAGTAGTAGCAGCAACCTCGAGCAAAGAATCTCCGGCGCTGCCAGCCGGAACTGTGAAGGTTCCCTCTCTAAAAGGTGAAGGACCTCTAATCAATAAATCATCCCCAACCGGGGGAACGATAGGCTCGCTCCTAGAAGTCTCCCTGGTAGAAGCCTTTTTGGACCTCTGGCAAGATTCTTCTTACGAGGAGAAGGTTCTTTCGGAGCAGAAGCCTTCCATTTCTGGGGGATAAGGAGAGGCTCCGCAGGTGGAGCTAGTATGCCTCTCGGTATTGTCATCAAGAATTCGTCTTCCCCGACGGTATCTTCATTCTCATCCGAGGAAACAGACGGGACATCCTCCCTTCCAGTAGTCCTATGGGAGGGCATCCTAAAACTTCTACGTATATCAAAATCGCGATGGAAGGTATTGATGGACGCATAAAACTGTACGTACGAGTGAAGCATGCGCAGCTCCATGGAAAGAGAAGTCACGGGCACCGCAAAAGTTGCACCAGTGTAGCCCGTGATGAAGTATCGCCACCCTCTGGCTCCATCAATAAGTCCCCCTTTGGACTTGAAGCTGGTGATGGCATTTCCCACATGCAATTGGTCATACCTAAATTACCTGGCGAACCGACTGGGCAGATAGGGCTCCAAGAAGTAATGATCATCACTCCTGTATAGCAAGTGGGAAGGTCTAATGCAGACCAACCAATAGAAGGCTTCAGGAGAAAGAATGGTTCTTCCATGACCTTCATCCTTGAGTTTCTTCCCTTGTTGATTAATGTGTACAGGGGAATGATACAGAATATCTTCCAACTATGGGCTACGTTTAACGCCTGCCGACAATCGGTAACGGTCGCCACGTTCCAAGAGGAATTCTTGTAATTCAGCAAGAAATTATTTCCTAAACTGCTGGCGGAACTAGGAGACATCACCCGAGCGTTGTGAAGAATTAACCATCCCATCAAGTATAGGAATGGTAATTCCACCCTGGGAAAGCTTTTATGCTGCGTATTATCAGCGAGCAGCCCATCAGTAAGGGGCCTCATACCTGCTTGTATTCTATATACCATAGCAGGAAGCAGGCCCAGTCTTGCTCCGAATACTAAACGCACTGCGGGTCATAAGGTGTTGCGATGGATGCGATCCGTAGACGCGATACCCGGCACTACCCAGCGGCGTAGCCAGACGGAGAGAAAGCCAGCCAATTGAGCTTCCTTTGATAGAGGCTTCCGGCAATGCCTCATATAACTGAAGACTTTTGTGCCTGCAGGATAACCCCGGTTCTCTTCATCGAGAATATAATCCGGAACCCCTGCGTCTTCGATGAGGTCGTCGACCGTGTCAGCATTGAGCATGCTCAGGGGGTTCAAGGGCCTGTCATGGCTATCTACCACCTTGTCCGGCTTGGCATTTCTGGCCTGGTGGAAAAAGAGATATGTTGCCCACTTGTTGATGTGAGCCAAATCAGGGGGCTCCTTGTAAAACGTGGTGCAAGCAAGGTAATGGCTCATCAGCTCCTGATACACCGCCACTGCCCGAGGGTTTGTATCCTTCAATTCCCTGTTTGTAAGGACATACTCTTCATAAGAAGAGTCTCCCATTAGCAGCTTTGAAATCTGTGCCATCTCGTGAAGGGCTAAGCCCAACTCCCCCAGGGGAGTGGCAAAAGTCCCAGTGAGCAAATTGTATCGCTCCATCAAGGCTAAGAACAAGTTAGGGTTGGCAGGCAACCCTACACTTGTGGCACTCACGGCCGCGAACAAGCCAATGCTTTCCAGCTCTACTTGGAAGTGCTTCAGGGCCCAGGCAGTCAGACTAGCCCTTCGAAGATTCCCCAGGCTAAGCCATCCACTGGTTCGAGGGTTTACTCTGGGGTACATTCTTCCCTGCCCCATGAAGTCATTGTAGAAGGTCGATATCTGGACCGGCTGGATCAGCGAACTATCCTCACTCGGGATGCTACCCGGCAGTAATCCCCTAAAGGGCATAACAGGACACGAGGGACGGCTCATATAGGTCCCCCGGTCGCCTTTCTTATTGTACAAAATCTTCCCCGGTCGGCCGTGAAGATCGGGAGTCAGCACCCACATCATCTTCCTAGGATGAGTGGCATGGAAGAAGGCCAAGATAGGGTAATCCCTGGGCATCTTCGACAGATACATCACCGTACCCTCAACAGTGAACACCCAATCCTCCCTCTTGGGCTTGGTCTGCTTGTCGATAGCATCCCCGAATAAGAAACCCGATTTCTTATATTCTGCCCTATCAATTTATGTCATGGGCTCCCCACTGATCATATTCAACAGCATGTGTTCTCCCTGGGACAAGATCAGGATTCTCCTTCCTTCAGGATAGTTTGCTCTAGATATGGGGAATGTCACATGCGACAAGTCCTCCAAATAATTTGAGCTCAACATCCCTGCAGTAGAGCCCATAACTTCAGCCAAAGGAGAGATATGCAAGTCCACTACAAAATGTAAGAAAACAAGTCAGTTTCTATACTAGACATTATACTCTTGCAGCTTGCTCAAAAGATTATCAGTCTGTGCTTTTACGCCAAGACTGCAACAACTTGAATTTTTACATCGGAATCTATTTCTGAGGAATAAAATTCAAGGTTGGCAGTATACGTCAAAACTTAACAGTCTGTGCTTTTATGCCAGGCTGCTAAAATTTGAGTTTTTTACGCCAGAATTTTCATCTAGCGGGTAAAACACAAAGTTTGTAGTATACGCCAAATTTTGACAGCATGAGGTTTTTACGCCAGACTGCGAAAAGATAGTTTTACGCTGACACATTAAAAATATGGGCGTATTGGTTTGCATACACGTACAACATGTGCAGAAAGTCCTCTATTCTCATCGAAGTCCTTTTACCTATGACATCCGGAGCACGGCTCGACGGAGGGGCGCCGCGTTCCGATTGAGGCTCATTCAGCCTAATGGGAGTTGCTCGTACTTGAGCAGAGGATCGAAAAGAGGAAGAAACCTTCTTTCCCTTAGCCGTAGAAGCTTGTTTAGGGGCCATGGCAATTCTAATTTCTCAAAGAAGAAACGAAGAAGAAAGGTTCTTGGAAAGCAAGGGTTTAGTGAAGTCATATAAAAGTTTTCTCTCTCCAACCCTTAGACTATTTATAGAGTTTGGATAACTCTTCGAATCCCTAACCAAATTCGATATTTAATATTCTGTTATGATTCGGGGCCACGTCAGCCTATCATTTGAAAACAGAAGACGGACAGTCAGCGAATTCAAAATTTACGCGCAGAGCAGATCTACGATTTTTACGCTAAAGAGCTTTTTACGCTCAGAGGCTGCAAATCTATGATTTTACGCTCAGAGGCTATAAGTCTATGGTTTTACGCCCGGATGCTCTTACGCTCGGTAGCTTTTACACTCGAGAGGCTACAAACCTACGACTTTACGCTCAGAGTCTACAAATCTATGATTTCACGCTCAGTAGTTTTTTACGCTCAGAGGCTACAAATCTATAATTTCACGCTCAGTATTTTTTTGCCCAGAGGCTACAAATCTACGATTCTATGCTCGAAAGCTACAAACAGCCAACTACAAGAGTTTTCACACAGAGGAGGCTTATTTTTGGCTACAAAATATTCTAAGTGCCAAAAATAGTATTGAAGATGACTCTTCTTCTTGGATCGATTGGAAGTTCATCCGAAGTCCAGTCAGAATCTTTTTTCAAGTATGGCCTATTTGATGGCCATTTCTTGCCCTATTTCAAGGGATTTTCGGGAAATCATTCTTGAAGAAGATGGCCTGAACAAGATTTCTTCACATCAGAGAAATGACGGTTCAGAATTCTATGCGACTCCTCGTCCAAAACAGCATAACAGTTTGGATCTTTAACTTAATGCTAAAGAACCTTTTCTATGCGTCTTCAGTTTCGCGTAAAAGACGTTACGAGATCAGATATTCTTTTATCAGAGTCGGCATAAAGTTATTTCAGACGTGCTGAAGCTGCACATATTCAGACTTCCTCATAGCAAAAATGGCAAATCATTAGATGCATAAAAGAAGATAATTTTTATTAATCATGATTATATATGATGGAAATTCAGTTTACAAAGGGTTTTTTATCTTCATGATTACATATGATGGAAATCCTTTTTCTACAAAGGGTTTCTTATTTTAAGATTACACCAAGAATCTGCTACGCCAGGTTATCATATTGGTGGAGGCCTTTTTTCGTCTTCTTTAACAGTTAATTGGTTTCTGCGATCGATTAACAAAAAATAATTAATGGCGGGAGGATACATAACTGGGCCTGTATAAATTATTCAGAGCCCATCCTCCTTACGCTATGGCAGGCATGCCCTATAATTGTGTTGGGGGTTCAGACCCAACTCAATACTGAAAGACAGGGGCAAACTTTCTACCCTCGTCTACCGCCATGATGGAAAAAAATACATCTTGCAAGCTGTGTAGTCGAATGTGACCCTTCCTCTCTCCTAGATGAATTGCCATATGAAATTGCTGATCATCCCGAGCAAAGGAAGCTATGATATCCTTCCATGATCCATCATTGCAGAGGCCATTTGCTCGAAGAAGCCGCTTTTTATGGCTCCTTACATACTGGAAGATCATGATCTTCTTCTACCTTAAATCAGCCCGACGAAGCTCGGCAACCATTTCTCTGTGGTGAAAGAAGTATGGGAAGAATAGGTTAACTCAGTCACCTTTTTATAGGCAGAGGAGATCGCATCAAATCCCAACAAAATCTGAAACTTCGCCAAGAAATCAGCCTCGAGGAACGAGTCAAATTTGACCATTTTATGCTTCATTCCAAGTGTTTCAAATTACGAGGAATTTGAAAACTTTGAAGGGGGTCTTGTAGAAGCATAAAAAATACGCTGGAGAATCTCTACGCATAAAATCCTCAATATGCAGGCAGCCGCATAAAATAGAGCTCCAACACTGGTTGGCGTAAGACATGACTTCAGAGCCATGGACGTACAGTAGAGCTTTAACACTATTTAGCGTACAATATAGCTCCCGAACAGCCTGCATAATACAACATTTCCAGACTGCTTCGGCGTACAAAGATTACTACTCGTTTGCTTTTAATGCAGCGTAAAGTTGTACGAGGAACTCTTTGTATTCCTCGAATGAACCTATCAGACAGTACAATGAACCTAACCCCTGACAAAAAGTACTACACGATTACCAAGAAGATGGCTGTAATGATGATTCTGTACAGAGCCCCAGACTGTCGTTTAGTGACAAAGCCTTGATATAAGACGTCGTTTACGCATTCAAGGAATACGCTGCCTATTTTATACAGGCAGACATGAGCTTTTACGCTCAGGATGAGACAAAACCAGATGCCACGTCAAAAGCTGCTCTTCGTACAGAACTCGAGGCACGTCTCTGCAGTTAATATATGAGATGGGGGCAGATCTCTGCATTTAATACATGAGATTTTGTTCTGTTTTCCAATGACTGGGTGAGCTATAATTAGGACCAATACGTCAACATTACCATTCCTACACATTATGCCATCAAGCTACTTTCAGCTATAGGAGTATGTCGTATGCTATCTCCTTGAAATACGCCAACTCAGGCTATATCTACGAAGGTACATGATAAGACTATCTGGTCCAGAATACGCTCAAGTTTTACATGCTACCTGGTTTCTACGCCAACTTGACAACTTTTTGGCTTCTACGCCTCCTTGGCTTCTACGCCAACAAGATGACTATTTGGCTTCTACGCCAAGGTGACAGTTATTTGGCTTCTACGCCAACCTTCTCTACGCGAGGGGCAGTTACCTATGTGGCTTGCATGCCGTGATCTTCGTAGTAGTTATACGCATTACTTCTTAATGGGACATGCGTCACACGCAAATTCAATAGATCATTCAGACGTGGGTGGCAGTTATTATAACCGCCGCGTAAAAAGTGCCACACTCTCCACAGTTCAGCTTCTACGCCGACTGGACGATTACTGTCACTAAACCCTATAAATAGAGACCTCCGGCCACGGAGGTCAAGGGTCAAAGATTTTTGAGAGGTCGAAGAAAGGTCAAAAAATTGGATTTTTAAGAGAGAAGAGTCTAGCGCACAGACAGAGAGTAGTGATTGACGAATTTTGGCATCGAGCGTCCAATCCCTCTTGCGATCTTTGAAGCTTCTCCTTCTTCTACAGCACTTCTTCGTCATCGTGTGGTCCAAGGGACAAAGTGATCGACCGCAGATCAGACTCCTATAGCAATATTTACCCAGAATTAAACTTTTGTACTTAACATCCTCATATAGGATTAATTGTACTTCTTTTTCTTGTTTGTAAACCAAAGAAAGGGTTTCGTATAAACCTAGTTTCATTTCTTTCGTTTATTATCAAATACAACCGAGGCCAAGGTTCGAAGTGTTTTCTCTTATGATTTTGCGTATGTGAGTAGCGTTAGGTTTTAGCGTATCGTTTCATGATACGTTAGATGTTCATCGCGAGACCCCATGCAAATAAACCTAGTAACTCTTATGTGTGTGTGCTTATGCATATAATATTAGTTTGATATATATATATAAATATACGGATATATATATATGTAATCAATTGCTAGTAATAGTTATGACTATAATGTGTATATATGCTGTATGACCCTAGGTTAACTGTGGATTTTCTCGTATAATTGCATGAGACCATAAATGTTAATTATGGATATCCCATATTTACATTGACCATGTGACCCTGAATATTAGTGAGTTGACTGCCTTATGTACACTGACGTACTGGCTAAACATGTGTTATTGAGTGACTGTCTAATTATGCACATCAGTTGAGACATGACACCCGTGTAATTAGACGTATGCTTGACCCTACTAGACGACCAGTGTCAGCCCTAGCATAGTCTCTGATTTTAGTGTATTTATGATTGTGTGTTAGCGTAATAACTGATGTTGTATTATTATTAAATAATGTCTATAGGAATGTTGGATTATTCAGACAAGACTTTGGAAATAGGACATCGGTATTTCCAGCAGAGGATCACAGGCGAGTATATTCTCTGACAGTTTTTATTATGTTGATTATCTCTATAATTATAGTTGTATAGCGTACATGATTCTGACACTATGTATACACGAGTTGGCATCATCGAGACCGGTCACCCGGAGTCGTGATTGGAATCCATCGTGCTAGCTGGGGACCGGAAGATATTAGTAGATTATGTGATCATACCCAACTCTACATTAATCATAGCTCACCCATACCTCACTTCGGTGCAGCCTGACCATTACATGCTCATAGCCTGTTATGTATGATTAGCCTGACTATTGCTCACATCATAGCTATCCAGATGGTTAGCCTGCCCTAACATGAATCATAGCTAGTCATACATAGCAAGCCTGATCAGTCCCAATCCGATCACATGATATGCTAATGTTTCACACACTTAGCTATATAGTCTATACATGTATTTCTTGTTTATTGTTCTAGCATTCACTTATATTCTAGTTCATTATTCTAGCGTGCACTTGTATTTCTGTCCATTGCTAGATGTACCAATGATGATGATATGTTCTCCAGCATTTCCTTATTCCAGTATTTCATTATTCCAGTATTGTTCATTGCCAGTATTTATATCTATCTTATATTTTTTTACACTGTATTATAGTTTTTGCCAATATATATGGAACTGCTGTTAGTGCTTGTACTTTGCTCCAATCCTGACTGGATATTTTTTTCCCGAGGATCTTGAGGATTTCTGTCCTACACTCTATGGACCAGGTATAGATGCAGACTACACACTAGAGATCTTAGAGGAGTCCCTTTCTTTATAGGAGACACTACCAGCAGCTATTTAGATAGCATTTATTTTTTTGCAATTGAGGTTTATTTTAAGTTTATGTCGAGACTTATGTTGAGTTTAATTTGAGACTTATGGAGACTATTTATGTTGGACAACTAGACTATAGTTTATCTCTATTGAGACTTTGTGTTTGAATTATGTCATTACTTATTATCTTTCACGTACCATTTATATTCTTGTAGTTTTTATGATTGAGTTTACATTATGAGCTATTGAGAGATGTTTATTCATTGTCCTCCTTATGGAGTTGAGATCATTAATAGGTTGTGAGTTATGTTTAGTATATTTGAGACCTAGATAGCGTTCTACCGTCGATGTTGCGGCGTAGGCTGGATGTACCCACGACTCATACCCAAATTCTGGGTGCGGGTCGTGACACATTTTTAGTGGTGGCCCATTCAGGTCCAGCTTCACAAATTATGCGATATCGTGGTAGTGCGACAACTTAGTTGTACTACTGCGAGCCTGCTGTAGGAAATAGGATTTAGGATGAGAGTATGCTTAATCACAACTAGGAATTCTGATCTTTATAATGATATACTTAATGATTGATTCCTTTGGAATTTTACTGTCCTTCCTTGATGGTATCATATCTATTACCCTGATTGATTCTTTTCGATCTGTCTTCAGGATGTCGCCAAAGACTAGGTCTCTGAGATTGGGAGCAGCAGCTTCAGAGAGGTCTGCCACCTCTCGACCTGACGAACATACATCTAGAGTTCCTTCTACGTCTCTTATTCATGTGGGAGTATCTACAGCTGTTGGGATTCCTCCTCCACCTGTTCAAAGGATTGCCCCAACTGTGATAGACAACCTTACACCACCGTTGGCTCCGATTCTCGGAGGTATGCCCACTGACGGGGCACAGATATTCGGGCTTATCCAAGGCATGTTACAGGCCCAGAGAGTGACAACAAAAGTCAGCGTGTTCAAGCTGAGGCTCAGAGGGTGCAAGCAGAGGTACACCAGGCACAAACAGAGCTAATGAGAGAGAGCATGGAGAATGCTCATCAGGTGGCTCTCCAGGCCTTGGAAAGAGTAGCACGACAGCAGCAGCATCCTGGCCAGCACCACCAGTGGTCGAGTACTATAGTGGACTTTAAGAGGATGATGCCTCGAGAGTTCAAAGGCACCGATGGGATACTCTACGATGACGAATGGCTAGAGAATATAGAGATAAAATTATGTTTGGCACAGATTTCGAAGATTCTTCACATCGAGGCTGCGGGCAGTCAGATGTTTGATATCGCACTTACGTGGTATCATACGGAGCAGAGACTCACTGATGGAGGACATACTTGGGAGGACTTCAAGGATCTCTTCAAGGAGAAGTTCTTTCCTGACGTAGCTTTAGGAGCATTGGAAATTCAGTTTTATGACTTGGTCCAAGGAAGTATGTCAGTGACGAATACGCCGCAGAGTTTTGCCGTTTGAGTCATTTCGCACCATCGATGATTCGAGACCCAGGAGATAGAGCCAAAAAATTTAGGAAGGGATTGAATAGAGAGATCAAGTCTCATACTTCGGGATGACGCACTGCTATGTTTGACGGTATTCTGATGGATGTCCAGATTTCTGAAGATGATTTGGACCTCAGGCCCAAGAGAGGACGCGACACTTCTGGAAGAACAAGTGGTAACACTGGACCGGCCAAGCGCCCACACTTCGACAATAACAGAGGCTATACCAGCAACAACAACAGCATCTGCGGCACTAGACACCAGTTCGAGGATGCATCCAGCAGCAGCAGCCACAGAGACAAAGTCAGCCCGTTGCCCAGTGTGCGTATTGTAGGAAGATAAGATATACTAGAGAAAATTGAAGAAAGAGGTTGGGTACATGCTTGTCCTATGGATCGTCAGCACATCAGCTGAGGGACTGTCCATCTATTCAGAATCGTCAGGGTGGCGTAGTCACTCAGACAGGACCAGCCAGAGTACCTACCATACCAGGAGGCCAGCAGAGGGGACCTCCACTTCCACCATAGCAACAGAGGTTTGCTCAGCACCAACAGCAGCAGAGAGGAGCACCACACGGATGCATATACGCTATGACAATTGAGGAGGGCGAGCCAGCAGGAGATGTGATTTCAGGTTCAATTTCTCTCGATTCTATTCTAACACTTGCATTATTTAATTCTGGTGCTTCCTATAGTTTCATATCTGTATCTTATGCTCTTAAGCATCGTTTAGAAATTGAACCTTTAGATAGGACTTCTAAGATCATGAATGGAAGAGGCATTATCGTAGTCCATAATTATTGCAAGGATAAGAGAGTATCATTGGGAGGCCGAGAGTTGAGCGTGAGTTTACTTGTCATGCCACTTCCGGGATATGATATTATACTCAAAATAGACTGGTTGAGTAGGCATCATGCTAATATAGATTCTCACGGGGATAGAGTAATATTTTGACCGTCAGGAGAACCAGAGTTTGAGGTCGCCAGAGGAGCAGCGAAGCAGAGTAGAGGCACTTTTTGCAGAGCCAGGAAAGAAGAAGAGGAGTTACCACATCCTCTGATCGCGAAGTTCCTGGATGTATTTCCAGAGGAGTTGCCAGGCTTGCCGCTAGACAAAGATGTTAAATTCTCTATAGACTTGGTACCAGGAGCGGAGCCTATTTCATAACACGTCTATAGAGTCAACAACAGCGAGCTGGTAGAACTGAAGAAGCAAGTTGAGGAGCTACAGGACAAAGGTTTCATCAATTCCAAAATATCAGCATGGAGAGCTCCGATATTGTTCGTACCGAAGAAGGATGGCACGGTACACATGTGTATCGATTATAGAGCTCTGAACAACGTCACTATCAAGAATAAATATCCGTTGTCGAGGATAGAAGATCTTTTCGATCAATTGAGCAGAACAAAGTTATTTTCGAAGATAGACTTGAGGTCAGGCTATCACCAGTTGAAGATGATGAAAGAAGACATACCGAAGATAGCTTTTCAGACCAGATATGGCCAGTTTGAATTCACGGTAATGTCGTTTGGTTTAATCAATGCACCAGCAGTATTTATGAACTTGATGAACAAGGTATTCCACCAGTACCTCGACAAGTTCGTAGTGGTGTTCATCGACAACATTCTAGTGTATTCGAAGACCCTAGAAGAGCACGAAGAGCACCTGAGGATGGTCTTGGAGACTCTCATGAAAGAGGGGTTATACGGGAAGCTTTCAAATCATGAGTTCTTCCTTGACAAGGTTAAATTTCTTGGACATATGGTGACGGGTGACGAAATTTTAGTTAACCCAAAGAAGATCGAGGCAGTGGAGTCATGGGCTACCCCAGTTTGGTAGTTGAGGTCAGGAGTTTTCTCGGACTAGCAGGATACTATAGGAGATTTGTACAAGACTTCTCCAAGATTACAGAACTAATGACTAGGCTGACCAAGAAAGATGTGGATTTTGTCTGGACAGAGAAATGTCAGACCGCGTTTGATGAGTTAAAGAAGAGATTGACGACAGCTCCAGTTTTGACGTTGCCATCTGGGATTGGTGGATTCACTATCTACAGTGATGCTTCAGAAAAGGGTTTGGGTTGCGTTCTTCAGCAGCACGGAAAAGTAATTGCCTATGCTTCAAGACAATTATGCCCTCATGAAAAGAACTACCCCACCAACGATTTGGAGTTGGTAGTAGTTATCTTTGCCCTAAAGCTGTGGAAATACTATTTATACGGAGAGTGTGTGGAGATCTTCACGGACCACAAGAGATTAAAGTACGTGTTTACACAGAAGGAGCTAAATATGAGGCAGAGAAGGTAGTTAGAGTTGATAAAAGACTTTGACATCTCATTACAGTACCACCTAGAAAAGGCCAACGTAGTTGCCGATGCCTTGAGCAGGTATCCGATGGCTTTATACTTGACTACAGATTGACATTTATTGGCCGATCTTGAGAGCTTGGGAATTGAAGTGCTAGTTCTAGGTATTGAGATTTAGATGTGGGGATTGTAGATACAATCAAAGCTGATGGAAAGAATTAGAGTTGCATAGTGTGATGATGAGACTCTGAGGAGTATCAGGGCACATGTTCGAACATTATTGACAGATGACTTCACTATTGCGGATGATGGATCTTTAAGGTATGGCACGAGGATGTTTGTATCGAGTGGAGATCTGCACGAAGAGGCTTTACAGGAGGCACATCGCTCTCAGTACTCGATTCATCCCAGTGCCAACAAGAGGTATCGAGATATGAGGGAGCACGTATGGTGGTATGGTAAGAAGCACGAGGTAGCACACTTTATATCCAGGTATTTAGTGTGCCAGCAGCTTAAAGCAGATCGACAGAGGCCAGGTGGATTGTCTCAATCTTTACCCATTCTAGAATGGAAGTTAGAGCACGTCACTATGGACTTCATTTCAGGGCTTCCACGTTCTCCAGGAGGAAAGGACACGATTGGGTCATCGTGGATAGGTTGACCAAATCATCCCACTTCTTACCATTTAAAGTGGATACATCGACAGAGAAGCTAGCAGAGATGTACGTGTGGCAGATTATCAGATTACATGGAGTTTCTGTGAGCATCATCTCAGATCGGGATAGTCGTTTCACTTTCCATTTTTGGAGGAGTCTGTAGGCTAGCTTGGGCACTCAGCTCAAGTTCAGTACCGCATACCACCCCAGACAAATGGGCAGTCTAAAAGGACTATTCAGACTCTTGAAGATATGCTACTTACTTGCATTTTAGATCTCGGAGGTTCATGGGAGGATCATCTACACCTAGTAGAGTTTGCTTAAAAAATAGCTACCAGGCCAGCATTGAGATGTCACCATTTGAGGCTTTATATAGATGGAGATGTCGTACGCCATTATCTTGGGATGATGTCAGAGAGAGAGAGAGAGCCTTGTTAGGACCAGAAATGGTCGTGGATGCAGTAGAAAAGGTGAAACTCTTCAGAGACAGACTGCGAGTGACGCAGGACAGACAGCAGCATTGGGCTGCTAGCCACCGTAGACCCTTAGAGTTTCAGGTATAGATTTTATTATTTTTGGTTTGTGATTATTTTGTTTTAGATTGTATGTTAAGACTATTTGTTCTAGGTTAGCGATTTGGTGTTCCTACGGATTTCTCCGACACGGGGCATAAATTATTTTGGTAGAGGTGGAAAGCTTAGTCCATGATACTTCGGACCTTTCGGTATTCTTGCAAGGGTCGGTGCATTGCCCTATAGACTGGACTTGCTACCTGCTCTTGATGGAGAGCATGACATGTTCCACGTGTCACAACTGAGATGGTACATGACAGATCCTAGTCACGTACTAGATCACTCGGAGATCGAGGTTGGACCGTCTCTCAGTTATCCCGAATAGCCCGTGGAGATCTTGGATCGTAGAGAGAAGGTATCGCGAAACCAGACTATTCCTTTGGTTCGTGTTGGATGGAGACATCACTCTCCAAGTGAGTCAACCTGGAAAAGAGAGGACAATATACGCGAGTAGTATCCGTATCTCTTCGAGACTTGAGGTGTAATTTTTTGTTTGATTGTTTGTTCTTGTGCTAGTTTATTTTAATTTTGAAGACAAAATTTTTTGAAGGAGGGTAGACTTATCACTACCATATTTCAAAATAGGGGTATTTTCATCTTTTTATTTATTTAATTTAATATGTTAATATATTGTATGATATTTATATATTATATATAGTGTTCGTTAAATGCATGAGATAGTGGACGTGACCTAGAAACCCACTAGTTAAACCTCTGACCAAATTATAAGACTATGGACGTTAATTAGCATTTTTGGGATTTAATATAAGAGATTATATTTAATTTCTGTGATTTTATTTTATTGTTGTATCTTACCGTTGCTTCGTTATTGGAAGCGCTACACTAGTTTTTATCTACCAACACATTTCACACCCTTGTCCTAGACTTGCCAATCTTCTATTCTGACCCGTGTGTAACTCATAACTATGCCCACTTGTGCTTTATTTTAGTAGCACAACATTCGTCGTAAACGTTTATATTTAATTTTATATAAATCTGACTTTACATCTTTGTGCGTTCCAAACGAAATTGGAGACACAATCTTGACCCATTTTATGCAACCCAAATTATGATAATATTCTATTATGAGTCTTCTACATCCATGACACTTGTGTCCTACCTAATTTTAACCCTATGTACTTCCAATAAACTTTAGAACGCCATTTATATTAATTTTAATTAAATTAATATAAGGACCCAATTTAATCCAAAAACCCCACCTGTGCAATTTTCTAATTTTTTGGGGACTTATATGCAAAGTACATTGAGGTGTCCATACCCCATTGGACCAAACACATGAAGAAACCCTATTTTCCTTCATTGACCGGTTAAGTATAATTTCTCTTTATTTTGGAGTGTGTAACACTCAACATCTTCCCCCTTACCAATCTCCACCCTCTATTTAACCCAACAATATCTCCACCTTTTAAATTTTTATGTAAAAACTAGCCAAACCCCAACCCCAAGGAGTACTTGGGCGGCCCAATACATTACCTCTTTTCTTCCTATACATATATATACACTTTTCACATATTATTTTGATCACCAGCATAAAACCTAAACCTAGCCGACTATACATAATCCCCATTATCTTCATCCCTGTTCACCGTCGCTGACTGGAGCAGTCCCGTGTACGGCCATCCCGACCTCCCTAACACCGGACTGCATCATCGCCGTGACAGCCGCCCGACCGGAGCCCGAAAGCACCAGCGTCAACCCCTCGACCGCTAACATCGCCGTTAACACCGATGCCCTTCGCCACCATCGTCTACACCACCGTACAACCTCGCTGAACTGCCGGAGCCGTCCATCCCAGCCTCTCATTTACCTCGACTGATCATCCCCGTCTTGCCTGAATTCCCAACTCGCCGGACCGTTATCGAATCTGCTATCCCCCACGACTTCACAGCAACCGATCTCTTCCACCCGACCTTACTTGGACGACCCGATCACCTGAGCCACCTCCATCAGCCCTGAACCACGGAGCACCACCATCTGAACACCACCATCATTCGCCACCGCCGACTTCCCACTCGCCTGAGACTTCCCTCGACAGCGATTGGACCGGACAGACGACCTTGCTTGAGCACGCCGGACTCTTCGACACAGGAGTAGCTGAGCCTCCACCGTGATGCAACCGAGCACTACCTCGACGTCAAACTCCCCCACATGCACATGCACACCGAGGCCAAGGGTCAAGGTATTTTCTCTTATAAATTTGCGTATGTGAGTAGCATTAGGTTTTAGCGTATCGTTTCATGATACGTTAGATATTCATCACGAGACCCCATGCAAATAAACCTAGTAACTCGTATGTGTGTGTGCGTATGCATATAATATTAGTTTTATATATAAATAAATATATGGATATATATATAAGTGATCAATTGCTAGTAATAGTTATGACTATAATGTGTATATATGCTGTATGACCCTAGGTTAACTGTGGATTTTCCCGTATATTTGTATGAGACCATAAGTGTTAATTAGGGATATCCCGTATTTATATTGACCATGTGACCCTGAATATTAGTGAGTTGACTGCCTTATGTACACTTACATACTGGCTAAACATGTGTTAGTGAGTGACTGTCTGATTATGCACATCAATTGAGACATGACACCCATGCAATTAGACGTACGCTTGACCCTACTAGACGACCAATGTCACCCCTAGCGTAGTCTCTGTGTTCAATGTATTTATGATTGTGTGTTAGCATAATAACTGATGTTGTATTATTATTAAATGATGTCTATAGGACTGTTGGATTATTCCGATAAGACTTTGGAAACAGAACATCGATATTTCCAGCAGAGGACCATAGGCGAGTACTTTCTTTGACAGTTTTTATTATGTTGATTATCTCTATGATTCTAGTTGTATAGCATACATAATTCTGACACTATGTATACACGAGTTGGCATCATCGAGACTGGTCATGAGGAGTTATGATTGGAATCTATCGGGCTAGCTGGGGACGGGGAGATATTAGTAGATTATGTGATCATACCCAACTCTACATGAATCATAGCACACCCATACCTCACGTCGGTGTAGCCTGACCATTACATGCCTCATAGCCTATTATATATGATTAGTCTGACTATTGCTCGCATTATAGCTATTCGGATGGTTAGCCTGACCTTACATGAATCATAGCTAGTCATACATAGCAAGCATGATCAGTCCCAAGCCGATCACATGATATGATAATGTTTCACACACTTAGCTAGATAGTCTATACATGTATTTCTAGTTTATTGTTCTAGCATTCACTTATATTCTTGTTTATTGTTCTAGAATGCACTTATATTTATGTTCATTGCTAGATGTACCATTGATGATGATATATTCTCCAATATTTCCTTATTCCAGCATTTCCTTATTCCAGTATTTTATTATTCCAGTATTTTTTATTGCCAGTATTTATATCCATCTTGTATTTCTTTACACTGTATTATATTTTTCGTCAATATATATGGAACTACTGTTAGTGCTTGTACTTCGCTCTAATCCTGACTGGATATTTTTTTCCAAAGGATCTTGAGGATTTATGTCCTACACACTATGGACCAGGTATAGATGCAGACTACACACCGGAGATCTTAGAGGAGTCCATTCCTTTAGAGGTGACACTACCTGCAGCTATTTAGATAGCTTTTAATTTATGCAATTAAGATTTATTTTGAGTTTATGTCGAGACTTATGTTGAGTTTAATTTGAGACTTGTGGAGACTATTTATGTTGGACAACTAGACTGTAGTTGATCTCTATTGAGACTTTGTGTTTGACTTATGTCATTACTTCTTATCTTTCATAGTGTCATTTATACATTATGAGCTATTAAGAGATATTTATTTCATTGTCCTCATTATGGAGTTGAGATCATTGACATGTTGTGAGTTATGTTTGGTATATTTGAGACCTAGACAGCGTTCTACCGCCGATGCTGCGGCGTAGGCTGGACATACCCACGACTCATGCCCAAATTCTGGGTGCGGGACGTGACATGAAATACTAAATATAGTTTTGTAAGAATAATAATATAACACTAAGGTTCATAAAGCTCATGGAGAATCATATTAAGGATTAGAATCATATTTAGGCGATTTTAGGTTTTTGAAGATTTTTTCTATCATTTTTGGCCAATTAAAACCTAAGAAACGTAATTTTTTAGTGCTTCCATGATTTACTATGAGACCATACTTGCATGTTGATACTAAAAAATATTTATTAAGGGTTAAAATGCTTAAATATATTTTATGTAATTTATTTGGTTTTAAAATAAACTAATAGCTATTTTTTAGGACTTTGGAATTTACTATAGAATCATATAACCATAAAATAGCAGCAAGTATTTTTCTAGGGTTTATAATGCTACTGTATATTTTCTAGAATTTTTCTGGAATTTCTGATATTTTTACATATTTATTTGGAGTTAATTAGGTAAAAATAGATTAATAAATTATTTTTCGAATTTAAATTTAAATTACCCTATCAGCAGCTTAGTTAGCGTACAATCAGCACCAGTGGGCCCCAGCCATCAGCCTCTGCCTATAAATAGGATGTTAAAATCCTAGGTTATTATTCCGCCGAATTAGAAGGAGATAGAGAGACTTTTATGGAGGTTCTCATCTAGGGTTTCTCAAACTTCGAGAAGCCATTGTGACTAGCTCCGGACTCCAAACGTGTATTCGTTTCTTGAGTTAGAACTGTATCGAGGTATAGTTTTTGAATATCCATTTTTTTCTTAAATTCTAAACCTATTTTTCTAGAAAATTTATGGAGTTCCAGTTGTACAAAATCTAACAATTTTGGTATTTTTGAGATTTTGGGAAATCTCGTACTCGGAATCATGATCCGTTTAAAGTTTCAAAAATTTAACACAATAAAACATAACATATATTTTTTATAGAATTAAATATGATATTTTAATATTCTAGAAAATTTGTACAACCTAGAAGTAATAAGGAAACCACCAAAAAATGTCATATGTGCATCATATTGGTTGATTAATTATTGTAAAAAATTCTAGCGTTCATGTAGCCCTCAAATCTATATGATTTCATACACAAATTAATTATTTGAGTTGGTTGATATTTTGGTCAACATATAGCCTCGATTTGTGTGCCACGGATCCCGAACTCGTAAAGTTGACTTTCTTTGGACTAAAATCTAGGGTTAACCTTAAAATTAGAATATAATAGTATTAAATTAGTATTTAGGTTATTTATTTAAGAATTAAAATAGATTATAATAAAGGAACTATTTAACCACTTTTGTAATCTAACTTGTTTAATTTATGTGACGGGGTAGATCATGCGACGTTCTAAGTTGCGACTTTATCCTTTTTCGGAGCAGGCAAGTATCACTATATCCTATATTGCCTTTAGTATATGCTATATGTGTTATATTCCTTGACATTGTTGACTTTCCCTTTTCTGTTTCTAGTGCACGAGAGTTATACTTAATATGCCATACATGTTCACTTATTGTTTCATCCAATGTTCATTGTTCAACGTTTAATGCTAAAGTTAAAGTTAATGTTAAAGTGATCATGTTACTTATAAGAGAGTTGGGCGGAAGGATACAACTAGTAGGCATATGTCACCCCATTGATAGTTAGCCCAGAGTTTATTCGGTCAGGGGAGCGTCTGACAGAGTTTATTCAGTCATTGCACCTCATGTATTTGAATGACTGATTTTTAGCCCAACCGCATGTTAAACAATTGTATCCTAAAACACACAGTACAAATGACTTGATTTGTGCTGTAATATTGTCCAGTGGTTCATCTTATCCTAGTTGTACTCTTATATTGTTTCACTGTCATAGTTGTGCTTCTAAACTATTCTCAAGTCATAGTGATACCCTTCTTGTCATATAGCATCTTGTTACAGTTTATATTTCCTTTATTGTTGTTCTTTTGTGTTTGTATATTGTATAGTATAGTGCAGTATTATGGTGACTTGCTCCAATCCTGACTGGATAACTATTTTTCAGCTTTAGATGATATAACTTTTCCTGAGGTTTATGGTGCGTATCTTGGTATCACTGACGTTACCGATGTGTTGGTTGCTTCTACAGATGCAAAGCAGCATATTCCTTCTCATGATTCTTCATATTATTCTTTTAGCTAGTAGGGTTAGTGGACTCTAGATTTTAGTTGATATTATTTTATTTCTATCGGGTTTGTTCCTGAGAGTGGATATTTCCTTAAATAAATTATTGAGACTATTAGTTTATCCCTTTATAATGACTTAATTGTGGATGATATATATGAACTGTGCTTGTTGTGTGTTTGTGGTATTAAACGAAAGAATGAAAGATGTGTATAGTACAGGGTTTGAACGAAACCCGCCTTCTTTTGTTTACAAACAAACTTGTACAATTTGATCCTATACGAGGATGTCGGAGTACAATTTATTTAATCTGGGTAAATATTACTATAGGTGTCTGATCTGCAGTCGATCACTTTAGCCCTTGGACCACACAATGTTGAAGAAGTGCCGTGGAAGACAGGTAGCAGCTTCGAAGGTTGCAGAAGAGGGTGGATGCATGATGCCAAAGTCGTCGATCCCTACTCTTTGCCTGAGCTCCGGATTCTTCTCTCTCTCTCTCTCTCTCTTGACCTTGGATCCGATATTGGTTTCTTGACCAATTTTCTGACCTTTTAATTTGTCGATCTTTTTCCTCATTGATAGAGGTCTCTATTTATAGAGCTTTAGTGATAGTGACCACTCCGTCGGTGTAGAAACCGAGGAGTAGAAAGTACATCACCCTTTTACACAACGGTTAAAATAACCAATGCCTGCGTATAGATGACCTTTTGAGTGAGCATGTGACGCGTGTCCAACTAAGGGGACAAAACGCGTATATTTGCTGCAAAGATCACGGCGTAGAAGCCACGTATGTAGGTATCCCTCGTATAGAAGAGGTTGGCGTAGAAGCCAAATATCTGTCACCATGGCGTAGAAGCCAAGTAGTTATCAAACCGGCATAGAAGCCAAAAATAGGCGTAGAAGCCGAGTGGTCGTAGAGGCCGAGTGAGCATAGAAGCTGAGAGGGCGTAGAAGCCGAATGAGCATAGAAGCTGAGAGGGCGTAGAAGCCGCTACGTACCGTGCCAGAGTGCTGATGTGGACGTCTTCAGCCGAAATTACGGCTTTTGAAGATATAATCAAATCTTTTGCAGAGATTTGCCACCATCCTGTGCATTAAATGCGAAGGCATGTTTTGAAGGTCTACAGCCCTTCTGTGCATCCGTCGCAGAGACATGAGAGAAACTCTCACTATTCTGTGCAATTAGACGTAGAGACGTGCCTCGAGCCCCGTACGAAGTGCAGTCTTTTGACGTGGCAGGCAGTTTTTCTACTGTGGAGCATAAACAGCTCATGTTTGCCTGTGTAAAATAAGGCAGCGTATCCCCTTGTACGCGAAAGAGCAGTTCATGCTGAGGGGATGTCAGTAAATGATGGTTCGGTGATATTTAACCAAATCCTCTGCATTAAATACAGAGATCCGCCATCGTACTGTGGGACGCGTCCCGAGTGGTCTGCCATCGTTTCCAGCCGTCGTCTGGGTAGCCGTGCAACTCTTTTCTGTCAGGAGTCAGAGGTCAGGTGTACTGCGTGACTTGACAGGTTCATTTCGGAAAAGACGAAGCGTTCCTCGTACGCTTTAACGCTGCTTTGAAAGCGGATGTGTTTTACGCCATGGAGGCGATGAGGAACCCTATCTACGCTGAAGCGGCTTGGACATACTGCACTTACGCGGATGGTCCTTTGAGCTTATACTTCATGCTGTGTTTAGCGAAGAAAGCTCTGTTTGTACGCTTGAGGGCTCTGAAGGCCTCTGTTTACGCTGCTCTGCATCAATATGCTGCGTAGAGTTTTCCAACGTATTTTTTATGCTTCTACAAGACCCCCTTCAAAGCTTTTAAATTCCTCGGAATTTAAAACTCTTTGAATGAAGCATGAACGGCCCCTCGTAACTCGAAACGTTTCTGAATGGAGCGTTGAAACGGTCGATGCTGACTTTATAGCGGATTTATTGGGGACCGGTGTGATCTTTTTCGCCTATAAAAAGGCTGGGGGGGTTAACCTGTTCTCCATCACCACGCAGAGATGATCGTCGGAGTTCGTCGGTTCGATCTGAGAAAGAAGGAGATCATGTTCTTCCAGCGTGTAAGGAGCCGAAAAAGACGGTGTCTTCGAGCAAGTATCCACTGCAACGATGGATCATGGAAGGATATCTTAGCCTCCCTTGCTCGGGATAATCAACAACTTTATATGGCGTTTGCCCAGGAGCGAGGAAGGGTCGTATTTGACCACACGGCTGGCAAGTGGTGTCTTCTTCCGTTACCGATGGACGAGGGCAGGCAAACTGGCTGTTGTCCGGGATCGGTCACAGCGCACGGAGCATGGGATCTGCATAATTTATGCGAGCCCCAACTCTGTATTCTTCCGCCGTTGATCATTGCCATGTCAGTCAGTTTGCTGGAACTGACTGACTGCTGGAGAAGATGGATAAAGAATTGAAGCCCAGCAAGAACCTTTTAGAACAGCTTATGGGCGATCTTCAGATGACGATGGGGAATCTCCTTTTGTAGATGGAGTTTCCCTCAGATGTAATCACGAACACGAAGAAAACCCTTATAGATTAGATTTCCCTCATGTGCAATCATGACTTTAATCTTCTAACAAAATCATCTTCTTCTCCATATGATCATCTTGCCATACGTTGCTGTGAAGTCTGAATATGTGTAGCTTTGACACGTTTGATTTTTTATGCTGACTCTGGTAAGAAGAGTACTAGGCCCTGTCCTTTATGCATAGCAAATTATCCATAGAACGCTGTTGAGCATCTTGAACGTTTGGAACTGTCCTGCTGCTAGGACTGAGGGACCGCGTAGAATTCTGAACTGCTGCTTCTGATGAGAAGAAATTTTGTTCAGACTTCGTCTTCAAGAATGACCTCTCGAAACTCCCTTGGAATAGGGTCGAGGGATGGCTATCAAACTGAGTTGCCATAGACGAGATATTCAGACTGGAGTCTGGATGAATCTCCAATTTTGACCCAAGGAGAGTAATTTCTCCCTGCTTGAACTCTGTATGCTTTTGGTACTTAGGATATCTTGGGGTCAAGAACGAGTATCTCCTGTGTGAACTCTTTGTAATTGACCGCTTTGGGGACCATTCAGAAGTATACGTAATCTGGCCGACGTATCTTTCAGATGTGCGGGAAGTCATGGAGCGCAAAATCATTAGTCTGTAGCCTTTGAGCATAAACTAAACACCATCGAGCGTGAAATCATAGACTTGTGGTTCTTGAGCGTGAAGTCGTAGGTTTGTTGCCTCTCGAGCACAAAAGCTACCGAGCACAAAGGCATCCGGGCGAAAAACTATAGACTTATAGCTGTCGAACGTAAAGTCGTAGATTCATAGCTGTCGAGCGTAGAAAGCTCTTTTAGCGTAGAGCTGTAGATCTGTAGCTTCTGAAAAGAAAATTTCTTCGAGCGTGAAGTTTGCGGATCTGTTGCTTCTGAGCGTAAACTGAGCGCCACCGAGCGTAAGATCATCGATTTGGTATCTGCTAAGCGTAAAGTCCTAGGTTTTTTGCCTCTCGAGCATAAAAGCTACCGAGCACAAAGGCATCCGGGCGTAAAACCATAGACTTATAGCTTGCGAGCGTAAAACCGTAGATCTGTTGCTGTCGAACGTAGAGAGCTCCTTTATCGTAGGAACCGCTGAACTACTTTGCTCGAAAAACTTTTTGAATTCGCTGACTGTCCGCCTTCTCTGAATAATAGGCTGACGTAGGACCCAATCATAACTAAATATTAGAAGATTCGGTTCGGGTTTCGAGGAGTCCATCCGAGGATTCGAGGAGTCGACCCAAACTCTATATATATCCCAAGCTTTTGAGAGAAAAGCTTTTCATCCGTCTTCTGCGAAAGAGAGCCTTCGACTGTTCGAGTTTCTTCCTTCGTTCTTTCTTCGAGCACTCCGAGTTTTCAGAAATGGCGCCGAAACAAATCCCCTCCACTAAGGGAAATGGTATAGGTTCTTCTTCTCGTTCTTCTGCCCCAGTACGAGAGTCTTCGGTCGGGCAAGGCGAACATTCTTCTGAGCGAAGCATCCCTCCCGACGAGCAGCGCACCCGACCTTAGAGGTAGAGCCTTTGGGATGACAAAGAATGACGAAAAATTCTTCGCACACGTTGAACGTGACCGCGCTAGGTCGTCTTTGGTGCTGATAGCCTCTTTGAGGAAGATAACGCACGGAGACATTTTTCATCTTTTACGCCCACATTTCTAATGTATCAGTGTAAAACTCCATGTTTTCGTGGTTTTGAGCGTAAAAGCTCTGACTGCCGAAAACTTGGTGTATACTATAAAATTTTAGTTTTACGTTTGCGGATGGGACCTCCGGTGTAATAACTAGAATTTTTGGCAGTCTGGCGTAAAGCACGGACCGTGTACCGCCCATTACGCTTCTGGATGTGACTTTCGGCGTAAAGTGGCAAAATTTTGTACAGTCTTAGCGTAAAGCACAGACTATCGCTTCTTGGTCTTTTATGTTTGCAAGGTTTTATAATGACGTTTTTCTTGCACTTTTGCAGTTAACTTGCATGAGTCTCCACTGGCCGAGGTGTTGGGTTCCGCTGCCGGGATGCTGCACTCGAACTACCTGGAGGATCTGTCGCACGTGACATTTCCTATCTCCGGACTCCAGTATCCTGAAGGGAGGGGGATCTTGATATCGGCTCAGGGCGAGCGGACATTGCTGAACATGATTAACGGAGAGCCCCTGACGTACATAGACGGGGACCAGTACATCAAGCCGGCCTTTCTCTTTGGGGACATGATAGACAAACAGTACCAGACAAAGCCCAAGAGAGAACCCTGGGTTTTCGCCGTCGAGAGTGTGGTCTTGTATCTGCCCACGATGCCGAGAGATTATCCCATCTCGTCTTTCTTCCATGCCACACATCCCAGGAGGATGTCGTAGACGCTGACTCCCGATCTTCACGGGAAGCCGGGGAAGATCTTTCATTTGAAAGGAGCTGACCAGGGGTCGTTTGTCAGCCGTCCCTCCGGCGTTGTGACGCTGTTCAGGGGACTGTGCCCGGGCAGCGTCCCGAGTGAAGACAGTTCTGTGATCCAGCCTGTCCAGTTGTCGACTTTCTGTAATGACTTTATGGGGCGAGGGGGGGTATACCCCAAAGAGAATCCTCGGTGTAATGGGTGGATTACCCCAACAAACCTCCGATGGACTTGCCTAGTTGACTGGGCCTTGAAGCATTTTTGGTGCGAGCTGGAGGTCATCGGTCTGTATGCTGCTGTGAGTGCGACGAGTGTTGGGTTGCCTCTGAACCCTAACCTATTTCTAGCACTGATGGAGCGATACATTCCGCTCACTGGGACCTTCGCCACTCCACTGGGGGAGTTGGGGTTGGCCCTCCATGAGATGGCAGTGATCTCGAGACTACCGATGGGGGATACCCCATATGAAGAGTATATTCCCACCAACCGGGAGTTGGAGGCCTCGGACCCTCGGGTTATGGAGGTGTATCAGGAACTGATGTGCCACTACTTTGCGTGTACTGCTTTTTATAATGAGCCTTCTGACTTGGCTCACACCACTAAGTGGATGTCCTACCTCTTCTTTCTCCGGGCCAGGGCCGCCACGTCGGGGAAAGTTTTGGGGGGCAAGAATGAGCCCGTGAATTGTTTGGGCACGCTTAGTGCCCAGGTCGTTGAGGATCTTATGGAGGATGCAAAAGCTTCCATCAGATTCTCCATGATGGTGTAGGAAAGCACCCTGAAGGCACTTAGGCCTATAGTTACTTGAGATGCTGCCGCAGGCCTTTGTCTAAGGAAGCCAGGCTGGCTGGCTTTCTCTCCATATGGCTGCGCCGAGTTGTGGTGCCTGGCATCGCGTCCGCGGATCGCATCCCCCGGAACGTCCTGTGGCCTGCCGTTCGTCTGGTGTTTGGGGCAAGACTGGGCTTGCTCCCTGCCATGGTGTGTCGTATTCAGGCTGGCTTGAGGGTCACGACTGATGGGCTGCTCGTCAATGAAGCTCGGCGTGATAGCTTTCCTCGGGTAGAATTACCATACATGTACTTGATGGGATGTTTAATTCTCCACAATCCCCGGGTGATGTCTCCCGGCCCTGGCAGTAGTTCGGTGGATAATTTCTTGCTAAATTATAAGGACTCTCCTTGGAACGTGAACACAGTTTTAGACTGTAGGCTGGCGTTGAACCTCAGCCACGAGTGGAAGTTATTCTGTATCGTCCCCTCCGTGCATCGCAACCAGTCAAGAATTAGGCTTGAGGACTTAGGTCAAGATAAGACCAATCTTTCTCCGGAAGCCTTTAATTGGTTGGTCTGTATCAGACCCTCCCATTTGCTGTACAGAAGCGAAGATCATTGCTTCTTTGAGCCTTACTTGCCCAGTCGATTCGCCAGGCAGTTTGGGTATGATCAGCTGCACGTGGGCAATGCCGTCACCAGCTTCAGTTCCAGGGGCGGACTCATTGATGGAGCCAGAGGATGGCGGTATTTTATCATGGGTTGTATGGGAGCCATCTTTATCGTGCCGGTTGTTACAACCTCCACGGAGCTGCATATCCTCCATTCTTATGCCCAGTTTTACGTGGCGATCAACACCTTCCATCGCAATTTCGACATGCGTGGAAGCTTTAGGGTACCTTCTCCCAAGCCTGGGGGAAGAGTCAAAGTCCCCTCGGTTTCTTCTGACGAGGGTGAGGAGTTTGACACTCCAGATGAGCCTCTGGTGTCGGTGCCGAGGTATGAAGTGCCTCTGCCTACGGGGGCTTTGGTAGTCCCTGGGAAGCGGAGGGCACCTGTTTCCAAGGAGGCTTCTCTTCATAAGAGGAGGAAGGAGACGGTTGCTCGTCCTCTCTGCGTTCTTGGTGTTGAGGCTCCTGGGAGTGGGCCTGTATCTCCCCATGTCAGGGATGATTCTTTAGTTGGAGGTTCCTCGCCTTTTAGAGAGGGACCTTCTATAGTTCCGACTGGTGGTGCCGGAGAGTCTTTGCTGACGGCTGTCGTTGCCGCTACTGCTCCAGGTAGTGGAACGAAGTCGCCTGCGTGGCCAAGGCAAATGGGGGAATCTTTTCCTAGACCGGCAAAGGATGAAATTCCTGCCACGCCTGTGTGCATGCCTAGCGAGATCCCAGCTGACGAACCTCGACCGCGTCTTGGTGAAGGTCTGGTAGAGCTTCTGGCGATGTTGGTTGGCACACCTCCTTCTCTAGGTATGACAGTTCGTATCGCGTCATTGAGGCGTGATATAGCTACATCGGCTGCAGATACGACATATATTCCCTTGGTTACGGGTAAATGTCATCTTTTATGTCTCCTCTTTTAGAAATATTACCATCATACTGATATCAACTTTCTTGTCCTCTTTTCAGGGGACAGCGCCCACGGAGAGCATAGTGTTGAAGCGCCTTCTGGCTCTGCTTCGGCTCCTGGTGATGCTACGGAGGTGTTCGACTTCGAGAAGGAAATATCTTTGGGGGCCAGCTCGCCCGGAGTAGTTTTGTCACCTCAAGAGGAGGATGAACCCGTTATCGTGACCTCGCCTCTTGCGAGTATGCCGATGACTTCGACCGTCATCGTTGCACCTCCTTCGGTCGCATCACCTGTCGAGGCGGCGGCTGTGGCCACCTCGTCTGCAGTCATTCCTGGCGGGGGACTCGCCAATATCGCGGCCACTCCTGGCGTTCAATCGGATCTGGTTGCGCTGACCGAGCAACATACCAGCCTCTTTTACACCGGTTTAAAAACGATGATATCAATGGTGTTGGCGAAGAATCTAGACTTCGAGCGCCTGAAAAAGACTTCTTAGTTTTCAATCGGGGCTGTCCGGGAGTTCGGCGATTCTGGGGTAGCTGACGCCCTGGAGGCGATGGTTAATGGTTTGGAGCAACCTATTAACGAATACTTGCAGCTGACTCGGGGCAGCCTTGAAGCTGATATCTAGGTCAGGTATGACCTCATGACTGCACGGCTCACTAAACAGCTGGAAAGCCTAGATGACTCCATCAAAGCACATAAACTGGAGATGGATGAAAGAAAAGCAGTCGTGGAGGAGGCTCTTGCCCTTCAGATGAAGTGCCAATCCGAGCATGAAGGGAACATCGTGAGGGCTCGCAAGTTGAAGAAAAACCTCGCTCGGGCAGAGGAGTGGGCTTCTCAGTCGTTGGCAGGTCTAGATGTAGCGACTGGTTGACTAAGCACAGCAGGACAGGATCTGGAGCGTACAGAAGCTGCCCGTGCTTGATCTCTTCGGGCAAGGGCCGAGCTGTCCTTTATGAACAATCTCGAGGCACGGCTGGAGCGGGCCCATGCTGATGCCTTGGTTTTCAGGGATGAGAGGATAGCTACACTAGCGCGGCTGGTTCGCGATCTGACCGCTCCCCCACAATGATGTAGCCTTTCTTCTTTTTGCTTCCCCGATGTAATTCTGCTCTTTTCGGGAATAAATAAAGCGAATCTTTTCTGACTTTGTGGACCCATCATTTCGGAATATAAATGACAGGTTTGGGCGAGAGTGATATCAGAGATAGTATGGATGTGATAGACTCTTGATAAACTTCTAGCAGGACATACTTATTCAGAGATCATGCGGACATGATAGAATATGACTTAACTAGTTTTTTGCTTTGGAAGTAGTTTTGTCAAAATTGAGATTCTCGCCGTATTCCACTTGAGCAAAGGAGATTTAAGCATAGTATCTTTTCAGGAATTTACCGTTGATAGGAGCCAATAACAGATCTCTATTAGGCTGAGCTAACCTGTAAGCGCCGTTCGAGAACGTTGTCTCGATCACATAAGGGTCTTCCCATTTGGGCTAAAATTTCCCTTTACTCCTGTGAGTAAGAATCATCGGCCTTCTTACGGCTAAAACTAACTCGCCGACTTTGAACACTCTTTCCTTTACTTTATGATTAAAAGCTTTGGAAATGCGTGCTTGGTAGAGCGCAATGCACTGTTGAGCTTGGAGGCATTTCTCATCTAATCCTTCTAGGTCTTGAAGCCTTAACAGGTCATTCTTTTCTTGAGTCAGCTCATTCGTCACGGCTATTCTGAGTGACGAGATCTGGATTTCAATGGGGAAAACTGCTTCGCTCCCGTAGACCAGTGAAAATGGGGTACAACCTGTCGGTGTTCGTACCGTTGTGCGGTATGCCTAGAGACATTCGCCCAGCTTCTCATCCCAATCTCTCTTGTTCGAAGAGACGAACTTCTTCAAGAGTTTGATAATGGTTTTGTTGAAAGCTTCCGCCAAACCATTAGCGGCTGGATAATATGTCGTAGAGACAATATTGTGTATCTGATTTTTATCACAAAATCGATGAAACACTTGGCTGATGAACTAAGGTCCATTGTCATGGATTATCCTTCGGGGGATCCCAAAGCGATAAACGACATGATGCTTGATGAATCTGATCACATTAGACGCCTTTACCTAAGCAAGAGGGATCGCTTTCGCCCATTTAGAGAAGTAATCCGTGATGGCCAGTATGAACGGGTGACCTTCGGAAGAAGACGGGTGAATAGGACCAATGATATCCATACCCCATGCTTCGAAAGGCCATGACACAACCGTAGATGTAGATATTCAGACGGTTGATGTATGAAGTCGGCACGAACCTGACAGGCTCTGCATTGTCTTGCATAATTGATCGCGTCTGTGATCATAGTGGGCCAGTAATAGCCTATTCTTCTGATACGATCCTGTAGCTTAGGACCGGGCTGATGTGCTCCGCATATGCCATCGTGAGCTTCCCGGATAATCTGTTGTGCTTCGTCGTCAGATAGACATCTCAATAGCAGTGCGTCGTAGGTCCGGCAGTATAGGCATTATGAAGATGCGTCGAAGTAGAAGCATAATGACCATCTTTTGACGGATACTGCTTCTTTGGGGTCCTCTGGCAAGATTCTGTATGCGACAAAATTTATGAAGGGACTTCTCCAGTCTCTTCTAGGGGGATCTGTGTTCACGGCGTAGCTGCGTTCTATGTGAAAGTTGTTCTTCACACAGAATAAATCTCTGTTAAGAAGGATTACCGAATCCTGCCTTCTTATAGGAGTGGCTAAATCCGCAGCTAAACTGGCTAGGGCATCAGCTTCCAGATTCTGAGATTGAGGCACATGCTCCAGGAAGAACCCTTTGAATATCATGGCTATCTCGACCGTTGCTTGGTGATAGGGGATGAGGTCTGGATTTCGGACTTCATATATTCCTCTGACTTGATTGACGATAAGCAGAGAATCACCGAAAGCTTCCAGGGAGACGACCACCAGCTCTTTGGCGACTTGGAGCCCGATCAGCAGAGCGTTGTACTCTGCCACATTGTTGGAGCATGGCTCGCTAAGAGAATATGCTCGGTAGATGACGAGTTTATCAGGAGTGACCAGGACGATTCCAACCCATGAAACCACGTTTCCCTAGGGACCAGTCCTGGAGGCGCCATCGAAGAACAGTTGCCATACGTCACTTTCCATTGCGGAATTATATTCTGCAACTTTGTCGGGAATGTCCTCGTATAATTTGGAGGCCTCCGGGATCGGATAAGCAGCTAGGAAGTCAGCCAGGACTGGCCCTTGATGGACTTCTGTGGGATGTATACCATGTCATATGGTGTTAACAGCATCGCCCAAGTTGCAAGTCGGGAATTAAGAGCACTTGGCTTGTTCATCAGTACTCGAAGAGGGTTGATCCTGGAGATGATATGAATAGTCTGGCCGGCGACATAGTGCCGCGTTTTCTGGATAGCGAACATCAGAGCCAAGCATTCCTTCTCCACTGGGTTGTACCGGTGTTCGGCTCCGACCATCATCCTGCTGAGGTAGTAGATAGCCTGTTCATGACCCATATCGTTCTTCTGTGCGAGAAGAGCTCCTATCGAATGATCCATCGCTCGAACGTACAGCAAGAATGGTCTTCCCATGATGGGAGACACCAGAATTGGCGGACTGGTGAGGTAGCGTTTAATATCTCCGAACGCTTGTTGACATGATTCGTCCCATATGAAGGATACACCTTTCTTCATGAGATGCGAAAAGGGCTGACATCTTCCCGAGAGGTTGGATATGAATCTTCGAATATAAGCCAGACGGCCTTGAAATCCCCGGAGTTTTCTCAGATTGTGGGGCGGTCGCATTTCTACGATGGCCTGGACTTTGTCAGGATCCACTTGGATGCCTTTGGCGGTGATGACAAATCCCAGGAACTTGCCACTGGATATACCCAGAAAGGACTTCGTGGGAAGGCAGATTGCCAAACCGCAGAGAGATCATGTTGGCCGTGACCGTCTTTTCGGTGTTGTGTAGCGTGATGGCTTTGGCATCGATTAACCCCTGGATCTTCCTTTTTAGTATGTAACACGGCTTTGTCGGGTGGTGCACGTATCTGTGGAAGATGTAGTATTTGGGGTCGTTAGTACTGCCAACTTCTTGGGGCCGTCTTAGTTCCGGAAGGGTGATCTTGCCACTTTTGACGAGACACTCGAATATACTTGGGATATCGTCGTCGTCGAAAGAGTACACTTCGACGGGCCTGGAGGTCCCGGGTCTCGCTTGTGCGATTGTCGCGGTCTTTTGTCCGGCCGTATTGATCGCCAGAGCTTCTTTTCCCTTAGAGCTGCGAGGATGGTCGCTGCTGGGAGATGACCTTTTGCCTCTGTCGGAGGCGGAGATCATGATGCCATTGTCGTGTGCCTTGCGACCGTTGTCTTCGCCGGCTACTGCCGAGATGATGAACGAGGGCCAATCATGGAACTGATATGGTCCTGTAAACACCGATACTACGGGAAGGAGGTTCTTTCTGCAAATATCTACTAACGCAGAGTCTGGAACTCCTGGAGGCATCTGTAAGGTGGCCTGACGGAAATGTTCAATGAAGGTACGAACTTCCTCTTTCTTCCTCTGCTTGACTTCGATGAGAGAGGACATAGACATGTCCATTCCTCCCTCGTAGAATCGGGTAAAGAATAAAGCTTTGAAGTCCTCGAAGAAAGTAATGCAGTTGCCCGCCAAGCTACGGTACCATTGATAGGCTACTCCTGAGAGGCAGCCTTTGAACACCCGAGTGAGGAGAGCATCGTTCCCTTGTAGCAACACCGTCATCATACTGAAATAGTTCATGTACTGACTTGGTGATGTTTTTTCCTCGAACAGAGCAATAGTCTGAGGTTTGTACCTCGGAGGGAAAGGGACCTCTTCCCAGATAGCTGGGTAAGGCTGGTTGATTCCCAGTTTCTTGAGCTAATCTTTGTGCTTCAAGGCGTGAAACTGGGCTTTTAACTCCCGTACTGCCTGCATCAGATTTTCAGTCGGAAGCGGGACAACGGTGTAGTGCGGAGTTGGTTGTATTATAAATCCAGCGGGAGGTAAGGCATTCTCTGAGTGAGGAAGCGGAGGAACTGCCGACTCTTGATCTAGAACAGGCTCTTGGCTCGGGTTGGATGGTGGTAAGTCCACCCCCACACGTATCTGAGTTAGCGGGATCGATGCTTGAGCCATGGCAGTTGCGTGCTGGGTTAGCATCATCTGGTGCATGTTCTCCATTATGGATTGCATTTATTTCAGAGATGTCTCCAGCGTAGTGATGTGTTGTTCCGCGTTTCCTGACGGCGAAGCTTCCTCGCGTTCATCTTCAACGGCGTAAACTCCCGTTTCCCTGGGCGTTATTGAAGGATTAGTATAGGTCGCTGCAGAAGTCGACTCTATACTCTCGACATCTGATCTGGGAGACTGGCGACCCCCAGCGTCTGAATCAGGTGAGTACGACGCTGGTTGCTGTGACCTTCCACGGATATTTTGGAATACCCCAACTCTAGCGTTCCTGACGAGGTCGATGAATCTCCTTTGGCTTGGAGGCCTAGAGGGATGATGTTTTGAGCTCGACCCTCCTCTAGGCGCGTGTGAGGCCATGTTCACAGATGCATGCGCGGGCTCTTCTTCCTGAAAAGACAGAGAGTAGCTCAACCAGTCAAAAATCGATCGTTTTGCTTTAGGACAGCAGCAGTCAATCACGATCTTATTACTATTACAATAGTGCTCGACAGAAGGCATAATAGACATATTGGAAGGTCCCCTCTCCCTACGCTTCTGAATTAGATATTTGCACAGGTCAGGAGAAGTAGAGGAAGAAGACGACGGCTTGTTCCTTCTATTCCCATCAGTGGGCATGCGGAGATTGGGCACCATAGTTTTCCCTGTACCACCTGTGTACAACAGATTGGCCATCTGGGTAGCGGATAACCCCCTGGGAGGGTGTCTTCCCGCAACCAGAGCTTGCTTTGCGCCATGGGACTTCGCCTGGCATAATTTGGAGATCTGCTCAGACTGGCGTAAAGCTGAAGAGGTCCTCAGTCCACCATCAGCTTCTCGCGTAATTCGGAGGGTAGGCAGATTATTCTCTTGCTGGCGTAAAGGCCGAGAAATCGAGTATTCTACCGCTTGCTTTCCCTTGCGGAGGTCACAGCGCTCATCTGGTTCACCGTAGAGGTCAGATGTTGTCTTGTGCGCGGAGCGTGATTTGTACTTCCGATTTGGCGCTGGGGCATTATCAGAAGTTGGGTCTGTACCGCGGGTAGCGGGAGACTGGTTCCTAAGCGTAGAGCGCAATAGATACTTCCGGGTTAGCGCTGAGGCTTTGTCCGAAGTTTCGTCTGTACCGCGCGTAGCGAGAGACTGGTTCCTACGCGTAGAGCGCAGTGGATACTTCTGGGTTAGCGCTGAGGCTTTGCCCGAAGTTTCGTCTGTACCGCGCGTAGCGGGAGACTAAATTTTACATGCAGGGCACAGAGGGAGCAATGCTATCCCCTCATTGGTCGGAGAGGTCGAAGAGATCAGAGAGATCAAAGAGTCTACAGGAATGGTAGAGGATGTCTTGGGCATCCAGACCTTACGCAGCTTCCTGTTGTCTTGGACGGAGAGAGGGTGAGAGCTACCCCCGGTTCGAAGCATGTCTTCGTAGGCAGACTGGTCGAATTGGACGACCAGTGTCTTCTTCACGGTTCCTACAGATACCGCATCGTGTTGAGAAATTACTTCCTCGTCAGAAGAGAAAGACATCCCCAGCAGAGTCACCATCTTGTTTGTGGTATTAAACAAAAGAATAAAAGATGTGTATAGTACAGGGTATGAACGAAACCCGCCTTCTTTTGTTTTCAAACAAACTTGTATAATTTGATCCTATACGAGGATGTAGGAGTATAATTTATTTAATCTGGGTAAATATTGCTATAGGTGTCTGATCTGTAGTCGATCACTTTAGCCCTTGGACCACACGATGTTGAAAAAGTACCGTGGAAGACAGGTAGCAGCTTCGAAGGTTGCAGAAGAGGGTGGATGCACGATGCCAAAGTCGTCGATCCCTACTCTTTGCCTGAGCTCTGGATTCTCCTCTCTCTCTCTCTCTCTCTTGACCTTGGATCCGATATTGGTTTCTTGACCAATTTTCTGACCTTTCAATTTGTCGACCTTTTTCCTCATTAATAGAGGTCTCTATTTATAGAGTTTTAGTGACAGTGACCACTCCGTCGATGTAGAAACCGAGGAGTGGAAAGTACATCACCCTTTTACACAACGGTTAAAATAAGCAATGCCTACGTATAGATGACCTTTTGAGTGAGCATGTGACGCGCGTCCAACTAAGGGGCCAAAATGCGTATATTTGCTGCGAAGATCACGGCGTAGAAGCCACGTAGTTAGGTATCCCTCGTATAGAAGAGGTTGGCATAGAAGCCAAATGTCTGTCACCATGGCGTAGAAGTCAAGTAGTTATCAAACCGGCATAGAAGCCAAAAATAGGCGTAGAAGCCGAGTGGTCGTAGAGGCCGAGTGAGCATAGAAGCTGAGAGGGCGTAGAAGCCGCTGCGTACCGTGCCAGAGTGCTGATATGGACGTCTTCAGCCAGAATTACGGCTTTTGAAGATATAATCAAATCTTTTGCAGAGATTTGCCACCATCCTGTGCATTAAATGCAGAGGCGTGTTTTGAAGGTCTGCATTCCTTCTGTGCATCCGTCGCAGAGACGTGAGAGAAACTGTCACTGTTCTGTGCAAATAGACGTAGAGACGTGCCTCGAGCCCCGTACGAAGTGCAGCCTTTTGACGTGGCAGGCGGTTTGTCTACTGCGGAGCATAAATAACTCATGTTTGCCTGTGTAAAACAAGGCAGCGTATCCCCTTGTACGCGAAAGAGCAGTTCATGCTGAGGGGATGTCAGTAAACGACGGTTCGGTAATATTTAACCAAATCTTCTGTATTAAATGCAGAGATCCGCCATCATACTGTGGGACGCGTCCCGAGTGGTCTGCCATCGTTTCCAGCCGTCGTCTGGGTAGCCGTGCAGCACTTTTCTGTCAGGAGTCAGAGGTCAGGTGCACTGCGTGACTTGACAGGTTCATTTTGGGGAAGCTGAAGCGTTCCTCGTACGCTTTAACGCTGCTTTGAAAGCGAATGAGTTTTACGCCATGGAGGCGATGAGGAACCCTGTCTACGCTGAAGCGGCTTGGAAGTACTACACTTATGCGGATGGTCCTTTGAGCTTATACTTCATGCTGTGTTTAGTGGAGAAAGCTCTGTTTGTATGCTTGAGGGCTCTGAAGGCCTCTGTTTACGCTGCTCTGCAGCAATATGTTGCGTAGAGTTTCCCAGCGTATTTTTCATGCTTCTACATTGTGGACCATGTTATCATAAACAAAGTACTAAAACCGATGCTGCAGCGTAGGATGGACTTGGCCACATAGTCGGTTCCAGAACCTTTGAATCGAACTCGGTCCAAGTTCGGTGTCGGCGGTGGCTGCTCTAGTTTTATAGTTTTTATGTTATATTTTGGATCGTTGGATTTTAGTGAACGATTGGATCTTACGATTGGCTATTTTTAGGGTTTTCTAACCCAAAAATAGGTTTCTCAACCTATAAATAGGGAGGAGGGTAGAGGCACGAAGGAGAAGCACAAGTTGGAGATTCGGGGTGCTCGTCCACAGGAAATCTAAGAGAAAGCCATGCTTTTATCTTAGGACTTGACCATCCAAGATAGTAGGAAGAAGGAGATCTAATCGAGGAATCGTTAACTTCGGTTAGGGAGATTGCTACCAGTAGGTGAGTGATTTCAATTATAATCTTCTTCTTCTTTTCTGAGTGTGGTGAGGGGGTTGAACCTATTAGGGCAAAGGATTTCAATAGTAGTTTTTTGCAATCTTGTAATTTCATCTGAGTTATACAGGTTGGGATTTATCTAGGTGACATTGTCACCTCCATATACTTGTCTTCGTCTGTGCTTGGTGTTCATAGATTGGTTGGTCATCTCAGGTGGGTTGGCAAGCGCTTCTTCCGCTGTGCAACCAACACGTGGTATCAGAATGCATGTGTTCCAAACTTGTGGTATCAGAGCGCACATGTTCTTAATATGTGGTATCAAAATGCACGTGTTCAAACACGTGGTATCAGAATGCACGTGTTCACAACACGTAGTATCAGAGTGCATGTATTCCCAATACATGGTATCAGAGCGCACGTGTTCCCAAAATCACTTCCATGCGAGTTTAGTACTACCTGACGGCCATAGAACTCCGATAATCCAGTATCGACAGTCCATGTGTGTCCCCAACCTTCCACTTGAGCCATGCCCGCAAGCCTCCACCACTCAATCTTCCTCGCTGATTGGACAGGCCGACCGACGACCAGAGGACCTCTCCAAGCCGAGCGCGTCCCAAACTTGTTTTTCGGCCATCTTCCAAAGGTGCATAGCATTGGAGCGTCGCTCCTACCGCGATCGTCCATCAATTCGAACAACTGTCCTTCGACCACCTAGACGATGTGTCACGTTGTCGTACACGAAAGGCATCCCGGCACCTTGTGCCAACCTCCTCGGCACAAGAACTTATCATGAAGTCTTCCCAATGATCTTCCTATGCACCATGAGAAGATGTATAATAGAAGAAAGAAAATGGTTGAGAGCCTTCCTCGTTAATTTTTTTTTGTAGAAGCCTTCCTCTTTAATTAAAATACTACTTTTAAATATAGGTGGTAACATTTACATTATAACCCATTTCCTCTTTAACTAATAGTGTCACGACCCGCACCCGGAATTTGGGCATGAGTCGTGGGTACGTCCAGCCTACGCCGCAGCATCGGCGGTAGAACGCTGTCTAGGTCTCAACATATAATATATCCTGTCAATAGTCTCAACTTCGTACGGAGGACAATGATAAATAAACCACAGTTCTATGATATACTCAATCACAAGCTAGTAGAAATTATAGCACGATGAGAATAGAAAAGAGTTCTAATAAAAACCAACCACAATAATCCAACTCAAATCCTGGGTCTAAATGACCTCACAAAGTCACAAAATAATAAATACATCTCAGTCTCTGTCTAAAGCAATAATGCAAAAAAAATAGTCTAAGAGCAGCCAGGTACGCTCTCCTCTAGGCTAGGCAACTCCTCTGGGGTTTCTGGAGTGAAATCACCCTCTAATCCTGGGCCGTAATGAATGGGGCAAAGATCCTCCAGGTCCTCTGAAAAATGTTATCCAGTCAGGATTGGAGCGAAGCACAAGCACTAACAGCAGTTTCATTAAATTGACAAAATCTATAAACAGTGTAAGAGATACAAGATGGAAATAAATGCTGAAAATGAGAAGTACAGGAGAAATGAAATAGGCAACAGAGCATCTAGCAATGAACAATAAATAGTGAATACTAGAACAATGAATCTGAATAAAGATAAACATCTAACTAAGTGTTTGAAATATTAGTTTATTATGTGATCGGCTTGGGACTAGATCAGGCTGGTTATATATGGTTAGCTATGATTCTTGGAGGTCAGGCTAACCATATGGTTATCTATGATGCAATAAAATGGTCAGGCTAATCATATATAACAGCTATGAAGCATGATGATGGTCAGGCCGCACCCGACGTGAGAAGTGGGGTGAGCTATGATGCATGGTAAGGATTTGGATATGATCACATAATCTACTAATAGTTCCCCATCCCCAGCTAGCACGGTGGATTCCAATCACGACTCCTCATGATGGGGATCTAGGGTGCTAACTCGTGTATCCACAGTGTCGGAATCAAGTATGTAATACACTACAATTTATAGAAGTAATCAACAATGAAAACTGTCAAAGAATGTACTCGCCTGTGGTCCTGAGCAAAGTGTGAGGATCAATGTCCAAAGGGGGATCACAAAGACCTATTTATGGAATATTAATGTCAAAATATTGAAACAAAAGAATAAACATGCTTAAAAATTTAAATACGAGGTTTCTAGGTCAATACTAGCTAAACTAGGTCTTAGCTAGGTCCAACTAGGTCCCTGCTAAGGTATTTGGATCATGCTAGCTATCAACTAGCTAATACAAGTCAAAATTAGCAATACTAAATAACTAACACTAATATAACCTTACCCTCTACTGACACACTAATGATTATACACTGACTGCTACCAATATAAATATACTGATATGAACCTTTACTACACTAACTAACGGACAGTTAACTAACTATATGAAATACTTACTGACATATATACATTAACTGACAATATATAATTCTAATTATTCAATAATACATCCTTAGCACTAACAGCTAACTAATCTTAACTGTACACAACTTACACTATATAATACTAAGACTAATATGCTAACATATATTAACTTACTAACTGACCAACTTATGACTAGCACTACTGACTGATACCACAACTCCACACTGATACACACCTATACTATACTCACAGTTTCATATAGCTAACACACACATTCAATAACATTCACACAGGTATACACTAGTCTGGACACAAAATCTCACTGCACATATATGTTATGTTTCTAACCAACCTGGGAATTCTGAGGCATACACAGACACTTAGACACCTAGGTATCTCACAATACATAGATTTATTACCTACATTGCACACATTAACTCCTAGGTAATACACTCTCACCTACAGAATTAATACACACACACACTAGGACTAACACACTGACCTACACCTACTCACAGACACTGATTCACAGTATCAGTTAATGAGAACTGATACACTACACAGTTCACACACACACACTTAGGTCTCAACTCCCAACTCACTGCACACACAAATTCCTAATTGACACACACAAGCTAGGCACTAGCTACTGGTACTAGGACTGCACAGTTACACAGTCCTCACAATTCACTCACAGGCACTCTGTTTTTCCCCCTTACTGAAAACACTCACCTAGCTATCTAACACACAGATATCTAGCTGATACACACCCTCATAGGTTTACATTGGACCTGGAAATCTATCACTCCCACACAGCATCACTCACACTGACACACAGGCACAGGTTTTACACACTGGCATAGGGGTTCTCACACTCAGTTCACATTCTCTCATAGGCTTAAACTCAACATCAAAACCTAATACACTTGATACCCTCAGCCATACACACAGGTATCAACTGAGACTAGGTTTTTAGTCATCTCACACTGCACTTACTGACACCAATCACTACACTTACACACAGAAACTGAAACTCTACAATGATACTGAACACTAAGACACAACCAAAACAGGGACACACACAGTCTAAGTTCCTAGTACACACTCATAGATAATCTCACAGGTATCTGAAATAACACACACACACAATAAAACTATCACCTAACTGCTACACACTCTGAAATCACTCACACCAACCCCACATGTGAACACCTACACAGTGCTGAATACTGATACCAAAATCCCAATTGCCAACCACACACTGAACAGAACCCTGCACCCTGAGAACACACTGATGCACATATACTCAAGAAATACCTCACTACCCTCACTGTACTCGAGCATGTGTGATCCTCTATGAACACACACAACAAGTATTGACTGATACATAAACACACAGCCATATACACACAGATATTGGATACTCACACTGGTATGCATCTAACCTCACTGCATACACACAAGTTCCTAATTACCAACCTCAACACACAGACACAGACATGCACTGGGACTGGTATACATTGACACAAAGACACACACAGGATAAACATAAGTCTGGACACAGGTTCACATTGGTTCACTGTATCAAGGAGACACTGCACTAATTCTGAAAACACACACAGAAAATTTAATTACCTACACTGCACAGAACTCCCCAATGCACAGAATTCTGCACATACACAGTAAATCTCTCCCAAGCCCGACTGCACTGTACATACAGTCATCAACTAGGTTCACTGATACATAATTTCTCCCCCCTTTCTCCCAATACTCAGAGTTCTACACATCTGAACCCGACTGTGCACAGAATTCTCTTCTAGTGCACAGGAAAACCAACAAATAGTTAAAACACAGGCAAATATATGATGTATATAGGTTTATAAATCAAAACATGCATAGATTCGAATACCTAGATGGATAACTCCTAAATGAACATTTCATCAAATACATTGCAGTGCAGAAAACCAATATACATACAAACCCATAAATTCCCAATCCAAACCCTAAGAATCGAGTTCAACCTACCCACATATGATGAAATCAGTCTCCCTACAAATACCTAGAGTTAGGGTTCCTGATAATTGGGGAAAACCCCATGTTGGTCACCAAAACCCAATCCAAAACCCTAAAAATCGAACTACACAGCAAGGGTGTTTCCTAATGGGTATGAACAACAGAAAACAGAATTAAAATGAATAGAAATAGGGTTTTACCTAGGGAGATGGCTTCTTCAATGGAGGTTCTTCTTCTCCAAGGCTTCCTGACCCACGTTCCTTGCTTTGGAGGAGGAGAAAACGGAACCTAGGGCTAGATTTCGAAATTTTGGGGTGGGGAGATGGTTTCTCTTGATGGAGGCTAGGGTTTCTCTTTTCTACATGAAGGATGGCTTTGTGAGAAGCTTCCTTTATATATTAAACCTAGTTTTAGGGTTTCCATGCCTAGTCTTTTTAGGTTAAACCCCCTGGCCCTATCATGTAGAACCTAATTAACTCAGGTTTAGGCCTTCTAGGGTTTGAGGTCCAAACCTAAAATTAGAATTCTAGGGTTTCACTAGAACTGGTTTACAATTAGGGTTGACTCACTAGGGTCTGTCCTAATGAGTTCTAGGGTTTGACCTAAAACTAAACATTACTAATAATAATATAATTAGTTACAAAACTCAGCAATTTAATTTAATACATAATTATTTAAAATGGTGAAATTACACAAATGCCCTTATTTGGAAATGTGGTAGTGACAAGTCTACCCTCCTAAAAGAAATTTTGTCCTCGAAATTGGACTGAACTAGAACAAGAATGAAATCATAAAGGAAATACCTCAAGTTTAGAAGAGATACGGGTATTGCTCGCGCATTTCGTCCTCTCTCTCCCAGGTCGACTCCCCTGGAGAGTGATGTCTCCATGCAACACGAACCAAAGGAATAGTTTGGTTCCGCAACACCTTCTCTCTGCGGTCCAAGATCTCTACGGGCTGCTCGGGGTAGTTGAGCGTTGGACCAACCTCAATCTTCGAGTGATCCAGTACGTGACTAGGGTCTGCCACGTACCATCTCAGCTGCGACACGTGAAACACATCATGCACTCCCTCCAATGCAGGCGGCAAGTCCAGTCTATACGCCACTGCACCTACCCTCGCAAGAATACCGAAGGGTCCGATGTAGCGTGGGCTAAGCTTCCCGCCTCTGCAAAAACGAATCGTGCCACGCGTTGGAGAAATCCGTAGGAATACTAGGTCGCCAACTTAAAACAAAACAGCCTCAACACGCAGTCTAAACAAACAAACACAAGCCAGAAAATAACAATCTATACCTGAAACTCAAGGGGTCTACGATGGCTGTCGGCCCAATGCCGCTGTCTGTCCTGCGCCACTCGCAGTCTGTCTCTGATGAGTTTCACCTTTTCTGCTGCATCCACGACCATTTCTGGTCCTAACAAGGCCCTCTCTCTAACGTCGTCCCAAGATAATGGTGTACGACACCTTTGTCCATAAAGAGCCTCAAATGGTGACATCTCGATGCTGGCCTGGTAGCTGTTGTTGTAAGCAAACTCTACCAGGTGCAGATGATTCTCCCAAGAACCTCCGAGATCTAAAACACAAGTGCGTAGCATATCCTCGAGAGTCTGAATAGTCCGTTCAGACTGCCCGTCTGTCTGGGGGTGATATGCGGTACTGAACTTGAGCTGAGTGCCCAAGCTAGCCTGCAGACTCCTCCAGAAGTGCGAAGTGAAACGACTATCTCGATCCGAGATGATGCTTACAGGAACTCCATAAAGTCTAACAATCTGTCGCACGTACATCTCTGCTAGCCTCTCTGTCGACGTGCCCACTTTGAAAGGTAAGAAATGGGCTGATTTGGTCAACCTGTCCACGATGACCCAAATCGCGTCCTTCCCTCCTGGAGAACGTGGAAGCCCTGAAACAAAATCTATGGTCACATGCTCCCATTTCTACTCTGGGATAGGTAAAGGTTGAAGCAACCCACCTGGTCTCTGCCGGTCTGCCTTTACCTGCTGGCACACTAGACACCGGGATACGAAGCGTGCTACCTCGCACTTTATTCCATACCACCATACGTGCTCCCTCAAGTCTCGATACATCTTGTTGGCACCGGGATGCATCGAGTACTGAGAGCGGTGTGCCTCCTGCAAAACCTCCTCGCGCAGCTCCCCGCTCGGCACACACATCCTCGTGCCGTGCCGTAAAGAACCATCATCTGCGATAGTAAAGTCGTCCGACAATCCCATCCGAACCTGTGCCCTGATACTCCTCAGAGCCTCATTATCGTACTGCGCAGCTCTGATCCTGTCCATCAGTTTAGACTGTATCTGTAATCCCCACATCTGAATCTCAGTACCGGGAACTAACACTTCAATCTCCAAGCTCTCCAAATCAGCCAACAAATGCCTATCTGTCGTCAAGTACATAGCCGTCGGATACCTGCTCAAGGCATCGGCGACTACGTTAGCCTTCCCTGGGTGGTACTGCAATGAGATGTCGAAGTCCTTCATCAACTCCAACCACCTTCTCTGCCTCATGTTCAGATCCTTCTGTGTGAATACGTACTTCAAGCTTTTGTGGTCTGTGAAGATCTCCACACGCTCTCCGTACAGGTAATGTTTTCACAGCTTTAGAGCAAAAATAACTGCTGCCAACTCTAAATCGTGGGTGGGGTAGTTCTTTTTATGAGGGCATAACTGCCTGGAAGCATAGGCAATTACCTTCCCGTGCTGCTGAAGAATGCATCCCAGACCCTTCCCTGAAGCATCACTGTAGATGGTGAAACCACCTGTCCCTGCTGGCAATGTCAAAACTGGAGCTGTTGTCAACCTCTTCTTTAGTTCATCAAATGCAGCCTGACACTCCTCCGTCCAGACAAAATCCACATCTTTCCTAGTCAATCTGGTCATCGGCACTGCAATCTTGGAGAAGTCTTGTACAAACCTCCTGTAGTATCCTGCTAGCCCTAGAAAACTTCTGATCTCAGCTACCGAACTGGGGGTAGCCCACGACTCCACTGCCTCGATCTTCTTTGGGTTTACCGAGATTCCGTCACCTAATACCACATGCCCAAGAAATTCGACCTTGTCAAGGAAGAATTCACACTTAGAGAGTTTTCTGTACAGCTTCTCCCTCCTGAGAGTCTCTAAGACCAATCTCAGGTGCTCTTCATGCTCCTCTGGTGTCTTGGAATACACAAGAATATCGTCTATGAACACCACCACGAACTTGTCAAGGTACTGGTGGAACACCTTGTTCATCAGATTCATGAATACTGCCGGTGCATTGGTTAAACCAATTGGCATCACCATGAACTCAAACTGGCCGTATCTGGTCCGAAAAGCTATCTTCGGTGTGTCTTCCTTCTTCACCTTCACCTGGTGATAGCCTGACCTCAAATCTATCTTTGAAAATACCCTCGCCCCGCTCAACTGGTCGAAAAGATCATCTATCCTCGGCAGCGGGTACTTGTTTTTGATAGTGATATTGTTCAAAGCTCTATAATCAATGCACATGCGCACCGTGCCGTCCTTCTTCGGTACGAACAATACCGGAGCTCCCCATGGTGATGAACTGGATTTGATGAGGCCTTTGTCCTGCAGCTCCTCAACTTGCTTCTTCAGTTCTGCCAGCTCGCTGTTGTTGACTCTATAGACATGTTGTGAAATGGGCTCCGCTCCTGGAACCAAGTCTATAGAGAATTCAACATCTCTGTCTGGCGGTAAGCCTGGCAACTCTTCTGGAAATACATCCAGGAACTCCGCTATCAGAGGATGTGGCAACTCCTCTTCTTCTGCCCTGGCTCCGCAAAATATGTCCCTGCTCTGTTTCGCTGCTCCTCTGACGACCTCAAACTCCGGCTCTCCTGGTGGTCTAAACAATACTCTGCCTCCATAACAATCTATAGTAGCATGATGCCTACTCAACCAGTCCATTCCGAGTACAATGTCATACCCCGGAAGTGGCATGACGAGTAAGCTCACGCTCAACTCTCGGCCTCCTACTGACACTCTCCGGTCCTTGCAGTAATCACGGACTAGTATAATACCTCCACCAGTCATGATCTTGCAAGTCCTAGCTAATGGTTCTGTGTTTAAATGATGTCGAAGTGCATATGATACAGACACAAAACTATGGGAAGCGCCAGAGTCGAATAAGGTAAATGCGGGAATACAATCGAGAAGAACCGAACCTGTGATCAAGTCTCCTGCTGGCTCGATCTCCTCGACCGCCATGGCGTATGCTCGCCCCTGGGGTGCACCTCTCTGCTGCTGATGCAGGGCGAACTTCTGATGTTGCGGTGGAAGTGGTCCCCTCTGTTGTTGGCCTCCTGGTGCGGTAGGCACCCTGTCTGATTCTCTCTGGGCGGCTGCTCCACCCTGACCTGGACGAAAGGTAGGACAATCCTTCAGCTGGTGTGTCGTCGATCCGCAGGATAGACATGAGCCCAATCTTTTCCTGCAGATATCTCTAGTATGTCCCATCTTCCTGCAGTACGCACACTGGATAGCGGGCTGGTTCTGTCTCTGTTGCTGCTGCTGGGCCTGCCCTCGGGCTGGTGCCTGATGCTGCTGCTGAAAGGTTCTCTGCTGTTGCTGCTGAAAGTGTAGACGCTTGCCCGGTCCCGTACTACTGTTTGCTCCTCCAGAACCATCGCGTCCCCTCTTGGGCCTGAGGCCCAAATCGTCCTCGGCTACTTGGGCATCCATCAATATGCCCTCGTAGGTAGCTGTGCGACGTCCCGACGTGCGAGACTTGATCTCCCTTGTCAGCCCCTTTTTGAATTTCCGGGCCCTGTCCCCCGGATCTCTAATCATCGATGGCGCGAAGCGGCTCAGGCGGGAAAACTCCGCGGCATACTCATCGACGGACGAGCTTCCCTGGGCTAAGTCATGGAACTGACTCTCCAAAGCTCCCAGGGCAACATCAGGAAAGAACTTTTCTTTGAAGAGTTCCTTGAAATCCTCCCAAGTGAGTCCCCTGCGCAAGAGTCTCGGCTCCGTGCGAAACTACGTCAAGGCAATATCGAACATCTGGCTGCCCGCGGCCTCGATCTGGGGGGCCTCCGGAAGCTGCGCCAAGCGCAAGTTCCTCTCGATGTCCTCTAGCCAATCATCGGCGTAGAGTATCCCTTCTTTCCCCTTGAACTCCCGAGGCATCATCCTCTTGAAATCCACAATGGTGCCCGGCCTCTGGTGGTGCTGATCAGGACGCTGCTACTGCTGAGTGACTCTCTCCACAGCCTGGAGAGCCACTTGGTGAGCATTCTCCATGTTCACCCTCATCATCTCTGTCTGGGCCTGGTGTGCCTCAGCCTGCACTCTCTGGGCCTCTGCCGATGTCCTCTGGGCATCGACCATGCCCTGAATCAAAGCGAACATCTGTGCTCCATCGACGGGCACACCTCCTGGATGCTGAACTGGTGGTGGTGGTGCCGTCGTAGCTATGGGGACCCTCTGAACTGGTGGTGGTGGACCCCCGAATGCTGCAGACACTCCCACATGTACTGGAGATGTAGGAGGTGCTGCGAATGTCTGTCCGGCAGGGCGAGAGGTGGCAGACCTCTCTGAATCTGCTGTTCCGAGTCTCTGGGACCTTCTTGGCAGCATCCTGAAGACAGATCGAAAGATTTAATTAAGGCAATAGATACGATATCATCAAGGAAGGACAGAAAAATTCTAAAGGAAAAATTATTAAGAGTAATGCCATAAGAATCAGAATTTCCTAATTGTGATTGAGCATATCCTCGGCCTAATTCCTATTTCCTAAAACAGGCTCGTAGTAATACTCTAAGAGAGCACCACTACGATATTGCTCTAATGCGGTTCTAGGACTCGACTACAGACCTGCATGGGCCACCACTAAAAATGTGTCACGACCCGCACCCGGAATTTGGGCATGAGTCGTGGGTACGTCCAGCCTACGTCGCAGCATCGGCGGTAGAACGCTGTCTAGGTCTCAACATATAATATATTCTGTCAATAGTCTCAACTCCGTACGGAGGACAATGATAAATAAACCACAGTTCTATGATATACTCAATCACAAGCTAATAGAAATCATAGCACGATGAGAATAGAAAAGAGTTCTAATAAAAACTAACCACAATAATCCAACTCAAATCCTGGGTCTAAATGACCTCACAAAGTCACAAAATAATAAATACATCTCAGTCTCTGTCTAAAGCAATAATACAGAAAAAATAGTCTAAGAGCAGCCAGGTACGCTCTCCTCTAGGCTAGGCAACTCCTCTGGGGTTTCTGGAGTGAAATCACCCTCTAATCCTGGGCCGTAATGAGTGGGGCAAAGATCCTCCAGGTCCTCTGAAAAATGTTATCCAGTCAGGATTAGAGCGAAGCACAAGCACTAACAGCAGTTTCATTAAATTGACAAAATCTATAAACAGTGTAAGAGATACAAGATGGAAATAAATGCTGAAAATGAGAAGTACAGGAGAAATGAAATAGGCAACAGAGCATCTAGCAATGAACAATAAATAGTGAATGCTAGAACAATGAATCTGAATAAAGATAAACATCTAACTAAGTGTTTGAAATATTAGTTTATTATGTGATCGGCTTGGGACTAGATCAGGCTGGTTATATATGATTAGCTATGATTCTTGGAGGTCAGGCTAACCATATGGTTAGCTATGATGCATGAAAATGGTAAGGCTAATCATATATAACAGCTATGAAGCATGATGATGGTCAGGCCGCACCCGACGTGAGAAGTGGGGTGAGCTATGATGCATGGTAAGGATTTGGATATGATCACATAATCTACTAATAGTTCCCCATCCCCAGCTAGCACGGTGGATTCCAATCACGACTCCTCATGATGGGGATCTAGGGTGCTAACTCGTGTATCCACAGTGTCGGAATCAAGTATGTAATACACTACAATTTATAGAAGTAATCAACAATGAAAACTGTCAGAGAATATACTCGCCTGTGGTCCTGAGCAAAGTGTGAGGATCGATGTCCAAAGGTGGATCACAAAGACCTATTTATGGAATATTAATGTCAAAATATTGAAACAAAAGAATAAACATGCTTAACAATTTAAATATGAGGTTTCTAGGTCAATACTAGCTAAACTAGGTCTTAGCTAGGTCCAACTAGGTCCCTGCTAAGGTATTTGGATCATGCTAGCTATCAACTAGCTAATACAAGTCAAAATTAGCTATACTAAATAACTAACACTAATATAACCTTACCCTCTGCTGACACACTAATGATGATACACTGACTGCTACCAATATAAATATACTGATATGAACCTTTACTACACTAACTAACGGACAATTAACTAACTCTATGAAATACTTACTGACATATATACATTAACTGACAATATATAATTCTAATTGTTCAATGATACATCCTTAACACTAATAGCTAACTAATCTTAACTGTACACAACTTACACTATATAATACTAAGACTAATATGCTAACATATATTAACTTACTAACTGACCAATTTATGACTAGCACTACTGACTGATACCACAACTCCACACTGATACACACCTATACTATACTGACAGTTTCACATAGCTAACACACACATTCAATAACATTCACACAGGTATACACTAGTCTGGACACAAAATCTCACTGCACATATATGTTATGTTTCTAACCAACCTGGGAATTCTGAGGCATACACAGACACTTAGACACCTAGGTATCTCACAATACATAGATTTATTACCTACACTGCACACATTCACTCCTAGGTAATACACTCTCACCTACAGAATTAATACACACACACACTGGGACTAACACACTGACCTACACCTACTCACAGACACTGATTCACAGTATCAGTTAATGAGAACTGATACACTACACAGTTCACACATACACACTTAGGTCTCAACTCCCAACTCACTGCACACACAAATTCCTAATTGACACACACAAGCTAGGCACTAGCTACTGGTACTAGGACTGCACAGTTACACAGTCCTCACAATTCACTCACAGGCACTCTGTTTTTCCCCCTTACTGAAAACACTCACCTAGCTATCTAACACACAGATATCTAGCTGATACACACCCTCATAGGTTTACATTGGACCTGGAAATCTATCACTCCCACACATCATCACTCACACTGACACACAGGCACAGGTTTTACACACTGGCATAGGGGTTCTCACACTCAGTTCACATTCTCTCATAGGCTTAAACTCAACATCAAAACCTAATACACTTGATACCCTCAGCCATACACACAGGTATCAATTGAGACTAGGTTTTCAGTCATCTCACACTGCACTTACTGACACCAATCACTACACTTACACACAGAAACTGAAACTCTACAATGATACTGAATACTAAGACACAACCAAAACAGGGACACACACAGTCTAAGTTCCTAATACACACTCATAGATAATCTCACATATATCTGAAATAACACACACACACAGTAAAACTATCACCTAACTGCTACACACTCTGAAATCACTCACACCAACCCCACATGTGAACACCTACACAGTGCTGAATACTGATACAAAAATCCCAATTGCCAACCACACACTGAACAGAACCCTGCACCCTGAGAACACACTGATGCACATATACTCGAGAAATACCTCACTACCCTCACTGTACTCGAGCATGTGTGATCCTCTTTGAACACACACAACAAGTATTGACTGATACATAAACACACAGCCATATACACACAGATATTGGATACTCACACTGGTATGCATCTAACCTCACTGCATACACACAAGTTCCAAATTACCAACCTCAACACACAGACACAGACATGCACTGGCACTGGTATACATTGACACAAAGACACACACAGGATAAACACAAGTCTGGACACAGGTTCACATTGGTTCACTGTATCAAGGAGACACTGCACTAATTCTGAAAACACACACAGAAAATTTAATTACCTACACTGCACAGAACTCCCCAATGCACAGAATTCTGCACATACACAGTAAATCTCTCCCAAGCCCGACTGCACTGTACACACAGTCATCAACTAGGTTCACTGATACATAATTTCTCCCCCCTTTCTCCCAATACTCAGAGTTCTACACAGCTGAACCCGACTGTGCACAGAATTCTCTTCTAGTGCACAGGAAAACCAACAAATAGTTAAAACACAGGCAAATATATGATATATATAGGTTTATAAATCAAAACATGCATAGATTCGAATACCTAGATGGATAACTCCTAAATGAACATTTCATCAAACACATTGCAGTGCAGAAAACCAATATACATACAAACCCATAAATTCCCAATCCAAACCCTAAGAATCGAGTTCAACCTACCCATATGTGATAAAATCAGTCTCCCTACAAATACCTAGGGTTAGGGTTCCTGATAATTGGGGAAAACCCCATGTTGGTCACCAAAACCCAATCCAAAACCCTAAAAATTGAACTACACAGCAAGGGTGTTTCCTAATGGGTATGAACAACAGAAAACAGAATTAAAATGAATAGAAATAGGGTTTTACCTAGGGAGATGGCTTCTTCAATGGAGGTTCTTCTTCTCCAAGGCTTCCTGACCCACGTTCCTTGCTTTCCTTGCTTTGGAGGAGGAGAAAACGGAACCTAGGGCTAGATTTCGAAATTTTGGGGTGGGGAGATGGTTTCTCTTGATGGAGGCTAGTGTTTCTCTTTTCTACATGAAGGATGGCTTTGTGAGAAGCTTCCTTTATATATTAAACCTAGTTTTAGGGTTTCCATGCCTAGTCTTTTTAGGTTAAACCCCCTGGCCCTCTCATGTAGAACTTAATTAACTCAGGTTTAGGCCTTCTAGGGTTTGAGGTCCAAACCTAAAATTAGAATTCTAGGGTTTCACTAGAACTGGTTTACAATTAGGGTTGACTCACTAGGGTCTGTCCTAATGAGTTCTAGGGTTTGACCTAAAACTAAACATTACTAATAATAATATAATTAGTTACAAAACTCAGCAATTTAATTTAATACATAATTATTTAAAATGGTGAAATTACACAAATGCCCTTATTTGGAAATGTGGTAGTGACAAATAGACAATTCTAGCTCTATGGTATTATATGTAATTGCTAAGTACTATTTAATTTGGAATATGTTAACTAAATATTTAATTTGTTAAGTCTACAGGAATTTAGATGATGTTAAGAGAATAAAGTTACGGAAGAAACATATTTTTTGGTCCTTTTACAATCAATAGGAACATGCCATATACAAGCTCCATGTCTCTCCCTAATTACAAATTCAGACAAGATATAACCCGTAAGCCTATTAAGTAAGTTATTAAGAAATAAGGGATATTATTTAGGCCATTAATTTAAATAGGAAGATAATAGTTAAACTTAAAGATGTTGGGCGGGAGCAGTTTACTTTAAATAATAATAATAATAATAATAATAATAATAATAAAGAAGATATAGTTGATTAATGGAAATAAATTAATTTAGATTTATTAATAAGATGATAAAAAGTACAAAGAATAGGATAAATGAATATAACTTGAATAGTAAGATTATATTAATTGATAGTATCTTTATTTATGTTTAGGTTTGAGACTATATCTTGGTACCAAATCTCAGAATGCTTTGGAGCACTCCAGGAAAGATACCTTGCCTTCTTTATAGTATATTTACATACTTATATTCCCTTTTTCTCATGCATAATATTTTGCTAGTATTTTTTTTATTAATGTGTTCTCATGTGATATGCCTAGTAGATGACTTGTCATTGCGGTAGTTCATACTTGGTTGATTGAAACCCATATATTACACGAGTCATACAGTATCATGGGGTGGGAAGGACGAATAGGTTATATTTGAACTGTTACTTCCACTTACTATTTTTCTCAACTAGCGAGTCCACACTAGGGGCGAGGGTTGATGTCATGCCCCAGTACCATAATACGGAGACGGACATGTCCAGCTAACCCTTACAAGGTATGGAACATCGTACGACGATCACTGTTGTAACTTAGTTCGATTTTTAAGTATGGTAGACTTAATGAATGTGGTTGTATTTGGTGGATAGGTTCTTTGGTTTATTTGAGTGGACTAGGTATATGGGTATAGGTACTTTGATTTGCCAGTGCGACTAAGCTTACATCAGTCTCAGACTCAAATAAATAAAAGATTATATTTGAATATATGCAATACAGACGATATGTAATAGCAGTGTTGAGGCTTCAGATTATAACATATCAATGCATGGTTTAGTTAACTATCAAAATTAAGTTGACTGAGACCGGATGGGCCAACACGTACCTCTTGGAAGACCACCAATGACGGTCATCCAGAGCTCATCCGCCGACGGAGCTATAGAGGGCTGCAAGGAAGTACCAGCCCCTCCCTCTGCAGGTGCACTAGCAATCGCCCGTTCACATAGTTTAAGATACTCGTCCTGGAAAAGTTATTTCTAACGTCTAAGTTACTTATCACTAACTATATAGATATTTATTTGTATATTTTCTAAGTTATATTAAAACTAACGCAGGGTAGTAAAATATACATAGGTCTGCGTGGCCTTCTCATAGATGAGCTTTTTGCCCTTCCGATGGGTGGCTAGGAAGACTGTCACCATGTTGATGTCCTCAACCCTCTATGCCTGTTAAAAATTATATTATTTGTTATTAAAATTAAACATCTTATCCTACTTGTATTAAATATTATATATATTTAATAGAATACATACTAGACAACAGAAATATTACATCATGGGAATCGAGCCACCACACCACTTTCTTGCCTTTGACATAGCCGCCTTTGCCTTCTACGACCGTTTCTTGTACTTGGGTTCGTGGAATCTTGCCTTCATCACAGTCCACTTCTCAGGTGTGATTCAGCCGTGGATTAGTTTTTCGTCGGATTCACGGATCTTCTGGTCGTTAATCGCATCACGGATCAGCTTGGCAACGACGGCAGGAAACTGCTCATCAATCTTCTCAACCCGGTGTGGTGGATAGAAATAAGTTTTCTATAAGAAGTAAAATAGAGAGTAAGATAATATTCATAAATAATTATTAATATTAAAAGTAAATATATTTTTACCTTGAAGTGGGAAAACCAAAATGCTTTCCTGTCTTCAAGAGCATCTGAATAGTTGATCCAAGGACCACTATAGTTCTGCCTCAGAAAATTCTCCAGTGCTCTTTGTATCGTCGAAGGACAATATCTATACAACGATAATTAAATTCATGATTATATAGATATAATCATTTGGAAATTGTTAACTATTTAACTTACTTGCTAGACCTGTCCCACCAAATCACCACCCTCGTCTCGCCCGGAGGCTCGCATTGAGGATCGCTCTGATCATTTGCAGACTGAGTCAACTCGACATCCTCCATCTGATCCTTTGTCTCCATGGTGTCGTCAGTAGAAGGAAGGCTGGACGGGGGAGTAGTCTCAGCCATAGAAGTGCTGGTCCTAGGAGTATTGCCACGTTCCATCGACAGAGTCAAAGATGTGACTGGTCGATACACTGGAGTACTCCGCGACGAGTATCCAGGTCCAGTAGCCTGTACTAGAGGAGTACTCCATCTAGAGGATCTACCTCCATATGATCATCTTCATCCTATCATACCGGATAATAACATATTATGATAAAATAAATGCACAGACTTATAACAGTTCATCAAAATATACAGACCCGGAGCAACCCTCCGTTGAATTTCCTGGGTACAAAATATCACAATAAAAATTTACCATATCACACAATAAGCATAATATAAAAGTATAACAGTCACACAATAAGCTCAATATAAAAGTATCACAGTCACACAATAAGCACAATATAAAAGTATAACAGTCACACAATAAGCGCAATATAAAAGTATCACAGTCACAAAATAAGCACATTGCACATTAAAAATAATATTAAATTCCATATTAAAAAAATAGTACATGGCTAGAGTTCTAAATAGATTTTATTTTACTTCCAATCCTCTTCTAAAAATTTATCTTCTTCATTTTCCTTATCCTCCTCTTCCTCTTCCTCCTCATCTTTACTTTTATCTACTTCGTCTTCCTCTTCGGATAATTCTACCTCTTCCACACGATTAGACATGTAATGAGAAACTTCCGTTGAGTCCACATCTATAATATTTGTTATAATAGGTAGCTCATCCTCCTGATAAGCTATTTCGTTAATGTCAAAGGTATTTCTAGCATTCGTCTTGCATACTGCCCACCAGTCCGACCTCGTTATTCCCCATTTAGGATAAGTTGTGAAGTACATAAGCTGAGCCTGACTTGATAGGACAAATGGTTCATAGCTTTGATATCGATGTCGGTAGTTTATATCCACAAGACCATGCTTGTCTATTTTCCAACCTTGATCTTGGATCGGATCGAACCAATAATACCTGAATAACACGATCTTAGTAGGCTCTGTTCCATAATTATATGTCAACTCCATAATCTTCCGTAAAATGCCATAGAAATTATAGCCTAGATTGACATCTTTGTAGCTCGAAGATCTGATACACAAACAACTATTTTTCGTAGAATCGAGATCTAAGAAGTTGTCTCTTATCGGGGCTTTTATTGACTTAAACCTAAACCCATTCACACAGTAGCTTGGGTAAATTTTGACGGCATAAATTAGTCCCTTGGCTAGAGTTCTAAGAGACTCATTATCGAGTGTTATGTAGGGACGATCGACCTAAATACTAAGGAAACGATATTAAGTTCAATATTATGTTAATTATTATGCATAGTGCATACACAAAAAGATCCTTACATATGAACTCAACCAAGAAAGGAAATGAACTCTCATTTTATGTTCTACTTCTTCATCTGTTATGTATGGTCTCATCGACTTTACCTTATTATTAAATATGCTAAAAATGAATAAAACATCGCTCGATTAGTGTAACAATATTACTATATACTATTACATTAAGATGACTTAAACATTGACATATTAATTACTTACCCCACTAGATTCTCTACTTCATCCTCGTCGCAGTTGAGTAATATATACAACTAAGCAGCCCTTAGCTCATTGTCATTCAGATATCTCTTATTTATTTTGCCCGAAGGGTTACCAAAAGCATTGAATACTTTCAGTATTACATCATTAGATTCCTTATATCCGTCGTCGTTTCTAGGAACTCTTGTTCTATTAGTAGCAACATACGGCTTGAAATAGATAAAGCAAAATTTTGTAATCTTCTCAAGAACATAGGCTTCATAAATAGAAACCTCGACCCGTGCCTTATTTTTTATCTTTCTCTTTAGGTGGTTCAGTAGATGCTCAAACAGGTACATCCATCGATAACCGACAGGCCCACAACACGTGCCTCGTAAGAAAGATGAATTAGCAAATGCTCCATGGAGTCAAAGAATCCAGGAGGGAATACTCTTTCAAGCTTGCACAGTGTTACCGCAATGTCCTTCTCTTGCTTTTCTAGACGATCGACGATCAACTTTATAGAACAAATATCCCTGAAGAATATGCTATGCTCAGTCAATGGATCCCAAACTACCTACGGTAAGAATTCCCAAAATATAATTGGAATTAACGTCTCCATCAATACGTGTGAATACGTGATAATCGTGGCTCTTTATACCCATCAGTTTATTCTCCTTTGGGTTAACGCAACTTCTCAGATTCGACACATACCTATCCGAAAATTTTAGCCCATTAATCCACCTACAAAGTCTTCATTTATCCTCCTTGTCCAGTGAGAAAATTGCCTTAGGCTGCTTATACTTTCCATTCTATTCCTCTATCAAATGCAACGTAGGGCGTCTGCATATTTCTTCCAAGTCCAACCTTGTCACTACCACATTTTCTAGGAAAGAATATTTTAGTAAATTCCTATTTAATTAAATATTGTGCTTGATAAATAATTATTGTTGTATTATTTAATTATTGTTAGATATTAGTTATTTAATTTGGACTTATATTAGGGGACCTAAATAGTTTAGTTTGGACCCATGGACCAACATGAATTAATTGGTTAGAACTTAGCCCATTTAGAACGCCCATTGTTAAGGAGATGGATTAAATTAATTAAATTATTACACTAGAAGCTTTCTTTCTTAATTATTTCTTCATGAGAGGCCCCAAGGGTTATAATGGATATTACATGATAACTTGAGGGAGAGGAAAAGGGGCCGGCCTATTTATTATAGAGGGAGAAATTTCTCTCTCCTCTTTTCATTCCAAATCTATATCTAGAATTTCCACTACCAAATTTTCTTTATTTCTCTACCAAATTTATTCTAATTCCTTCCCAAATCACTATTAGAGACTTGAGAAGTAAGGATCTAGAAGGAGGAAGTCAGGATCTACAAAGAGGAGCAAAGATCTACAAGTTGGAGGCAATTTTATCTCAATTGGAGATTTTATTGAGAATCCATCTCCCAATAGGTACAATTCTGTTTTTTCCCTTAAATTAAGTTCTAAATCTGAGATTTAACCATGGAAAATTAACCCATATGCATAAGCTACCCATAGGATTTCGTTTTGTGTTCATAGGAGGCCTACGGAGAAAGTTATGGTATATTTTATGTCAATTTTGGAGAAAATCCGAGAATGACATTTGTTGTGTGTGTCAATTGATCCTATCGATCAATTTGGCATGTGTTTATGTGTTTGGGGCTAGTGTCGTGTCCACAATTGGGTACGTGTAGGTCGTATCCCAACAATTTGGTGATACGTGTTATTTTGGGGGGTTTTTCCTCCGACACGGGACTTTGTACATGTTATATTTTGACACGGACACGTAGATCTATATTTAATATTTTTTATTATTCATAAATAATATATGTGACTTGTTTGTGTCCTTCGGGGTACAATTGGATGTGTGGTGGACTCGTGTCACATGCGTATCCTAGATCTAGTGGGATACGGTGTGATACTCTCCTTATGTTGTGTAATTATGTGTAGATCTAATTATTGTGCTCTTAATTCATGAAGTTTATAATTGTGCATATATATATATAAATATAGATATTATATATGTATTATAGTGTATTTATTATAGTGTTTATTATATCATAGATCTATGTACTATATATAGAGAATATATATATGTAGCTTTTCGTCTACATGCATTAATATATATATATATTCTAGTATATAGTACGGGTATATATGTATATGTTTTTATAAAATATATATGAATGTTTAATTGGGTAATTATATTATTTATGGTTGTTATATGATTATTTATATATATGTATAGATGTATATTATAATATATTTATGTATGTGTGCATGTGGCTATGTTGTAATATGTACATTATTATAGAGGGGGCGTATTTATAGTTTATTTGGTATTTATATATATATATATATATATATATATATATATATATATATATATATATATATATATATATATATATATATATATATATATTTATTTATTTATTTATTTATTTATTTGGGTTATATATATATAGATATATATATATATTTATTGGATTTTTATATATATATATGATATATATATATGTACTATATATTAACAGGTTTTAGTAACGGAGGATTAATGACAGCCATTGTCATTAATAGCAGCAGCATTTAATACAGCACCCGCTGTAGCAGTGGGTTGCCGGTATTAATGACAGCAGCCGCTGTCATTAATTAGGGGCAGCAGCAGCAGGAAAAGGGGCAGCAACAACAACGGTTAATCGATGACGGTTGCAAACCGTCACCAAAGCAGCAGTATTAGTAAAGAACTCAACAGCAGCAGCGACAGCGGTTTCAGTGATTGTCACTACCATATTTTCTAGGAAAGGGTATTTTGGTAATTTCCTATTTAAATAAATATTGTGCATGGTAAATAATTATTTGTTGTATTATTTAATTATTGTTAGTTATTATTTAATTATTTTAGACTTATTTTAGTGGACCCAACTAGTTTAGTTTGGACCCATGGACCAACATGAATTAATTAGTTAGACTTGGCCCATTTAGAAAGCCCATAGTTAAGGAGATGGATTAAATTAATTAAATGATTAGACTAGAAGCTTCCTTCCTTAATTATTTCTTCATGAGAGGCCCCAAGGGGTACATTGGACATTTTACAATTGCTTGGGGGAAGGGTTATGGCCGGCCTATTAAAGAGGGGGGGAAATTTCTCTCTCCTCTCATCTCATTCCAAATCTAGATCTAAAATTCTCCCACTACCAAATTCCCTCCATTCCCAATCCAATTCCCTACCAAATTCATTCCAAATTCTTCCCAATTCACCATTAGAGAAGGAGGAAGCAAGGATCTAGAAGAAGGAAGCAAGGATCTACAAAGAGGAGCAAGGATCTACAATTTGGAAGCAAGTTTATCTCAATTGGAGGTTTCATTGGGAATCCATCTCCCAATAGGTATAATTCAGATTTTCCCATTTAAATAGCTTCTAAATCTGAGATTTAATCATGTAAAATCAACCTATATGTATGTAGTACCCATAGGACTTTGTTTTGTGTTCATAGGAGACCCATGGAGAAAGTTATGGTACTTTTTGTGTCAATTTTGTTGGAATTCTGAATTTATATTTTGTTGTGTGTGTCAATTGATCCTATAGATCAATTGAACATGAGATTTGTGTTTGAGGCTAGTGTCGTGTCCATATTGGGATACTTGTGGTTCGTATCCCAACTATTTGGTGATACGTGTCATTTGGGGGTTTTCCTCCGACACGGGGCTTTGAACATGTCGTATTTTGACACGGACACATAGATCTACTTTTGACGCTTTGATTTGTTCATAAATATTATTTGTGATTTGTTTGTGTCCTTTGGGGTGCATTTGGTTGTGTGTTGGACTCGTGTCGCATGCGTATCCTAGATCTAGTGGGATACAGTGAGATACTCTCCAATTGTGTGTATTTTTGCATAGATCTAATTAATTATGGTTCAATTCTTCATTTATAATTAGTATATATATATGGATATTAAATATTTATTTTGTGTATTTATTATAGTAATTATTGTAGCATAGATCTATATTTTGGGTGTGCTAATATAATGTACAATATAATATGTAGCTTTCTTGCATGCAAATATATATGTTACTACTTGTTAAATAATATAATTTATACATAAAATATTTTATAAAATATATTTGTATGTTTAATTGTGTAATTATATTATTTATAATTATTATATAATTATTTGGATATTAATGTAAATATTTTAGGTGTGCTTCTAGCCATGTAAATTATATGTTCTTTGTTAAATATTTGAAGGTATAAGTTTATGTGTATATTAATATATATATGTACATTTTTTTGTATTAATGGTTTATATATATATATATACTGTTTTATATATTCTGTTTATATATATATATATATATATATATATATATATATATTTATATATATATATATTGTTTATATATTCTATTTTTATATATATAATTATATATATTCAACTTGTTTTAGTGACAGTGAATTAATGACAGTAAAAAACTGTCATTAATTAGCCGACTAATAGCAGCCGCTGTAGCCTTCGGGCAATTAATGACAAACCTGTCATTAATTGCAGCAGCGGGAAACAGCAGCTTTTCTGCGACGCTTTTCCGCGACAGTTTAACTGTCAGCGAAAGCCAAAGCAGTGGCAGTTTATTATTTGGGTTTCGGTGACAGTCCTTCGGTGACAGTCCCGACTGTCACTATTTAAACTGTTTTGATTTAATCCTATTTTATTCACTGTTTTTCAATGACGCTTTGACAGATTTAATGTATATATTATATATTATAATTGTATATATATATATGTATATATATGTGTTTTGTGAGGAATAATAATTGTAATAATATATTATGTTATTTATATAAATGTTGGGTTGTATATATATTATTTTAGGGTATATATTAATTATATTATTAGTATACTTTGTGTGAGTTCTTTTTGAATCTAATTTGATTCCTAAATTATTGTAGTTTATCTCTATATTATTTCATAGATGTCTTGTGAGGTTGACTTTGGGTTTGACCATGTTTGACTTTAGTGGACTTTAGAGTTGACCATAGTTGACTTTTGACTTAGAATTGACTTATTGACCTAAAAATTGCCTAGTTTGACTTATTCTCTTTCCGGGACCTTGTATTAATGTGGTATTCCATATCTAGGTCTTCGAGGCACCGAGTCAGACATTTGTGAGACTGTTCATTGGACTTCAGGCGAGTACATTCTCTGATAGTTTCTCATTTATGATATCCTCTATGTTCGTTGTATCTAGTGTAGATATACATGTTCTCTTGACACTATGGTTACACGGATTGGTATATCCGGATCTCGTCATGAGATATTATTCCTTGGTATATGGTGTATATGGTGCAAGTATTGTTTTATTGGTTATCTTGTACATGTACAGACACCGATTCTCGGGGAGACTAGCTATCTTCTTGGGGAATCTAGTGCCATAACGTACCGTGGTTGGATCTATTATACCAGTCGGGGTGGAGAGTATTTTAGTGTAGATATGTGATCATACCCTCCTTGTGCATGTCTTGTTCCTTGTGAGTTTTGATCATACACCGCACGTATAATCAGCCAGGCCATTATACTCTTGTGCAAGTTCCTAAGCCGATCACATGTTAAAGCTAGTACTCACACACTTAGTCATTAGTATTCTTGTTCTATCAGCATATTGTTCATTATTGTATTTCTTTCCAGTACTTCCTTATTGTCTATACATTTCTTGTATCTATTTATGCATCTTGTTTATCCACAGCTACTTACTGTTACATAGTTTTTATCATTATTTGAGAACTGCTGTTAGGGTTGTACTCTGCTCCTTTCCTGACTGGATATATTTTTCCAGATGACACTGAGGAGTACCCTACCTATTATGGACCCCAGGATGTTGTGGGTTTAGATTCTGAGACCCTGGCTCAAGAGGGACTTATCCCAACTGAGACAGTTGACCCTGGAGTTGTAGCTTTATAGTTTTGTAGTATTCTTTTGTACTGGATTTGTCTCCAGTATATTTCTGTATTTTTCTTCAGACTCATTGATGTATTATTTTAGACTCATGAGTTGTATTATGACTATTCTATTCTTATCTGATTCGTGTTCATTCTATCTTAGTTCTGTGATTGAGTATACTATCTTTTGGTGGTTTATTATATTAGATAGACTTTCTAGAGAGCGTTCTACCGCCGATTCTGCGGCGTAGGCTGGGCGTTGTTTCCGACTAGTACCCTTACCCCGGGTGCGGGTCGTGACACGTTTTTGGTGGTGGCCCATGCAGGTCTAGCTTCACAAGTATGTGATGTCGTGGTAGTGCGACAACTTAGTTGTACTACTGCGAGCCTGCGATAGGATTAGGATATAGGCTGAGATACTCAATCACATCTAGGAAAATTCTTTTGATTCAACTATTCTCCTTTGACGTTGATACTTGATCTCTTAAACTGTCCTTTTCTTGAATATCTTACATCTTGTGCCATATTGATTCTTTCTTTCGCTTTGTCTCAGGATGCCGCCTAAGACTAGATCACAGCAAGGGAGAGCAGTTTCTGAGAGGTCTGCGACATCCCGAGGGCCTACACCAGTCACTTCTCCGGTGATTGGAGTGTCAGATGCTTTTGGAGGTCCACCACCCACTCAGAGGACTGTGCCAGCTGTATCTGAGGGGCTTCCACCTCCACCTCCTGTGCCAGCAGAGGCGTCACAGATGTTTACTCTGTTTCGTGAGATGCTCGAGGCACAGAGGGCTCAGTCGGAGGCACATCAGAGGCAGACCGACGTTCTACGGCAGGGCATCGAGAGTGCTCATCAGCTTGCTCGTGCTGTAGTTGAGAGAGGAGTTCTGGTCCAGCAGCAGGTTGTTCCTCAGGTTGTTCAGCTTCGGCCAGGCAACATTCAGGACTTCAAGAAACTGAAGCCTAGGGTTTTCAAAGGAACGGAGTGCATCGTCTATGCTGATGATTGGCTCGAGGACATTGAGCGTCTTATGAGGGTGTCCCGTCTTTCTGAAGATCTGAAGGTTGAGGCGGTAGGACTTCAACTGTTCGACGTCGCTCGTACCTGGTTCAGGAATGAGCCGGTTCTAGTTGACGCAGGACAATCTTGGGAGGTATTCAGGGACCTTTTCAAGAAGAAGTTTTTCGCCAGGATAGACAGGCTTGACTTGGGGAGACAATTTGAGAGTCTCATTCAGGGAAGCATGTCTGTGGAGGAATACGCTGCAGAGTTTGGTAGGCTGAGCCGATTTACAGAGTATCTGGTGAGGGAGCCGGAGGTTCGAGCTATTCGTTTTTGAGAGGGTCTAAACTGGGAGGTGAAGATTCTCATTCCATCTTTTTATGAGACATACTCGGAGATACTTGCGGAGGCACGCAAGGTTGAGCGGGATCTGGGTTTGAAGACCAAGAGAGACCGTGATTCTTTTTTGGGGGCCAACGGCAGTGCAGTATCTGCCAAACGTCCTCATTTCCAGTCCAGACCTTTCCAGCAGCCACAGCAGAACCAGACTCCAGCTAGAGCGCCTTTTCATCAGGCACCTCAGCAGCAGAGGCAGTTACAGCAAGCTCTATGCAACTTCTGCAAGAAGCCCGGCCACATCTGGGAAGTTTGCAGAAAGAGGCTAGGAGTTTGTTTGTATTATGGTACTGAAGGGCATCAATTGAGGGAGTGTCCTCGTCGTGCAGTTCACGGAGCAGCTCCAGCTCCGAGGGCACAGATGAGACCACCTGCAGCACAACCGAGGGGACCGCTTCTGACACAGCAGCAGCGTTTTGTCCAGCATCAGCAGCAGGGAGGTGCTCGGCAGGGACGAGCGTTTGCTATGACAGTCGAAGAGGAGGAACCCATCGGAGATGTCATCGCAGGTTCTATTCTTCTTGATTCCATTCCAGCTTTAGCTTTGTTTGATAGTGGTGCTTCCCATAGTTTTGTATCTGTTTCTTTTGCTCTAAAGCATGGTTTGGTAGCTGAGTCTTTGCTTAGGACTTGCAAGATCATGACCGGGGGAGGCATTATCCTGGTTAATAATATTTGCAAAGATCGGAGAGTTACTCTGGGAGGCCGGGAGTTGAGTGCGTGTCTACTTGTAATGCCACTTCCGAGCTACGACATTGTACTCGGGATGGATTGGTTGAGTAGGCACCGTGCTAGCATAGATTATAGAGGAGGTAGAGTTTTGTTTGGTCCGCCAGGAGAGCCAGAGTTCGAGTTTGCTAGAGGAGCTGCGGAGCAGGAAGAAGGCATTATTTGTGGAGCTATGGTGGAAGACAAGGAGTTGCCACATCCGTTGATAGCAGAATTTTTGGATGTGTTTCCTGAAGAATTGCCAGGATTGCCGCCAGATCGAGATGTTGAATTTTCTATAGACTTGGTGCCAGGTGCAGAACCGATTTTGCAGCATGTCTATAGAGTAAACAACAGTGAGCTGGTCGAGTTGAAGAAGCAGGTGGACGAATTGCAGGATAAGGGGTTTATCAGATCGAGTTCTTCACCATGGGGAGCCCCGGTATTGTTTGTACCAAAGAAGGATGGATCGGTGCGTATGTGCATTGATTACAGGGCTTTGAATAATCTCACTATCAAGAATAAGTATCCTTTGCCACGGATTGATGATCTGTTTGATCAGTTGAGTGGTGCGAAGGTGTTTTCTAAGATAGATTTAAGATCAGGCTACCATCAGGTGAAGGTGAAGCCGGAGGACATACCGAAGACTGCTTTAGAACTCGGTATGGTCAGTTCGAGTTTATGGTGATGCCGTTTGGTTTGACTAATGCACCGGCGGTATTTATGAACTTGATGAACAAGGTGTTCCACCAGTACCTTGACAAGTTCGTGGTGGTGTTCATCGACGACATACTCATATACTCGAGGACACCGGAGGAGCATGAGGAGCATTTGAGGATTGTGTTGGATGTGCTGAGGAAGGAGAAGCTGTATGGAAAGTTGTCCAAATGTGAGTTTTTCTTGGACAAGGTGGAATTCTTGGGGCATGTTGTGACTGGTGATGGTATTTCAGTGGATCCGAAGAAGATTTCAGCAGTGGAATCTTGGAAGACTCCGAGTTCGGTAGCAGAGATCAGGAGTTTCTTGGGATTGGCAGGCTACTACAGAAAGTTTGTGCAAGATTTTTCGAGGATTGCCGAGCCGATGAACAGACTCACAAGGAAGGATGTGGAGTTTGTTTGGACGGAAGATTGCCAGGCCGCTTTTGAGGAGTTGAAGAAGAGGTTGACGTCTGCTCCTATTTTGACATTGCCATCAGGGTCCGGAGGTTTCACTATTTATAGTGATGCATCGGGAAAGGGTTTAGGTTGTGTTCTTCAGCAGCATAGGAAAGTAATTGCCTATGCATCCAGGCAATTGCGTCCTCATGAAAAGAACTATCCTACCCATGATTTGGAGTTGGCAGCTGTCATATTCGCCCTGAAGTTGTAGAAACATTATTTGTACGGAGAGCGTGTGGAGATCTTCACAGACCACAAAAGCTTGAAGTACGTTTTCACGCAGAAGGAGTTGAACATGAGGCAGCATCGGTGGTTGGAACTGATGAAGGATTTTGATATCTCTTTGCAATATCATCCTGGGAAGGCCAATATAGTTGCCGATGCTTTGAGCAGGTATCCGGTAGCTATGTTCTTGACGCAGGATCGATATTTGTTGGAGGACTTGGAGAGCTTGGGCATTGAGGTGATTGTTCCGGGTGGTGCTATGCAGAAGTGGGGATTGCAGATACATTCAGATTTGATGGATAGGATCAAGGCAGCACAGTATGATGACGTATCTTTGAGGAGTAGCAGAGCTCAGGTGAGAGCAGGATTGGAGGATGATTTCACTATTGCAGAGGATGGATCTTTGAGGCATGGAGTTAGATTGTGTGTGCCTAGTGGGGAGTTGCGAGAGGAGATATTGCAGGAAGCGCATCGCTCTCAATATTCCATACATCCAGGTGCTAACAAGATGTATCGGGATATACGAGAGAGTGTGTGGTGGTATGGCATGAAGAGAGAAGTGGCACAGTTTGTATCCAGATGCTTAGTGTGCCAGCAGGTGAAAGCCGAGAGGCAGAGGCCAGGAGGTTTACTTCAGCCATTACCCATTCCAGAGTGGAAGTGGGAACACATTACTATGGATTTTGTGTCCGGACTACCACGATCTCCAGGAGGGAAAGACGCGATTTGGGTCATTGTTGATAGGTTGACCAAGTCGGCCCACTTTTTGCCTTTCAAGGTGGGTTTGTCTACGGAGAAGCTGGCAGAGATGTATGTGAGGCAGATCGTTAGGATACATGGAGTTCCCGTCAGCATAGTCTTGGATCGGGATAGTCGTTTCACTTCTCATTTCTGGAGGAGTTTGTAGGAGAGTTTGGGCACTCAGCTCAAGTTCAGTACTGCATATCATCCCCAGACAGATGGGCAGTCAGAGAGGACTATTCAGACTCTCGAGGATATGTTGCGTACTTGTGTACTAGATTTCGGGGGTTCTTGGGAGGACCATCTCCATTTGGTAGAGTTTGCTTACAACAACAGTTACCAGGCCAGTATAGAGATGTCACCTTTTGAAGCTCTATATGGTCGAAGGTGTCGTACTCTTTTGTCTTGGGACGATGTTGGAGAGAGAGTTTTGCTTGGGCCAGAGATGGTTATGGATGCAGCAGAGAAGGTTCAGTTGATCAGAGACAGACTTCGAGTGGCACAGGACAGACAACGGCATTGGGCCGATAGCCATCGGAGACCCTTGGAGTTTGAGGTATAGTTTAGATTTTATTTTGTGTGCTTGTTCTTGGTTGTTTGTTATAGATAAGTTCTTAAGGTGGTGTTTTGTTCTAGGTGGGTGGTTTGGGGTTTCTGAGGATTTCTTCGACACGAGGCACGATTCGCTTCGGTGGAGGCGGAAAGGTTAGTCCGCGATTCATTGGACCTTTCACTATTCTAGAGAGGGTCGGTGCAGTTGCTTATAGACTAGACTTGCCACCTGCATTGGAGGGAGTGCATAACGTGTTTCATGTGTCGCAGTTGAGACGATACGTGGCAGATCCTAGTCATGTATTGGATCACTCAGAGATAGAAGTGGGCCCTACTCTTAGCTATCCAGAGCAGCCAGCTGGAATTCTGGATCGGAGAGAGAAGGTGCTGAGGAACCAGACTATTCCTTTGGTGCGCGTCGCATGGAGGCATCACTCTCCGGGGGAGTCTACCTGGGAGAGAGAGGATGACATGCGAGAGCGTTATCCATATTTATTTGTACCTTGAGGTATGTTATTTCTAGTTATGTTCTGTTCATTGTTATGTTCTGTTCATTAGTTAGTTGTGATTCTTTAGTTCTGTTCTGTGATTTTCTGGGGGTAGTTTTCGTCTTTGAATTTCGAGGACGAAATTATTTTAAGGAGGGTAGACTTGTCACTACCACATTTTCTAGGAAAGGGTATTTTGGTAATTTCCTATTTAAATAAATATTGTGCATGGTAAATAATTATTTGTTGTATTATTTAATTGTTGTTAGTTATTATTTAATTATTTTAGACTTATTTTAGTGGACCCAACTAGTTTAGTTTGGACCCATGGACCAACATGAATTAATTAGTTAGACTTGGCCCATTTAGAAAGCCCATAGTTAAGGAGATGGATTAAATTAATTAAATAATTAGACTAGAAGCTTCCTTCCTTAATTATTTCTTCATGAGAGGCCCCAAGGGGTACATTGGACATTTTACAATTGCTTGGGGGAGGGGCTATGGCCGGCCTATTAAAGAGGGGGGAAAATTTCTCTCTCCTCTCATCTCATTCCAAATCTAGATCTAGAATTCTCCCACTACCAAATTCCCTCCATTCCCAATCCAATTCCCTACCAAATTCATTCCAAATTCTTCCCAATTCACCATTAGAGAAGGAGGAAGCAAGGATCTAGAAGAAGGAAGCAAGGATCTACAAAGAGGAGCAAGGATCTACAATTTGGAAGCAAGTTCATCTCAATTGGAGGTTTCATTGGGAATCCATCTCCCAATAGGTATAATTCAGATTTTCTCATTTAAATAGCTTCTAAATCTGAGATTTAATCATGTAAAATCAACCTATATGTATGTAGTACCCATAGGACTTTGTTTTGTGTTCATAGGAGACCCATGGAGAAAGTTATGGTGCTTTTTGTGTCAATTTTGTTGGAATTCCGAATTTATATTTTGTTGTGTGTGTCAATTGATCCTATAGATCAATTGAACATGAGATTTGTGTTTGAGGCTAGTGTCGTGTCCATATTGGGATACTTGTGGTTCGTATCCCAACTATTTGGTGATACGTGTCATTTGGGGATTTTCCTCCGACACGGGACTTTGAACATGTCGTATTTTGACACGGACACATAGATCTACTTTTGACGCTTTGATTTGTTCATAAATATTATTTATGATTTGTTTGTGTCCTTCGGGGTGCATTTGGTTGTGTGTTGGACTCGTGTCGCATGCGTATCCTAGATCTAGTGGGATACGGTGAGATACTCTCAAATTGTGTGTATTTTTGCATAGATCTAATTAATTGTGGTTCAATTCTTCATTTATAATTAGTATATATATATGGATATTAAATATTTATTTTGTGTATTTATTATAGTAATTATTGTAGCATAGATCTATATTTTGGGTGTGCTAATATAATGTACAATATAATATGTAGCTTTCTTGCATGCAAATATATATGTTACTACTTGTTAAATAATATAATTTATACATAAAATATTTTATAAAATATATTTGTATGTTTAATTGTGTAATTATATTATTTATAATTATTATGTAATTATTTGGATATTAATGTAAATATTTTAGGTGTGCTTCTAGCCATGTAAATTATATGTTCTTTGTTAAATATTTGAAGGTATAAGTTTATGTGTATATTAATATATATATGTACATTTTTTTGTATTAATGGTTTATATATATATATATATACTGTTTTATATATTCTGTTTATATATATATATATATATATATATATATATATTGTTTATATATTTTGTTTTTATATATATAATTATATATATACAACTTGTTTTAGTGACAGTGAATTAATGACAGTAAAAAACTGTCATTAATTAGCCGATTAATAGCAGCCGCTGTAGCCTTCGGGCAATTAATGACAAACCTGTCATTAATTGCAGCAGCGGGAAACAGCAGCTTTTCTGCGACGCTTTTCCGTGACAGTTTAACTGTCAGCGAAAACCAAAGCAGTGGCAGTTTATTATTTGGGTTTCGGTGACAGTCCTTCGATGACAGTCCCGACTGTCACTATTTTAACTATTTTGATTTAATCCTATTTTATTCACTGTTTTTCAATGACGCTTTGACAGATTTAATGTATATATTATATATTATAATTGTATATATATATATGTATATATATATGTGTTTTGTGAGGAATAATAATTGTAATAATATATTATGTTATTTATATAAATGTTGGGTTGTATATATATTATTTTAGGGTATATATTAATTATATGATTAGTATACTTTGTGTGAGTTCTTTTTGAATCTAATTTGATTCCTAAATTATTGTAGTTTATCTCTATATTATTTTATAGATGTCTTGTGAGGTTGACTTTGGGTTTGACCATGTTTGACTTTAGTGGACTTTAGAGTTGACCATAGTTGACTTTTGACTTAGAATTGACTTATTGACCTAGAAATTGCCTAGTTTGACTTGTTCTCTTTCCGGGACCTTGTATTAATGTGGTATTCCATATCTAGGTCTTCGAGGCACCGAGTCAGACATTTGTGAGACTGTTCATTGGACTTCAGGCGAGTACATTCTCTGATAGTTTCTCATTTATGATATCCTCTATCTTCGTTGTATCTAGTGTAGATATACATGTTCTCTTGACACTATGGTTACACGGATTGGTATATCCGGATCTCGTCATGAGATGTTATTCCTTGGTATATGGTGTATATGGTGCAAGTATTGTTTCATTGGTTATCTTGTACATGTACAGACACCGATTCTCGGGGAGACTAGCTATCTTCTTGGGGAATCTAGTGCCATAACGTACCGTGGTTGGATCTATTATACCAGTCGGGGTGGGGAGTATTTTAGTGTAGATATGTGATCATACCCTCCTTGTGCATGTCTTGTTCCTTGTGAGTGTTGATCATACACCGTACGTATAATCAGCCAGGCCATTATACTCTTGTGCAAGTTCCTAAGCCGATCAAATGTTAAAGCTAGTACTCACACACTTAGTCATTAGTATTCTTGTTCTATCAGCATATTATTCATTATTGTATTTCTTTCCAGTACTTCCTTATTGTCTATACATTTCTTGTATCTATTTATGCATCTTGTTTATCCACAGCTACTTACTGTTACATAGTTTTTATCATTATTTGAGAACTGCGTTAGGGTTGTACTCTGCTCCTTTCCTGACTGGATATATTTTTCCAGATGACACTGAGGAGTACCCTACCTATTATGGACCCCAGGATGTTGTGGGTTTAGATTCTGAGACCCTGGCTCAAGAGGGACTTATCCCAACTGAGACAGTTGACCCTGGAGTTGTAGCTTTATAGTTTTGTAGTATTCTTTTGTACTGGATTTGTCTCCAGCATATTTCTGTATTTTTCTTCAGACTCATTGATGTATTATTTTAGACTCATGAGTTGTATTGTGACTATTCTATTCTTATCTGATTCGTGTTCATTCTATCTTAGTTCTGTGATTGAGTACACTATCTTTTGGTGGTTCATTATATTAGATAGACTTTCTAGACAGCGTTCTACCGCCGATTCTGCGGCGTAGGCTGGGCGTTGTTTCCGACTAGTACCCTTACCCCGGGTGCGGGTCGTGACAGTGATAGCCAGAACTATCACTAAAGGCCATCGTATCAAAATATCTGTTTTTCAGCACATTTTCACCGACGGTTGGCAGTTTTTATAGTTATATATTTATATACTTATATATATGTATGTGTATATATCTATTAATATGGATATATTGTATTCTTAATTGATAGTTTCTTATATCAGTAATATTTAGTATATGTATTATTTATATATAAGGGTAATTAATGTAACAAGGTATTGGGAATTACCTTGAGGAAACCAAGGTAAATGGGGATACCCAAGATATTGGGTTTAGGTATCAAGTTGTGATTATTGTTGAGATACCAAGTTGGTTCAAAACCATGGTACCTATTTTAATGTTAAAATTGTAATTCTATATTATTATAAATATTGTTTGATGTATATTTTGGGGAGTTACCTTGGATTTACGTATCCGGAGATATGGTATCCAAATATTTAAGATGTGGGTTTCTTGGCTTAGACTTTAGTATCTTGACCCAAGATTTTTGTGTTAGATTTGTGCAACCTAGAAATAGATAGTTGACCTTGGTTTGACCATAGTTGACCATAGTTGACTTAGAGTTGACTATAGTTGACTTTTGACTTAGAATTAACTTTTTGTCCTAGAAGTTGACTAGTTTAACATATTTTCTTTTCGGTACCTTGTATTGATGTTGTATTCCAAACCTTGGTCTTCGAGGCACCGTGTTAGACATCTGTGAGACTATTCTTTAGACTTCAGGCGAGTACATTCTCTGATATTTCTTATTTATGATATCCTCTATTTTCATTATATCTAGTGTAGATATCCATGTTCTCTTGACAATATGGTTACACAGATTGGTTTATCCGGATCTCGTCATGAGATGTTATTCCTTGGTATATGGTATATACGGTGCAAGTATTATTTTATTGTTTATATTGTACATGTACATACACTGATTCTCGGGAAGACTAGCTATCTTCTTAGTGAATCTTGTACCATAGCATACTGTGGTTGGATCTATTATACCAGTCGAGGGTGGGGAGTATTAGTATAGATATGTGATCAATATCCCTATTGTATCAAGTATTGATTACTGAATAGTGTTGATCATACACCGCACGTATAATTAGCCAGGCCGTATTGCATCTTGCCCAAGCCGATCACATGTTAGGCTAGTACTCACACACTTAGTCATTAGTTTTCTTGTTCATTGGCATACTGTTCATTATTATATTTATCCAGTATTTCTTTATTATATGTATCTCTCGTATCTATTGTGCATCTTGTATATTCACATCTATTTACTGCTACATAGTTTTTATCATTGATTAGAACTGTTGTTAGAGATGTACTCAGCTCCTTTCCTGACTGGATATATTTTTCCAGATGACACTGAGGAGTGGTACCCTACCTATTATGGACCTCAGGATATTGTGGATTTCGATTCTGAGACCCCGGCTCAGGAGGGACTTATCCCAACTGAGACAGTTGACCGTGGAGTTATAGCTTCGTAGTATTCATTGTACTGGATTTGTCTCCAGCTCATTTTGTTGTTTCTTCAGACTCATTGATGTATTATTTTAGACTCATGAGTGTATTATGACTATTATATTCTTTATCTGATTCATGATCATTTCCATCTTAGTTCTGTTATTGAGTATATTATCTTTATTAGTGGCTTATTATATTGTTAGATAGATTACCCAGACAGCGTTCTACCGCCGATTCTGCGGCGTCGGCTGGGCGTTGTTTCTGACTTGTACCCTTACACCGGGTGCGGGTCATGACATATTTTAGGGGGCCCATGTAGGTCTAGCTTCACAAAGTATGTGATGTCGTGGTAGTGCGACAATTTAGTTGTACTATGGCGAGCCTACGATAGGATATAGGAAATAGGCTGAGATACTCAATCACATCTAGGAAAATTCTTTTCATTCAACTATTCTCCTTTGATATTGATACTTTATCTCTTAATTTGTCCTTTTCTTGAATGTCTTACATCTTATTCAATATTAATTCTTTCCTTCACTTTGTCTTAGGATGCCGCCTAAGACTAGATCGCAGCAGGGGAGAGCAGCTTCTGAGAGGTCTGCGACATCCCGAGGGCCTACACCAGTCACTTCTCCGGTGATTGGAGTGTCAGCTGCTTTCGGAGGTCCACCACCTAATCAGAGGACTCTGCTAGCTGTATCTGAGGGGCTTCCACCTCCACCTCCTGTGCCAGCAGAGGCGTCACAGATGTTTACATTGTTTCGTGAGATGCTCGAGGCACAGAGGGCTCAGTAAGAGGCACATCAGAGACAGACCGACGTTCTACGGTAGGGTATCGAGAGTGCTCATCAGCTTGCTCGTACTGTAGCTGAGAGAGGAGTACCGGTCCAGCAACAGGATATTCCTTAGGTTGCTCAGCTTTGGCCAGGCAACATTCAGGACTTCAAGAAACTGGAGCATAGGGTTTTCAAAGGGACGGAGGGCATCGTCTATGCTGATGATTAGCTCGAGAACATTGAATGTCTTATGAGGGTATCCCATCTTTCTTAGGACCTGAAGGTTGAGGCAGTAGGACTTCAACTGTTCGACGTCGCCCGTACTTGGTTCAGGAATGAGCCGATTCTGGTTGACGCAGGACAAACTTGGGAGGTATTCAAGGACCTTTTCGAGAAGAATTTTTTTGCCCGGGCAGACAGGCTAGACTTGGGGAGACAGTTTGAGAGTCTCATTCAGGGGAGCATGTCTGTGGAGAAGTACGCTGCGGAGTTCGACAGGTTGAGCCAATTTACAGAATATATGGTGAGGGAGCCAGAGGTTCGAGCGATTCATTTCCGTGAGGGTCCAAACTGGGAAGTGAAGATTCTTATTCCATCTTTTATGAGACATACTCGGAGACACTTGCGAAGGCACGCAAGGTTAAGCGGGAGTTGGGTTTGAATCCCAAGAAAGGCCATGATTCTTTTCTGGGGGCCAACGGCAGTGCAGTATCTGCCAAACGTCCTTATTTCCAGTCCGGACCTTTCCAGCAGCCACAGTAGAACCAGACTCCAGCTAGGGTATCTTTTTACCAGGCACCTCAGTAGCAGAGACAGTTACAGCAAGTTCCATGCAACTACTGCAAGAAGCCCGGCCATATCTGGGAAGTTTACAGGAGGAGGTTGGGAGTTTGTTTATATTGTGATACTGAAGGGCATCCATCGATGGAGTATCCTCGTCGTGCAGTTCAGGGAGCAACTTTAGCTCCGGGGGCACAGACGAGACCACCTGCAGCACAGCCGAGGAGACCACTTCCGACACAGCAACAACGTTTTGTCTAGCATCAGCAGCAGGGAGGTGCAAGTCAGGGACAAGCATTTGCTATGACCATCGAGGAGGACAAATCCACCGAAGATGTCATCGCAGGTACTATTCTTCTTGATTCCATTCTAGCTTTAGCTTTGTTTGATAGTGGTGCTTTCTATAGTTTTGTATCTATTTCTTTTGCTCTGAAGCATGGTTTGGTATCTGAGTCTTTTCTTAGGACCTACAAGATCATGACCGGGGGAGGCATTATCCTGGTTAATGATATTTGCAAGGATCGGAGAGTTACTCTGGGAGGCCGGGAGTTGAGTGCGTGTCTACTTGTAATGCCACTTCTGAGCTACAATATTATACTCGGGATGGATTGGTTGAGTACGCACCGTGCTAGCATAGATTGTAGAGGAGGTAGAATTTTGTTTGGTCCACCAGGAGAGCCAGAGTTCGAGTTTGCTAGAGGAGCTACAGAGTAGGGAGAAGGCATTATTTGTGGAGCTATGGTGGAAGACAAGGAGTTGCCACATCCGTTGATAGCAGAGTTCTTGGATGTGTTTCCTGAGGAATTACCAGGATTGCCGCCCGATCGAGATGTTGAATTTTTTATAGACTTGGTTCCAAGTGCATAACCAATTTCGCAGCATGTCTATAGAGTAAACAATAGCGAGCTTGCCGAGCTGAAGAAGCAGGTGGATGAAATACAGGATAAGGGCTTATCAGATCGAGTTATTCACCATGGGGAGCCTCGGTATTGTTTGTACCGAAGAATGATGGACCGGTGAGCATGTGCATTGATTACAGGGCTTTAAATAATCTCACTATCAAGAATAAGTATCCTTTGCCACGGATTGATGATCTGTTTGATCAGTTGAGAGGTGTGAAGGTGTTTTCTAAGATAGATTTAAGAGCAGGCTACCATCAGGTGAAGGTAAAGCCGGAGGACATATCAAAGACTGCTTTTTGAACTCGGTATAGTCAGTACGAGTTTATGGTGATGTCGTTTGGTTTGACTAATGCACCGACAGTATTTATAGACTTGATGAACAAGGTGTTCTACCAGTACCTTGACAAGTTTGTGGTGGTGTTCATCGACAACATACTCATATACTCGAGGACACCAGAGGAGCATTTGAGGATTGTGTTGGATGTGCTAAAAAATAAGAAGTTGTATGGAAAGTTGTCCAAGTGTGAGTTTTTCTTGGACAAGATGGAATTCTCGTGGCATATTGTGACTGGTGAAGGTATTTCAGTGGATCCGAACAAGATTTAAGTAGTAGAACCTTGGAAGACCCCGAGTTCGGTAGCAGAGATCAGGAGTTTCTTGGGATTGGCAGGCTACTACAGGAAGTTTGTGTAAGATTTTTTAAGGATTGTCGAGCCGATGACCAGACTCACAAGGAAGGACATGGAGTTTGTTTGGACGGAGGATTGCCAAGTTGCTTTTGAGGAGTTGAAGAAGAGGTTGACGTCTGCTCCTATTTTAACGTTGCCATCAGGGTCCGGAGATTTTACTATTAATAGTGATGCAACGGGGAAAGGTTTGGGTTGTGTTCTTCAGCAGCATGGAAAAGTGAATGCCTATGCATCCAGGCAATTGCGTCCTCATGAAAAGAACTATCCTACCCATGATTTGGAGTTGGCAGTAGTCATCTTCTCTCTGAAGTTGTAGAAATATTATTTGTATGGAGAGCGTATGGAGATCTTCACAGACCACAAAAGCTTGAAGTACGTTTTCACGCAGAAAGAGTTGAACATGAGGCAGCGTCGGTGGTTGGAACTGATAAAGGATTTTGATATCTCTTTGCAATATCATCCTGGGAAAGCTAATATAGTTGCCGATACTTTGAGCAGGTATCCGGTAGCTATGTTCTTGACGCAGGATCGATATTTGTTGGAGGACTTGGAGAGCTTGGGCATTGAGGTGATTGTTCCTGGTTGTGCTATGCAGGTATGGAGATTGTAGATACATTCAAATTTGATGGACAGGATCAAGGTGACACAGTATGAGGATATATCTCTAAGGAGTATCAGAGCTCAGGTGAGAGCATGATTGGAAGATGATTTCACTATTGCAGAAGATGGATCTTTGAGGCATGGAGTTAGACTGTGTGTGCCTAGTGGGGAGTTGCATGAGGAGGTGTTGCAGGAAGCGCATCGCTCTCAGTATTCCATACATCCAGGTGCTAACAAGATATTTCATGATATGCGAGAGACTGTGTGGTGGTATGGCATGAAGTGGGAAGTAGCACAGTTTGTATCCAGATACTTAGTGTGCTAGTAGGTAAAAGCCGAGAGGCAGAGACCAGGAGGTTTACTTCAGCCATTACCCATTCCAGAGTGAAAGTGGAAACACATTACTATAGATTTTGTGTCCGGACTTCCACGATCTCCAGGAGGGAAAGACGCGATTTGGGTCATCGTTGATAGGTTGACCAAGTCAGCCCACTTTTTGACTTTTAAGGTGGGTTTGTCTACGGAGAAGCTGGCAGAGATGTATGTGAGGCAGACGTTAAGATATATGGAGTTCCCGTCAGCATAGTCTCAGATCAAGATAGTCGTTTTACTTCTCATTTATGGAGGAGTTTGCAGGAGAGTTTGGACACTCAGCTCAAGTTTAGTACTACATAACATCCCTAGACAGATTGGCAGTCAGAGAGAACTATTCAGACTCTCGAGGATATATTGTGCACTTGTGTACTAGATTTCGGGGGTTCTTGGGAGGACCATCTCCATTTGGTAAAGTTTGCTTACAACAACAGTTACCAGGCCAGTATAGAGATGTCACCTTTTGAAGCTCTATACGGTCGGAGGTGTCGTACTCCTTTGTCTAGTGACGATATTGGAGAGAGAGTTTTGCTTGGGCCAGAGATGGTTGTGGATGCAGCAGAGAAGGTTCAGTTGAACAGAGATAGACTTCGAGTGGCGCAGGATAGACAGCGGCATTGGGCCAATAGCCATCGGAGACCTTTGGAGTTCGAGGTATAGTTTAGATTTTTTTTGTGCTTGTTCTTGGTTGTTTGTTATAGATTTAGTTCTTAAGGTAGTATTTTGTTCTAGGTGGGTGGTTTGGTGTTTTTGAGGATTTCTCTGACACGAGGTACGATTCGTTTCGGTGGAGGCAGAAAGCTTAGTCCGTGATTCATCGGATCTTTCACTATTCTAGAGAGGGTCGGTGTAGTTGCTTATAGACTTTACTTGCCACCTACATTAGAGGGAGTACACAATGTGTTTCACGTATCGCAGTTGAGACGATACGTGGCAGATCCTAGTCATATATTGGATCACACGGAGATAGAGGTGGGCCCTACTCTTGGCTATCCAGAGCAGCCAGTTGAGATTCTGGATCGGAGAGAGAAGGTGCTGAGGAACCAGACTATTCCTTTGGTGCGCGTCGCATGGAGGCATCACTCTCCAGGGGAGTCTACCTGGGAGAGAGAGGATAAAATGGGAGAGCGTCCATATTTGTTTGTGCCTTGAGGTATATTATTTCCAAAGTTATGTTCTATTGATTGTTATGTTCTTTCATAGTTAGTTGTGATTCATTAGTTCTGTTATTTTCTGGGGGTAGTTTTCGTCTTTGAATTTCGAGGACAAAATTATTTTAAGGAGGGTAGACTTGTCACTACCACATTTTCTAGAAAAGGGTATTTTAGTAAATTCTTATTTAATTAAATATTATGCGTGATAAATAATTATTGTTGTATTATTTAATTATTGTTAGATGTTAGTTATTTAATTTAGACTTATGTTAGTGGACCTAACTAGTTTAGTTTGGACCCATGGACCAACATGAATTAATTGGTAAGAACTTAGCCTATTTAGAAAGTCCATTGTTAAGGAGATAGATTAAATTAATTAAATCATTAGACTAGAAGCTTCCTTCCTTAATTATTTCTTCATGAGAGGCCCCAAGGGGTATAATGGATATTACATGATAACTTGAGGGAGATAAAAAGGGGTCGGCCTATTTATTATAGAGGGAGAAATTTTTCTCTCCTCTTTTCATTCCAAATCTAGATCTAGAATTTTCCACTACCAAATTTCCTTCATTCCAATTTTATTTTCCTACCAAATTTATTCTAATTCCTTCCTAAATCACTATTAGAGACTTGAGAAGCAAGGATCTAGAAGGAGGAAGTAAGGATCTACAAAGAGGAGCAATGATCTACAAGTTGGAGGCAATTTTATCTCAATTAGAGATTTCATTGGGAATCAATCTCCCAATAGGTACAATTCAGTTTTTTCCCTTAAATTAAGTTCTAAATCTGAGGTTTAATCATAGAAAATCAACCCATATGCATAGGCTACCCATAGGATTTGGTTTTGTGTTCATAGGAGGCCTATAGAGAAAGTTATGGTGCTTTTTGTGTCAATTTTGAGAGAAATCCGAGAATGACATTTGTTGTGATTGTCAATTGATTCTATAGATCAATTTGGCATGTGTTTATGTGTTTGGGGCTAGTGTCGTGTCCACAATTGGGTATGTGTAGGTCGTATCCCAACAATTTGGTGATACGTGTTATTTTGGGGGTTTTCCCTCCGACACGGGACTTTGTATATGTCATATTTTGACACGGACACGTAAATCTATATTTGATACTTTTTATTGTTAATAAATAATATATGTGACTTATTTGTGTCTATCGGGGTACAATTGGATGTGTGGTGGACTCGTGTCACATGCGTATCCTAGATCTAGTGGGATACAGTATGATACTCTCCATATGTTGTGTAATTATGTGTAGATCTAATTATTGTGCTCTTAATTCATAAAGTTTGTAATTGTGCATATATATATAAATATAGATATTATATATGTATTATAGTGTATTTATTATAGTGCTTATTGTATCATAGATCTATGTACTATATATAGAGAATATATATATGTAGCTTTTCTTCTACATGCATTAATATATATGTTATAGTATATAGTACGGGTATATATGTATATGTTTTTATAAAAATAAAATATATATTTATGTTTAAATGTATAATTATATTATTTATAGTTGTTATATGATTATTTATATATATGTATAGATATATATTATAATATATTTATGTATGTGTGCATGTGGCTATGTAATATGTACATTATTATAGAGGGGGTATATTTATAGTTTATTTGGTATTTATATATATATATATATATATATATATATATATATATATATATATATATTTATTTATTTATTGGATTTATATATATATATATATGATATATATATATATATGTTATATATATATTAACAGGTTTTAGTGACGGAGGATTAATAACAGTCGCGGTCATTAATAGCAGCAGCATTTAATACAGCAGCCGATATAGCAGTGGGCCGTCGGTATTAATTACAGCAACCACTGTCATTAATTAAGGGCAGCAGCAGCGAGAAAAGGGGCAACAGCAACAACGGTTAATCGGTGACGGTTGCAAACCGTCACCAATGCAATAGTATCAGTGAAGAACTCAACAACAGCAGCGACAGCGGTTTCAGTGACAGCCAGAACTGTCACTAAAGGCCAGCATATCAAAATATCTGTTTTTCAGCACAGTTTTCAGCGACGGTTGGCAATTTTTATAGTTATATACTTATTTATATATATATATATATATATATATATATATGTATGTGTATATATATATTAATATGGATATATTGTATTCTTAATTGCTAGTTTCTTATATCTATAATATTTAGTATATGAATTATTTATATACAAGGGTAATTAATGTAACAAGGTGTTGGGAATTACCTTGAGGAAACCAAGGTAAATGGAGATACCCAAGATATTGGGTTTGGGTATCAAGTTATGATTATTGTTGAGATACCAAGTTGGTTCAAAACCATGGTACCTATTTTAATGTTGAAATTTTGATTCTATATTATTATAAATATTAGTTGATATATATCTTGAGGTGTTACCTTGGATTTACGTATCCGGAGATACGGTATCCAAATATTTAAGATGTGGGTTTCTTGGCTTAGACTTTTGTATCTTTATCCAAGATTTTTGTGTTAGATTTATGCAACCGAGAAATAGATAGTTGACCATGGTTTGACCATAGTTGACCATAGTTGACTTAGAGTTCACCATAGTTGACTTTTGACTTAGAATTGACTTTTTGGCTTAGAAGTTGACTAGTTTAACTTATTCTCTTTTCGAACCTTGTATTGATGTTGTATTCCATATCTAGGTCTTCGAGGCACCGTGTTAGACATCTATGAGACTATTCTTTGGACTTCAGGCGAGTACATTCTCTGATAGTTTCTTATTTATGATATTCTCTATGTTCATTTTATCTAGTATAGATATCCATGTTCTCTTGATACTATGGTTACACGGATTGGTATATCCGAATCTCGTCATGAGATATTATTTCTTGGTATATGGTATATATGGTGCAAGTATTATTTCATTGGTTATCTTGTAAATGTACAAACACTGATTCTCGGGAAGACTAGCTATCTTCTTGGGGAATCTCGTGCCATAGTATATCGTGGTTTGATCTATTATACCAGTCGAGGGTAGAGAGTATTAGTATAGATATGTGATCAATATCCCAATTGTATCAAGTACAGATTACTGAATAGTATTGATCATACACCGCATGTATGATTAGCCAGGCCACATTGCATCTTGCCCAAGCCAATCACATGTTAAGCTAGTACTCACACACTTAGTCATTAGTATTCTTGTTCATTGGTATATTGTTCATTATTGTATTTATTCCAGTATTTTCTTATTGTATGTATCTCTCGTATCTATTGCATCTTGTATATTCATATATATTTACTGCTACATAGTTTTTATCATTGATTAGAACTGCTGTTAGAGATGTACTCTGCTCCTTTTCTGACTGGATATATTTTTCCAGATGACACTGAGGAGTGGTACCCTACCTATTAGGGACCTCAGGATATTGTGGGTTTAGATTCTGAGATCCTGGCTCAGGAGGGACTTATCCCAACTGAGACAGTTGACCCTGGAGTTGTAGCTTCGTAGTATTCTTTGTACTGGATTTGTTTCCAACTTATTTTATTATTTCTTCAGACCCATTGATGTATTATTTTAGAATCATGAGTGTATTGTGACTATTATATTCTTAATCTGATTTGTGATCATTTCTATCTTAGTTCTGTGATTGAGTATATTAACTTTATTGGTGGTTCATTATTTTGTTAGATAGATTACCCAGACAGCGTTCTACCGCCGATTCTGCGGCATAGGCTGGGCGTTGTTTCCGACTTGTACCCTTACACCGGGTGTGGGTCGTGACAAACCTGGCCTTGTAATTATCTTTCGTCTTCCCCTTTATATTTATTACAATATTAATTATGTTGTCAAATACATTATTCTCGGTATGCATGACATCAAGGTTATGTCTGATCAGATTGGTGCTCTAATATGGCAAATCCCATAATATGCTCCTCTTCTTCCAGTTATGAGTGTGACCAAATCCATCGTACTTGTACCCCTTAGTAGGCTCTTCGATAGCACTTGGTAAATCTTTAATCTCTTCCCATATCGTGTCTCCGAGCCACCTTGGAGGTGGATTTTCCTTCTCCATAACACTGGTACGAAATGCATTCATGTTCCTCCGGAACAAATAATTCGATGGCCGAAATTATCGATGACAATCGAAGAATCACGATTTTCCTCCATATTTTAAATGAAAAGCCTTAGTGTGGTCCATACGATACGGACATGAGAGACGACCATGAGTGCTCCATCCTGATATCATGCCATAAGCCAGAAAGTTGTTGATGGTCCACATAAGTGCTACCCTCATCGAAAAATTTTGCGTTTTTAAAAAATCGTACGTGTCTACTTCCCACAGCTGATTCAATTCATCTATCAACGGTTGCAAGTACACAACGATATTCCTTTTTGGATTGTTCGGACCCAAAATAATGACGGTTAAGAACATAACCGGAGTCTTTATGCACATCCAATGTGGTAGGTTGTACGGGGTGCCGATCACAGGCTAACACGAAACCTGGGATCCCAAAAGTACGAATGGGATAAAACCGTCGGCGGAGAGCCCCAATCTTACATTACGCGGATCCAAAGTAAAATTGGGATACTATCGATCGAAGTGCTTTCATGCTTCTCCATCGGATGGGTGACCCAACACTCTTCAATTTGTTCTCGTCTGTGCTAACTCAATTTTTTAGCTGTCTCTTTCACCATAAATAACCTCTACAACTGCGGTATTAAAGGCAAGTAGTGCATCGAATCGGTCGGCTTCCTAGCACCGATAGACCATCCTGTACTAGTTGCATTTTAGCGATTAGCACCACAAAATCTGCACACATCTTCATCCTTGTTGTCTTTGTAGTACAGCATGCACCTATTACGACATGCATCAATTTTCTCATATCTCATCCAGAGTATCTCACCATCCTCTTAGACCAGTACAAGTCTGTAGGTAACTTAGCACCCGCCAAAAGGATCTCTATAATCAACTCCATCAGTCGGTTGTAGCATTCTTGAGACAAATTAAAATTGGACTTGATGCTCAACAGTCTTGAAACCACCTCCAACGGTAAATAATCCTCACAACCAGGATATAATGGAGTTCTCGCATTCTCCAGTAACTATATAAAATTTGCAGCATCGATATTCGGTGCCTCCTCAGCTGTATCATAATTTTCTGGATTAAAACTAGGCCCGACAGCGTCGAAAATCATGTTCACGCACCCGTCGTCGGAATCAGCGTGGTCGTGGGCAGCCATATACGGCTCCACATAAGGTTCCAACTTTGATGCTAAAGACACAAGTTCTCTGTGTGAGGTCCACTAATAGTAATTTAGCATGAAACCCCTCGAGTATAAATGATATGTCACGTCCACTTCTGAGTGATATTTTAAGTTACGACATCTCACACACGGATACTTAATTTTAATACCGTCTATGTAAAGAGCGAATTCCTTGGCAAACTACAGGAACTGTTCTACCCCTATATGAATTTATCCCACACACCGCACATGTCATCAGGATGATGGTTGTACATCCACGAATGATGACACAGGTAGTAATTCAAATCCATTTTTAGATACTTCTGAAAAGATGAATAGATATTGTTCAAGTATATTATCCAAATGGATGTAAAGATGGATACACATGTTCATCAAAGTAATAACTTCTATTGATGCGTTAGTATTCGAGTTGTGATACGTGAGTATCCATATCGTGGTTCATGATTATCTATTTTATAATTCGTGACTATCCAAAAACTAGTAGACATGTGGACAACTCAGATTTTAAATCCTATTAAATATTAAATAGGTGTCGTCACTTGACACACACATACACAGGAAATTCGTGGACTCTCATATACTTGAGACACACACATAAGGTACTACCCATACCCAAACACAATATCTTGACTAAAACAAATACCCAAATTTATATCAAACAACCTATATCATAGTTAGAAATCAACACTTATGATTACCTAAATATCCAGAAGTTAACCATGATCATATTCAACCCCAATCCAAATATCGAGAGGGTACGATTGCCTTAAAGTATTAAAGAATATGTTCTTTCAAATATACTTGAAATTATTGAATGTATACTAATATATTATATTCCGGGGGAGTGAGTGTTATAATCTTAAGCAAAAATTGCCAAAATCAACCACGACAAAAATTGGAGTAGGCCTCCGACTCGGGATTCATGTTCAAGAACACTTATAGCTCACGCTCGACCAAGCCTCCTACTCGGGATTCAGGTTCAAGAACCAGTATTACTTTGGTAGGTTTGACATACAAATAAAGGTCGGGCTGGAGAAATCGGCAGGCACTGTCACCGACTTCTATGTAAGCTTTCACGACCTAGCTAGATAACCACTCCTCCTCACCTCTGTCGTGTCTGTGTTAGTATATGTCCGTATTTGTGTCAGTATCAGTGCGTGTCAATGTTATTTTTATAAGAATTAGGGGTTAGGATTTACCTGAGAATGGGGGCGGTGTCGTGTCGAAGGCTCTGGCGAGTCGGTGGGGCACGACGGAGGGGGGGGAGGAAGAGCGCCTGACGGAGGAAGGAGGGACTAGAGCCGTGGGTGGTTCGTCGGGGGCTCGAAGGGATTGCAGCCGCGGGTGGGTCGTTGGGAGCCAGTAGGGCAAGACTGCGGCTGGGGCGAGGGTTGGCTGAGGTCAGAGAGGGGGTCACCGCGGGCTTAGAGGCAGTCGTCGGTAACGAGTGTGGAGGGGAAGGGAAATAAGATTTTGGAGAAAAATGAAATAAAAAGTTGAACTAGCGGAAACCTATATGAAAAAATTTAGCGACGTCAATACTGGACGTCACTAACCGTCACTACCTTTTAAATCTACTATGACACATAAGATTTAGGGTCACAAAACGTCGCTATTATTAAACATTTAGCGACGTGCACCGACTCCTAGCGACGTAAGCTTCCATAATGCAAACTCTAGTCGCTACATGTCACGGAATATCACCGACAATGACCTATTATGACATCTTTTATAGACATCGCTAAGTTTAATAATATTAGCGACATCATTTTCTGGAGTCGATAAATTCTTCGTTGATTTGACTTATTTTGGTTGTGACTGCCCTATTCGAAAAGAAAAAATGAGCTACTTTCGTGAGTAGATCCACTATTACCCAAACTATATCGTGACCAGTTGGGGATCTAGGTTTACCGGTCACACGGTCCATCGTGATATGTTCCCACTTTCACTCGGGAATAGAAAGTGGTTGCAATAATCCTGCTGGTCTTTGTTGGTCGGCCTTCACTAACTGACATATTAAACATCGAAAGATAAATCTTGTTATCTCCCTCTTTATCTCGTTCTACCAAAAATATTGCTTGATATCTTGATACATCTTGGTACCTCCTGGACAAATTAAATACTGAGATCTATGTGCCTCGGTCATAACTTCCTGGCAAATATCTCCGCTCGGTACACAGATATGTATCCAAATATAAGGGTTTCCATCTTCATAAATTATCAACTCCTTTCGGAGACCAAACTCGCATTCTGTCCGAAGCTTCTGAATTCGAAGATCCTCTCCCTGAGCTACCTTAATCCTCGCCACTAAGGCAGATTGAATCTGTAAGCTGACCAAAATTTTGTTATCTTACTAAATTACTATCTCGATACCCATCTTTTAAAGATCTACTATTATATGTCACTGCAATTTTAACATGAATGCGTTTTCCCTCCTGCTAAGAGCATCTGCTACTATATTTGCCTTGCTTTGATGGTATTGGAGCTCTACATCATAATCTTTTAACAACTCTAACCACCTCCTCTGTCTCATGTTCAGGTCCTCCTGGGTGAATACATACTTCAGCCTCTAGTGATCTGTAAATATCTTCATCCGATCTCCATACAAGTAGTGCCTCCAAAGTTTAAGTGCAAACACTACCGTTGTTAATTCTAAGTTATGAGTTGGGTAGTTCTTCTCATGATCTCGAAGTTGCCGAGATGCATAAGCTATCACCCTTCCATGTTGCATCAAAACATACCCGATTCTTTGATCAGATGCATCACAATAAACTGTAAACCCTCCGGAACCTATGAGAAGAGTAAGAATCGGTACAGAAATTAACCTCTTCAACTCCCCAAATTCTCTTTGAAATTATGCCAACCAAATAAACTTAGCCTCCTTACGAGTCAACTGGGTCAAAGGTGCTAAAATTTGGCGAAGTCTACCATAAACCTCCTGTAATACCCTGCCAAAACTTGGAAACTATGTACCTCCTCTACTGTCTTAGGAACTGGCCAACCTTCTACGGACTTAACCTTCTTCGAATATACCGCCACTCCTGCTCCCAAGATGATGTGATCCAAGAATGATATGTGATCTATCCAAACCTCGCACTTGTTAAGCTTTGTATATAGCAGGTGTTCTCTCAACATCTACAAGACCTTCCGAAGATTCTTTTTATGCTCCTCTTCAATACTGGAATATACAAGAATTTTATCTATAAAAACTACTACAAACTAAACCAAGTACGACATGAAGATGCGGTTCATATGTAACTACCACATTTCTAGAATAAGGGTAATTTTTTTGTTTTATATTATTATAAATATTGTGATTATAATTTATTTAATATAGTTTATGTTATATATATTGGTGACTATATTACTATTGGTTGGTAGATTAGACTATTTGATTAGATATGACCCTAGTGGACCTAACCAACTTGACATGATAACTTAACTAATTAGTCAGACTTGTCCATTTAGACCCAACTTGTTAACCATTCTCCTTGATTAGATATTAAACTAAACCTTCATTAGAAATAGAAGCCTTATTAATTAAAACCCTCTTTATAACAACCTAATAGGGGTAGATGGGTCATTTTACCATTCTTGGAAAAGTGGGGCACACATGGCCAGCCCTAATTTAGGGAGAGACTCTCTCTCTCTCTCTCCTCTCTCTCTCTCTCTCTCTCTATTTTATTTCCTATTAGTTTTCTTCCCCAAATTGTTCATCCCTCCATCAAATTTTTCATAATATCTCTCAAATTTACTCATCCTTACCATCTAAGGAGACTAGAAGCTTGAAGTTGGTAAGAGTACTTGGAGAAAAAGGCTTTGGACAAGAAGCTTGTGTCATTTTGTGTCAATCTTGGCTTACATTGGGAATCCATCTCCCAATAGATAAATTCTAATATTTTCTCTCTAATTAGGTTCTAATTATTATATTTAATCATTATCAACCTACACATACAGTAGGGCTACCTATAGGAAGAAGTTTTGACTTTTAATTGTCCATATTATGATATTTACATTGAGTTTGGTGTCCAATTTAGGAGAAATATGGGATTGGAGCACCAAGTATTTGTCATTAGTAGATCTATTTAGGTTTGTTCTAGTATTGTGAGTCTACTTACGTGTCCACAATTGGATACAATTAGGCCATATCGTAATACTTTGTGATACGGGATAATTTTGTGGGTTTTTCCTTTGACACGTGTGATACACATATCATATTTTACCATGACATCTAGAATAGATAGTTAATACTTTGTTTAGGCTTTAATCATCACTTATGACATGTTGGTAGGCTTTGGTTTAGGTTTGGAGAAGTTTGGAGTACGTATCTTGAGCGTAACCTAGTATGTCACACTTGTGCTTCATAAGTGTTTGGTATAATGCCTAGATGCCTAGTTGTTTATTTTAGTATTGATATATATAAATATATATATATATATATATATATATATATTTGTGTATGTGTATTAGTTTGAGGAGTGTTAGTGTCATGTGTGTTAGGGTGTGTGTGAAGATGAGTGTGTGTGTGTGTAGCCCTCATCCATGAACAACACTCTAGAGTTTGGTGCATAGATAGGACCAACATGGATATATGTATGATCAAGTTGCAAACTTACAACTACCAGCATATAATTGGTAGAGATACCACACCATTTTTCACCACTCCTGGCTTACATCAAGTACTAGTTCTTACCTCTTTATACATTTGTAGATAAAATTGGTAAATATATATATAGCAACATTTTCATTGTGCATGATGTTTGCTGATGATATCATACTAGTTGTTGACATTTAAAAAAAGTCTTCTTCTAGAAATAAAGTCAAGAAAAGATAAATTGTAGCTTTAACCAAAAATCTAAAAAATAGAGGAGGGCGCAATAATAGAGAAAAGAGATCTAGGAGTAATTGTTTCTTGTATATAGGATCAATGACGTTTCTTGTATGTAGGATCAATGACTCAACATGAGGGAGAGATCAACAAAAATGTTGCTTTTAGAAATAAAGTAGAATGTTTGAAATGGAGGAGTGCTTTCAAAATCCTTTGTCTACCCTTTTAGTTGAGATGAAAGTTATATAAGAAAGCTATAAGACATGTCATGTTTTATATATCTAAGTATTAGACATTAGACAATTAAAAAACATATGTGGAAGATGTGTATCTGAAAGGTGAATATATATATATATATATATATATATATATATATATATATATATATATATATATATATATATATATTTATTTATTTATTTATATATATTTGTGTATGTGTATTAGTTTGAGGAGTGTTAGTGTCATGTGTGTTAGGGTGGGGGTGTGTGTGTGTGTGTGTGTGTGTGTGTGTGTGTGTGTGTGTTTGTGTGGACTTAAAAGAAGGAGTGCATGTTGATTTCAGATTAGAGTAATGGGTAGTATGTGACAGTGTTTAGAATGGCTGTGTGTGTTACTTGTGGGCTGATGTGTCAGTATACACTATTTGAGAGTTTACTGAGTGCAGTAAGATATGTTGAGCCTACAGTGCAGGTGTTGGTGTGTAGTGTCAGGTTTTGGTATTACAACTAATATAGTGAGAGAAGAATTGGTTGCAATCAAGTGCAGGCAGTATGGACAGTGGATATATGGTTTGGAAACTGTAATGCAGTAAAGTCTGCAAGGGAAGTGCATTGGTGTTGGTAAGGTTATGTGCTCGGGTTAAGTAGTAGAGTAGCAAAGGGGTGATGCAGGGATATGTGAGAGGGTTAATCTTGGGTGTACCTGTGTATATGAGGAATGCCATCTCTGTCATTATAGGTTATGCACGAGTTTGTGAAGGAATTATAGATAGTGCATAGAAAATAGTAGGAGCAGTGAGTGTTAGAGGGGGGAGACGTGTGATTACACATCAGGTTTAAGGGAGAGTTTCACTTGCCAAGTATGCATTGTGCAGTGAGACCAATTGTGCAAAACTAAGAACACAGGTATGCTGCAAGGGGTACTAATAGTGAAGGACTGCAAGGCCGGGAATGTAGAAGCATGAAACTCCCTCTATGCGCTCCAGTTTACAGTTAACAAATAAGTGAGGTACGCATAACTACGGTGGACGCATAACAGCAATGGACGTATGGCGCCCTCGGATACATGACATACAGAGATGCATACCGTCATATGATGCATCATCCCTATAGTCACATCAGAGCATTTACGACTCTAACAAAACAGACAGTCATTCTGATTGCCTCGAATCCTGCACTCTGATTAGAATCCGTGCTGACAGCTTCATCATAATTACTTCTGGAAGTATACAACTGTTCAAATTCCATGAATGCAGAAAATGACAAAAGATCCATGCGTCTCTAGCCCAATGTGTCCTAGACCCTATATGTTCTATGCGTCTCTGGCCCAATTCGTCCCAAACTCTATGTGTTTCATGCTTATCTGGCTTAATTCATTCTAGACTCCATGTGTTCCCTGCATTACTGGCGCCATGCGACTTTGACTCCATACAGTTCCCAAATGCGGTCTGAAAGACTACAGAGTAGGGCGGTCTCATAAAACCCCCTGACCCATATTTCGATGTCTGTCAGAAGCTCTGTTACCTCACTCATAACCCTGAGATGCTTTAAAATCCGTGCAGACAATGACTCAGAAAAAGATAATAAGTCACATATGTGCATTAATTGCCTCAACAGATGGGCCATGCCACGTGTCCTACGTATGCGGCTTCAAGACCCATGCGGCCTCGACATTATGCGATCAGAGCGTCCACTTGACCAAGGCCAAACAAGAGTACGTATACGGCTTCAAGACCCATGCGGCCTCGTTCACATGGCAAGATGGTCATTTTGACCAAGGCCAAATGAGAGCTCCTATGCGACTACAACAGGTACGACTATCGATTCCTTAGACGATCCAGCACCTGTGAACAAGTAAACTGTTGGTGGGTCAGCACTTTGGAGAAAGTACTGGTGAGTCTAAAATCAACGAACAAAAGCAACATTCACTAAAACCAACACTAAGTAATTATATGATAAAATATTACATTACTAGTGATCTTTCTAGTTTTACCTAGGTTCATTACATACAGCACAGGAACAGAGTTATATTACTTCTTTTTGGAAACATCTTTGAAAATATAGTTCATGTTTGATTCATTCAAGCATACAAGGCAAACTATTATTCTACAATCAGGGTGTGTGCAGCGAGTCTCATAAGCTATACCCAAAGACTCTAGGGATAATGTACCATCTAGGAACTATCATTCTATCAAGCAAACAAGATAAACTATCTATATGATTTTGGTCCCCGAGAAACTCAGAATCAATAGCGGTAATCCAGCTAACCAATGACTCTTTTATCTGATGATATTAGTAGGTGTGACTCATGGTTGCTCTTCACTAAAATTATAGCAGCCGGGACCAAGGTTAAGCTCTTCACTAATAGTCATTGTTCGACCAATATGAATACATGAAACACTATCAGATAAACTCTATGATGCAGACGAAATAAACAAGAAGACCATCTATCTCTTTTCTTCTATCTCTGTGCGGACTGGCCGCCCTCTCTGAACAAGTTCAAGCACAATGTGGTTCTATCAAAACACAAGCAATATGGAAACATGTTCAAGCAATCTCTTACTCTTCTTATAAGCATGGCAAGGTTCTCTATTGACAACCATTCAAGTTCTAGCTAAGCATGCAGTTCTATTATTTATGCAATGGAAACAATAATCTTCTTTGCAACAGGCATTATAAAACTCAAATTCATTATTAAGGCATGCAAGAATCAGAGAACAAAGTTCTGCCCACTCAGCTAAATCAGTCATCTCCTAGTTCAACAAGGAACTCTTAAGGAAGATATCATTTTTGAGTCAGCAAACCGATATCTCTTATATATAGTGCCGATGTGGAGCGGGACACTACATACTTACCCACCAAAAAAAGTTTCGTCCTCAAAAATTCAAGGAAAAATATTCGATATCCCGAGTAGTGATAGTCCTCATCCCTCACCATCCTCAATCAAAAACTCCAGCAAACCGCAAGCACAAAAGCACAACTCTCAAGAAACAAATCAAATCCAGAAAAAAAAAATTTCTAGCATCTTTGAGAATATATATGGACTTATTGTATGTCTATTCAAAAATAATATCAATATACAAGGAATCTTTATCTAGAAACAGTAGCAAAATGGACGTAAGGCCAGAGGATCGAGTTTCTATGATACCATTATTTATGCCCCAATCCTGAAGGTCCCGACAACGCCCCCACCGGAAGTGAATCACCGTGCCACGGCGCTCCCGTAGGGCGTATTATCGTTTGCCAATGCGATGTGATATCGTGCGAGCCTGGGGTTGCGCCCGCATAAGGCAACATCATTAAAGTTGTGGCTATCATCGAATCGATCGAGTACGCGGCAGAGGCACAGTGTTGCAAATAATAATCTATCCGATTATATAGGGCAAATCACAAGGCACGAGTTTCCCTGAATACAATAGCATCATTCTATACATTATGTCCCTCTATACAAAAGTAGCTCAAAGCATTCGATAGGGCTCAAGACATCGAAACCAGATATCTGGGTCCTGGGGATGAGGCATGGATATCGCGTCCTCGGACGATCCAAAACATATGAACAAGTACACTATTGGTGGGTCAGCACTTTGGAGATAGTACTAGTGAGTCTAAAATCAACGAACAGAAGCAACATTCACTAAAACCAACTCTAAGTAATCATGTAATAATATATTATATTACTATTGATCTTTCAAGATTTACCTAGGTTCGTTACATGTAGCACAGGAACAGAGTCATATTAGTTGTTTTTGGAAACATCTTTGAAAACAGAGTTTATGTTTGATTCATTCAAGCATACAAGGCAAGCCAATTATTCTACTATCAGGGTATGCGCAGCGTGTCTCGTGAGCTATACCCAAAGACTCTAGGGATAATGCACCATCTAGGAACTATCCTTCTATAAAGCAAATAAGATAAACTATCTATATACTTTCGGTCCCCGAGAAACTCAGGATTAGTAGCGGTAATCCAGCTAACCAATGACTCTTTTATCTGATACTATTAGCAGTTGTGACTCATGGTTTTTCTTCACTAACATTATAGCATCCGGGACCAAGGTTCAGCTCTTCACTAATAGCCATTGTCTGATCGATGCTAATGCATGAAACACTATCAGATAAACTCTATGATGCAGACAAAATAAACAAGCAGACCATCTATCTCTTCTCTTCTAACTCTATGCGGACTGGCCGCCCTCTCTGAACAAGTTCAAGCATGATGTGGTTCTATCAAAATACAAGCGATATAGAAACTTATTCAAGCAATCTCTTACTCTTCTTATTAGCATGGCAAGGTTCTCTATTGACAAGCATTCAAGTTCTAGCTAAGCATATAGTTCTATTATTCATGCAACGAAAACAATAATCTTCTTAGCAATAGGCATTATAAAACTCAGATTCATTATTAAGGCATGCAAGAATCAGATAACAAAGTTCTGCCCACTCACCTATATCAGTCATCTCATGGTTCAACAAGGAGCTCTTAAGGAAGATATTATTTTTGAGTCAGCAAACCGATATCTATTGTACATAGTGTCGACGTGGAGCAGGAAACTACACCCCCACTGCAATAACGTTATGGACACAGTACCCAATATTATATTTTTGCAACAGGATATGCTGCTAAAGAATAACAAGCATGATCGTTCCATATACTATAGAAGGTACATTGGTGCCATAAAAGTAGACCGGACGCATGTCAATCCCGGTTCATCGATCAGCATCATCCCGAGGAAACTACTCCAAACTTTAGGGATCCTGATGCATCGCTTGGCAGCTACTAATACTGCCATCAGTAGCTTCAATGTAGGGAGAACCTATCCCCTGTGCAAGATCCGCCTAAAATACCAGATTGGCGACTTAAAAACGAAAGTTACTTGCTATGTCATCGACGTAGACATAGCATATATTGTCTTACTCGGACGGTCTTGGTTACATCAACATATGATCGTGCCATCGACTCTGCACTAGTGTTTCAAATACGTCGACAAACAGGGAGAAGTCAAAACAGAGTTTGCAGACATCGACCCTTTCAAAGGGGTCGAGGTGTACTACTCCGATGCCACCCTCCACAAACAAGTCCCTAAAGACAAAGAGGGCAATGAAGCCGATGATGAAGCGGATATTACAACTACACCGGTAGAGCCCATGAGAATTTCTCTCAAGGCTCGTACTCCCGGCACAACCGCTCCCCTCGTTGTCAAACTGCAAGGAAAGGCACCTAAGCCTCCGGCTCCTTCCACATCATCAGAGCCTTCATTCGGCTTCCCAGGTCAAAAAAACTACCAATGGGAGAACCAACTCCACCTAATCTTTTCGAACCCATGGTCGTTCGCCTTTGCAGGTCGAGTCGACCACCAAGGGAAGACCCGGAAAGTACTGAACCTTTCATAGTAAAACTGCATTGATAACGGTCCGAACCTTCACTTGCGCTGAGGGTACCTGAAGAGAAAGACAAATTAGAGGAATATTTAGCCGCTCAGGCTGATATCCCTTCCCTTGATGATGTAATCCCAGATAAAAAGTTACCCTACTTGCTGAATAAAGGGCTACCTTTGAACTATTCTGAGATTTCATACATATATACATTATACGCCATGGAGCATGGTCTAGGCTTTCACCTATAGACACAAGTGAACACAACCTACACAGTGGACCAGATGCTCTCCAGCCAAGATTCTTACTTCCTAGTCTTGCCTTGGAAGAGGGAAGATAATCTCATCATCTTCGGCAGGGTTGAATACCCTCAGTCCTTCAACCCAGGGGAAGAAGAACCAGAACCTGACATCAGCAAAATGTCGCTCTATCGGTATAGTTCATACGCCCTGAACCTTATCTAGAAAATAGGGTACAATCTGAAGGCCACTAAAGGGCGGAACTACGACAAAGGCGGAACGTTGCCTCTGCGTTTATCTACTCCTACAGGCAACCCCGAGAATTACTACCATAAAACCAAGCATGGCTTAGGTATGTGATGCCTCCTACATCCCCTTAGGACTCTGACGAAGAAGATGAGGTACACTTACACTCATCAGAATCTTCATCCTGGGACTCCGACGTTACCATCGGAGATATGCTCAGACAAATAATGTCCTCCAATATGGTATCTATCGACCCCGAGGAAGACAACGAAGGCCCATCCGATCTCTTTGAGATGGAACCTTGGGTCCAACACCTTGATTCACAATAGGAGATACGATTCGAACAACGATAACCTCCCACAGAATATAAAGTCATACAAGTCGACCTCGGCGACGAATTATGCCCCAAACCTATCTTCTTCAGCAAAAGCATGTCCGACGAAGACTGAGAAGCCCTATTACAACACATCAAAGAATACATCTATTTCTTTGCTTGGAGCAACGAAGACATGCCAGGACTGGATCCCCAAATTGTGGTCCACAAACTTAATATTTTGCCAAACGCCAAACTAGCCAACCAACAGCAAAGGCGGTTACGGCCAGACGTGATGGATTCCATCAAAACTGAAGTCAACAAGTTGATAGCTAGTGGCTTCATCCGCAAGGAACAACACCCCGACTGGGTATCTAATATCGTGAAAAATGTTAAGAAGTATAGGAAGATTAGAGTCTGCATCGACTTTCGTGATCTAAATGCAACATGTGCAAAGACGAATTCCCTCTTCCAATCACCGAAGTAATGATCGATAACACTTGTGGCTTCGAGCGTATGTCCTTCATGGATGGCTTCTCAGGCTATAAACAAATCAAGATATTTCCGAACGATGAGAAACATACATCATTTTGTACACCGATAGGCATATACTGCTACACAATCATGCCTTTTGATCTAAAGAATGCAGGTGCCACATACCAAAGAGCCATGAGCACCATATTCTATGATCATCTACGCAAGATGGTGGAATGTTATGTCGATGACATCATCGTCAAATGCTTCTCCAAAGATTATTACCTCTAAAACTTGAGGACTGTATTTGACCTAATACGCGTATATTACCTCAGGATGAACCCTACTAAGTCCTTCCTGGGAGTCTCCAGCGGCAAATTTCTGGTTTCGTCATCACCGCCCGGGGCATTCATATAGACCCTAACAAGACCAAGGCCATCCTGGAGATCAATCCACCAAAGAACCTCCGAAAACTTCTTGGTCTCCAAGGGAGGTTGGCATACATCAAAAGGTTTATATCAAACCTCTCTAGACGCTGCCAACCATTCACACAGCTGATAAAGTAAGGTGTCTCCTTTGTTTGGGATGAAGAGTACCAACAAGCATTCGACAATAACAAAGAATACCTACCAAACCCTCCTATGCTGGTGGCCCAGTCGTGGGAAAGCCATTCCTGTTCTATGTACGCGTAACGGATCGCTCTCTCGGTGCCCTGTTACCCCAGAGAAGCGATTCAGGTCACGAGCAGGCAGTATACTACCTCAGTCGGATGATGGTCAGCCCAGAGCATATATATACCACAGTTAAGAAAGAGTGCCTTGCGTTGGTATTCGCCATCCAGAAAACTTGACACTACGTAACTGGACAAACCATTCATGTAATCTCACGAGTCATACCCTTTAGGGTCCTCATGACCAAACCCAGGGCAATCAGTTCCGTCCTGGCTACCTGGGCAATATTATTATATCCATATGACATAATATTCATCCTACAGAAGGCAGTCAAGGGTCGGGCATTGGCTAACTTTTTGGAAGCCCATCCGGGGTCAGAAACCTCAAAACTCTACGAAGAGATTCCAGACGAAGTGACAGATGCCAATGTCACCTTACATGAAGAAATTTGGCAAATATTCTTTGATGGTGCTTCAAAGGCAGGATCTAAAGGCAACATCATCGCTGGGGTCGGGGTATTATTAACCTCCCCAGATGGTCTCGTCATCAATCATACCTACTCTCTCATGAAACCATGTTCCAACAATGTGGTAGAGTACAACGCCTTAATCATCGGGCTCCAGATCGCCAAGTAAGTTGGAATAGAATACTTGGAGGCCTACGGCGATTCTTAACTAATAGTCAAACAGGTCCGGGGTGAGTATGAAGTCTAAAATAAGGACTTGATCTCCTACCACCAGGCTGCACTTAACATTACCGCAACCTTCAAGATGTTCTTCATCGAGCATGTCCCTCAGTTGTAGAATATTGAGGCAGACGCCTTGGCCGACCTCGCCGCTTCTTTAGGAATACCAAACAATACTTACCTGCTAATCAATGTAGTCGGCTAAGAGATGGTATGCCCCAAAAGCAACCTAAGCTTATGCCTCAACTATGTCGCGGGGGTCGACACTAACACTCATGATTGGAGGATTCCATTCATCGACTACATAGTCTATAGAATTATCCCCGAGAATCCAAAGGAAGCTACTTTGATTCGAAGACGTTCCCTTAGATTTTATTTTTATACAACTACTAAAATATTATACAGTCGATCCTATGACAGTCTTCTGTTATGATGATTATCGGATGTAGAAGCAAGACAAGCCCTCCGTGAAGCTAATGATGGCGTATGCAGAGCACATCAGCCTGGTCCAAAGTTACAGGACCGTCTCCGAAGAATGGGATACTATTGGCCAATGATGGTGGCAGAGGGTATTGACTATGCAAGAAAGTGCCAAGCGTGCTTAATCCATGCCAACTTTATCCATAAGCCTTTCAAGTTCCTATACCCAATGGTAGTATTTTGGTCATTCAAAGCGTGGAAAATGGATATCATCGGACCAATAAGCCCACCTTCGTCTAAGGGACACCGGTTTATTTTGGCCATCACAGATTATTTCTCCAAGTGGGCAGAGGCAGTTCCACTCATCAAAGTTAAAACATCGAACGTGATTAGCTTCGTTAAACATCATGTCATATATCGCTTCGGCTTGCCACGAAGGATCATCCATGACAATGGTCCACAGTTCGTGTGTCATAATATTTACTGGTTCTGCGATAAAAATTATATCCAGAACGTGCATCAACCGCCTATAACCTAGCAGCTAATGGACTGGTCGAGATGTTCAACAAAACCATCATCAAGCTCCTCAAGAATTTTGTGTCGTCCAACAAGCGCGACTGGAATGAGAAACTCGAGGAATGTCTGTGGGCCTACCGCACAACGGTTCGGGTAGCTACTGGCAATACACCCTTCTTCCTGGTCTATGGGAGTGAAGTGGTCCATCCTCTCAAGATTCAGATCCCTTCACTTTGAGTAGCCCTCTTCCACCAGCTAACTATCAACGATAATCACCGCCGAAAGCTACAGGAATTAGAAGCACTCGACAAAAAATGGCTCTTAGCCCAACAACGCATAGAGTTGTATCAAGCGCGTCTCTCTAGAGCACTCAACAAATGGGTGAAACATAGGACGTTCCAAGTGGGTGACATCATCTTAATAGTAATAAGACCCATGGTTATGACCCACAAGATAGTAGACAAATTTTAAACTAAATGGGAAGGCTCGTTTCTCGTGGAAACCGTATTTTCCAATGGCGCTTACTGGTTGGCGAAACCCAGTTGTGACTTGCTCATGATGCCTATCAACGATAACTTCCTCAAAAAGTACTACATCTAAATTAGACTGGTACTCCTCTATCACCAAACTATATCGTATCTTCTTGGGCGCTGGTTCAAGTCCACAGGACCACTAAACTGTCGCTCTAATACACTACTCTGATGGAGTTTGCCATATCCATATTACCTTTGAGCAAACATCCCGGATCTTGGATATCGATCATCACGTATATATTACCTCTAATATCGGTTATTATTTCTACTTACCACTTGTACCCACCAAGGTACGTCAGCAGTGCTACGTCAACAAAAACTGTCACGTCCATATTACCTCTGGCAGGGCTTGTCTCAAACTTATTACTTGCACTAATATGCACAAAAAATTAATGGGTCCACAAAACTTATCACATCCATATTACCTCTGATAGGATTGTTAGTCAAATTTATTATTTATACTCAACGTGCGCAACAAATAATAAGTCCACCCAAAAATTCCTTCGTAGGGTTCGCTATGTCCTTCGCACCTCTGAGCAAACTTATCGAGTTAGTTATCGATCATCGCGTCCACTAGGCCCCTGATATCGGTCGCCGTCTAAACTTATCACTAGTACTCGCCAAGGTACACCAGCGGTGCTAAGTCCACAAAAATTGTCATGTCCATATCACCTATGGCAGGACTCATCTCAAACTTTTTATTTGCACCGTCGTGCACAATAAGTAATAGGTCCATAAAAAATTCTCCAGAGCTCTACCCGCTATGGAAATGAATCCACACTTTATTTTCCCTAGGAGAGAAAAAGTTAGTCAACTCCACATTTCCTTTGAACTATGTCTCTCCTCTATCCCCACAGAGTCATATTTTGCCACGTCCATGTTACCTCTGGCAGGGCTTGTCTCAAACCTATTGCCGCACTAAAAGGCGCAAAAGAGTAATAGGTCCACCAAAATCCCTTAGTGGGATATCCTTCAAAAAAATTACGGTATGATACTGCATTCATATTATGTCCAGTACAAATACCTAAAAGCCCATAACACATTTTGAAAAAGAGGAGAGACTTCATTAATTGATATTCAAGATCATGAGTACATATAATAGAAATCCGTTACATTCAAAGGGTTTTCATTAGTATTCAAGGTCATTAGTACATGTGATAGAAACCTATTTTAAAAGGTTATCTATAAAGTTAAGAAGCGCCCCTCCATGTTGTTGTCGCTATTGACATAAGTCGAGCCCGCAATAAAACTCAATGCTTTCTAGATCATCCCTCAACAGTGCAAACCCCACTATATAGAAAATTTATGCTGATGGATATCAAGGGAAGAGCAGGAGCAGACGCTCTACGGCCATGCGAGAAAACTGATGACATGAATGGCAATTAATCCATATCCTGTCATCAACCTCGCAGCCTCCTGGTCGATAGCAAACCGCATAAAAGGGAGAAAATAGTTGATGTACTATATGAACAATGGCAGCTCAACATATGACGCAGGATGTTCATTCTCGTCTTGTGGATTAGTTCTTACCGAACTAATCGCGTCTCTTAAAGAAATGTTGTATAAGGTAGATTTTCTTCCCGAACAACGGGTATTATGATATCCTTCCATGCTCCACCATGAGCATCACGAGCGGGGACACAACCTACAAAAAGAAAGATACATATTAGTCTCAAGCAAAGATCGCATAAGGACATAATTACTATATATTGTTGCCCAGCTGCAGCGAGTCATGACTGAGTCTGCACGCATGAGCAAGAGAAGATCTCATCCATGTGGTCAAGCTATAGCTCTGCGTGTATGAAAGCAGACAACCCCCCCAACTCATGCGGCCATGCCCCAACTCGGTACACGTGTTATGGAGGAGTACTCGTTCACACGGCAGAAGACTGTGCATGTTCAAGACGAGTCTCTTGTAGCAAGATGGTGTACTAGTGTTGTTTTCTTCACAGTCCAGTGTGAGTAGGGCGGTACTAGCCTACCTCTAAGAAAAATATCCAGATCAGGAGGCCAGGGAGCGAGACCACCCCTGAAAAACTCTTCGACGAGGAGAGTCGCAGCCTTCGACATCCTTCACAGGAAAAAGAGAAAATGAAGCAAAGAGATAAAAGTTATCTCTCTCCCCCTGAGTGCCTAATTATAGGATCATAAACCATATAAAGGGATTTAGACCATGAACCGAGCGGTTAATGAGATGAACCTAATACCTCGATCAGCGTGATCCTCTTTTATCTCCTCAAAAACTGATGCCTCGAGCCCCTTGTTATCAGATGGCCCGAGATCCCAATGGACCGATTCGAAGATAGAATCAAATCTCGCTATTTAATACATATTTGACAGCATGGCAGAGCCCTCCATGCGATAACTTCTATATGCATCAACCTGACGAACTTAGTAGAATGAGACAGACAGTCAACGCGTGCTGGATTCATGCTTCTTATTCAAAGTATTCCAGACTTAGCCAAGTCAGAAAACATTGAAGATGGTCTTGTAGAAGCATAAAAATCCCTCCATGCGCTCCAGTTTATATTCAACATATAAGCGATGTATGCATAACTGCTGTGGACACATAACAGCAGCGGACGTGTGACACCCTCGGATACATGATATCCTGAGATACATACCGTCATGTGACGCATTGTCCCTACAGTCACATCAGAGCATTTATGACTCAGACAAAATAGATAGTCATTCTGACCGCCTCAAATCCTACACCGCTAATTAGAATCCATGTTGACAGCTTCGTCATAATTACTTCTTGCAGTATACAGGTGTTCAAGTACCACGAATGCAGAAAATGATAAAAAAATCCATGCATCTCTGGCCCAATGCATCCTGGACCCCATGTGTTCTATGCGTCTCTGGCCCATTGCATCCTAGACTCCATGTGTTCCATGCATCTCTGGCTGAATGCATTCCAGATTCCATGTGTTCCCTGCGTCACTGGCCCCATGCGACTTTGACTCCATGCAGTTCCCATATGCGATCTGAATGACTACAGAGCAGGACGGTCGCATAAAACCCCCTGACCCATATTTTGATGTCTGTCAGAAGCTCTGATACATCACCTATCACACTGAGATGCTTCAGAATCCGTGCAGATGATGACTCAGGAAAAAATAATAAGTCACATCAGTACATTAATTGCCTAGACAGATAGGCCATGCCACGTATCCTAAGTATGCGGCTTCAAGACCCATGCGACCTCAACATCATGCAGCCAAAGCGTCCACCTAACCAAGGCCAAATAAGAGTATGTATGCCGCTTCAAGACCCATACGACCTCGTCCACATGGCTAGAGGGTCATTTCGACCAAGGCTAAACGAGAACTTCTATGCGACTACAACAGTATGCGGCTTTTGACTCACAAGATTTTCTGTTACAACCGAAGACAATTTCTCGTACAGTTAGTATTGACCAAGTATCCAATTGATCGAGTTATGTACATAACAGTCTTGAGATCTCTTCAAAATAGAAAATCCTAACTAGACCAAAGTGGCGGCTTGCCCGCACCATGCGGCTACCGTTACGGCCGCATTCTGTTGTAGGAGCCCTATATATCCACCAAGCACGGGCATGTGCGTCATCCATAGCACGTCCACAGGGTGGCTATAAAAAGTAAGGTATCACACCGATACAAAGGGTTGGCTGGCTATCTACAGATTCAGACTAGAACCAAGGAGACAAGTTTCAGCGTCCGGATCGTCCACAGAGTAAAGAGAGTTTTTACACTCCTAACCCTCCATCGTCACCCCTCAGATCAAAACAAATTTGTACTTAGATTATCTCTTAGGACTCTACTCTGTACTCTCAAGTTTCTCAATCAAAACCAAGTCCTTTTAGTTCTTTCTTTTGATTTAAATGGCAAATAGGCAATGCAAGTATCGAGTAGCAGTTGAGAAGTAAGGGTGTGAACTCTAAGGTATTGTGTGTCATATAAACTAGGCATTAGATATTTATGTTCAGATATTGGTATACTAGTGATTACGTGTGTGTGTGTGTGTGTGTGTGTCCAGATTTTAGGTAATTGCCATTATTAGGAGTGTATTAAGTATAGGGGGAACTTGGTATCAGTTGAGGTTGGATTCTAATAAAAGATCACAACAACTTGAGTCACACATCAGAACTAAGTGGGGGGTACATGTATCGAATTTATAAATACAACTGAGAAAACTGCAAATTACAGTTGTATGTGGTTAGTTAGTACTCATATGTGTATATGTGTATGTAAGTTAAGTTGTGAAGGGAGCGTCAAGTGATATAGTGATTTATATAGTGTCATGAGAGCATAGGCTAGTGTCAAGTGAAGGATGAGTGTATGAAATGTGCATAACAAGGTGTAGTGAAGTAGGTATCCAGATACTTTGTGTATAGGAAGACTGTGTGGTCTGAGTACAAGTTGAGGGCTACAATGAGTTAGAACTGCACTATTGTGCTACAGTTTGAGGTATCTCCAATAGAGGGGACTGAGATGTTAGGGTTATTACACCAATGTGTTAGAACACGAGAGCAAGAAAGTGTGTGCCAAATAAGTTAGTGTATATGCATGTGACTGGAATGGGTATTTCCCTTGTGGGTAAGTGTGTTTAGTGAGTGACTGGTAGGTTGGTACCATTATGGGGTTGTGGGTATCATGATACTTAGGTAATATAGGTGTGAGAGTGAGCTAGATATAAGTACCTTAGGAAATGTAGCTTGGTATCAATATGAGTTAAAGGGTATCAACAAAAGTTGATTCACATGTCTAGATGTCACGACTCGCACCCGATATAAGGGCACATGTACGTGGGTACGTCCAGCCTACGTCGCAGCATTGATGGTAGAATGATGTCTAGGTCAACAATACTATATACACATCTCACACATGATAAATAAGATATATGTCATGCTATCTCAACTCCAAATAAAGGATAATATGATAATATGATAATGATAAACAATACTCAATCATAATAACAAACTAGAGAATGATAAGACACGATATACAAAAAAGGAAAGAAAAAGAGTCACAAATACATCACAAGTCCAAGTCTAATATCAACACAAGATATTAATTAATAATACAATGCCAAGTGTCAAACTGACATATACAATATCATAAATATATAAATATGCCTCATCAACTGCTGGTACTAACTCAACTTGCTCTATGGGTGATAACTCAAATGGCTGGCTATCCTGTGGCCCAAAGTGCATAGGACACCAGTCCTCTAATGAATCATCAAAAAATATATCGAGTCAGGATTAGAGCAAAGTACAATCCAAATAGTAGTTCCAATAATTGACAAAAACTATGAAATAACAATAGCAATAAAAATAAATGATGGAAGTAACTGAACTAGCATGTATCATGAGAAATAATATCATGCTAAATAATGACAAGAACAGAGAACAATATAGTGAGAAATATCAATATAATAAACTGGAATAAAGAAAACAATATATATAAATGTGCCTTAAAATATTAGTAAGATAATATGATCGACTTGGGCCTAACACGGTCTAGATATAAAAGGTGAGCTAGCATGATCACACATGAATTGCATGATCTGCTAACTATTACGGGCTATACTAAAATATGGGCTATAAGGCATGATCACATATCCACTAATACTTTTCCAACCCCCCGACTAGTACATGGATCTAAATTATGATACGTTATAACACGAATATCACACTGTACGGTCTATAATATCAGGAACTATGATCATGGTCTATATAATCACTAAGATTATTAATAATATCAGGAAGTAGCTAGCACCAATCACGATCCTATAGTCATCACAAGTTCCGGTCATGTTGACACTATCAGGATACAGAAAGTTTGGCACGATGACAGTATCTGAATGTGTCATAGGGTTCAGATGTAACCAAGCAGGTACAAAAAGGTATCGAGAAATATCTAACAATCGATACTAGACGTTACAGACGAACATCTGCACCCGGATATGACCTGGACGCTAAGTAACAATTAAAATCCAAAGCGCACACAATGTATAGATAAAATAAATAAGTAAATTTGGAACTGAGTTACAGAATGGCAAGGTACACTTGGTAAGATTAGGATGCTGAAGGCGGGACTCTGGTGCAACGTCCAAGTCTAAGGATCCCAAAGTACCTAGAGATGATATAGAAATTAATTAATAATTTAGCTCGAAACTATCTTAATAAAGAGATTCTATCATGAACTAACATAGGTTTTGTTGTAGTCACAAAACTCACGACTAAGGTACTAACTAAAGGGTTGACCAAAATTAACTTGAAAAATGTTGCATCAAGTACGAAATCACAAAATCGCATAACGTCCAAAATACTAGTATTCATAAAGTATGGATTTGGTCATCTATAAATAATGTTTTCCATCCATGTAATCATAGACATAAGTTCATCAATTCAAAATTAGTTGCCACCCCTAAATAAGCATAATGATCACATTCTCAATCATACCATCATTACTACCTAATAAAATTACATTGGCACAATACCATCAAGTCTACACATAAAAAATACTCAAATCTGAAATTATATTCTACACAAGACATGAACTCAACCACTAAACAAATAACGTTTATCTTGTATACACTCCTCAATATGTATTTTAATTAACCATGGTCTAATCACCAATCCAAACTTCCATAACTCACTATTCACAACGCATATAGTACTTTATTATGTAAACAATTTTAGTATGGTATTGACCTATTTCTAGAACATAATCACATCATTCTCATGCATCACCCAACCATATATCCCTAAACATTAATGTTAGTATTCTGGAAATAGCTTTTATCTAGTATTATTTAACAGTGTTAGCAAGCATTTTTTTTAACGCAAGCATTTTTTTTAACAAAATATTGGAGAACATCTAAACCTAGATAGGTGATCATATGCATTTAAAGAATAATACGAAAAGATGATGAAGAAGAAGTATAATAATAATAGAAAGAAGAAGAAGAAGCAAGTTACCAAGGTGGGGGTAGTTGTTGGTGGTAGCAGCGGTATTGTTGCGGCTGTTATCGGTGATCGGGTGGCTGTGGTGGTGGTGATGGTGATGACAGTAATCATGGTAGTGGTTCTCGACGGTGGTAGTGGTGGTGGTGATGGTGGATATGGTAGTGAGGGTGGTGCTCGGTGTCGTGATGGTAGTGGTGATGGTAATGGTGCTCGGTGGTGGTGATGGTAGTGGTGCTCGGTGGTGGTGGGAATGGTGATGGTGGCTGTGGTGGTGAGGGTCGTGCTCGGTGGTGGTGATGGCAGTGGTGCTCAGTGGTGGTGGGAATGGTGATGGAGGTTGTGGTGGTGAGGGTGGTGCTCGATGGTGGTGATGGTGGTGGTGCTCGATGGTGGTGGGAATGGTGATAGCGGTTGTGGTGATGAGGGTGGTGCTCAGTGGTGGTGATGGCCGGAGCGAGAAGGTGGTGGTGATGATAATGGTTTAGGGTTTTAAGGAGAGGTAAGAAAGAAGAAGAAGAAGAATAATAAAAATAATGGAAAGGAGATGAAGAAGAAGAAGAAGAAAAAGAAAAATGGAGAAGATAAAGTCGATTATGAGAAGAGGAAGGGGAGTGAGGAGTGGGAGGTTTTTATTGGGGTTGGGGCTGGCCTATGGTTGAGGATGTGTGTGTCCTAAAATAGGGAGAAAGGGGTGGTTGTTATTGATGGAGGTCAAATTTTTGTGACCGAAAAGTTGTGCAACTAAAATAGAGCACAAAGGAGTATGTTTGTGAGTGACAGAAATATCCTGTGCCTAGGTTGGCTTGTCTAGGTCAAGAGTGCAAAATTTTGTTGGAAGGTAAAGGCTATTGTTATGCTCCAAATATTGTGCAACATTAAGGTGCACCAAGTGTATAAATTAAAGAACCAGTCATGATAACCCTAATTTCTAGTCCTTAAACAACCTAAAGCTAAACCAAAATTATGACCATACCCAGTCTACCCAAAATTTATTGAGGGGGTTTATATCCTTTCCAACATAGAAAAATTTTATCCCAGAAATTAAAAGTAAAGGACGAATAAGAGTAGCAAGAATTAAAAAAAAAGTTAATAGAAAATTAAAATATAGTACATAAATTCGTACCTGGGTCCTCAAATAAATAAGAAAAATACTATCGAATAGAAGCCTCGCGCTCCAAGGTAGACTCACCCGACGAATGATACTTCCATGCAATCTTGACCAGTCGAATAGTCTGTCCCCTCAAAACCTTCTTACTGCGATCGAGTATCCCTACTGGCTGCTCCACATATGATAAACTATGCCCGATTGTAATCTCTGAATGATCGAGTATGTGGCTAGAGTCTGCCATGTATGTTCTTAATTATGATACGTGAAATATGTCGTGCATGCCTTCTAATAACGGAGGCAATACAAAACGATAAGCCACTTCACCAACACGCTCCAAGATGTCAAAAGGTCAAATGTACCTTGGACTCAGCTTGTTTGTTTCCAAATCTGATGGTACCATGAGTAGACGATATCTTCAAAAACATATAATCACCTTCTGTGAATTCCAAAGGTCTGCGGTGCGCATCTTCCCAATGCTTCTTTCTGTCCTGTGTTGGGCGAAGATGGCTCTTAATCTGCTTCACATTCTCTACTGTCTTAGTCACCAACTCTGGACCAAGTATCTGGCATTCTCCTATGTTACTCCAACATACCGGAGACATGCACTTTCTATCGTAGAGTGCCTCAAACAGTGTCATCTGGATGCTTGCTTGGTAGTTGTTGTTGTAGGAAAATTCCACTAAGTGTAGATGGTCCTTCCAAGATCCTCCAATGTCGATCATGCATACTCTCAATATATCCTCTAGTATATGAATCATGCGCTCTGACTAACCATCAGTCTGTGGATGATATGTAGTGCTAAACTTGAGGCAAGTTCCTAGACTCTCCTACATAATCTGCCAAAAATATGACATAAATTTAGAATCACGATCTGATACATTATTGACAGGCACTCCATGTAGTTGTACTATCTGCCTCATGTACATGTCAGCCAATATCTCTATGGACTGCCCAACTCTGAAGGGCAATAAATATGCTAACTTGGTGAGTTGGACACACGATAACACAGACTGTATCCTTCCTACTAGGGGTCGTCAAAAATCCCGTAACGAAGTCCATGGTAATGTGCTTCCACTTTCACCCAAGAATGGAAAGCAGCTGCAATAGTCCTACAGTCCTATGATGTTCGGCCTTGACTTATTGACAGACCAAACATCTCACCACTAATCTCGTAATCTCCGCTTTCAACCATGCCACCAGTAGTGTTGTCTCAAATCTTGGTACATCTTCGTACCCTCGGAATGAATATAATAAATTAAACTATGGGCCTCGGTCATCAACTCCTAGCGTAGCTCACCACTCAGAACATATAGACGATCACCACACCTCAATGATCTATCCTCGTAAATTCGGAGTCTCGTCTGTATGTCGGCCTGTCCTCTCTCGTAGTTGTCGAAATCTCGCATCGGTAGGCAAAGTGCCTTAATCCTCGCAACCAATGTAGACTGAACCTTTAGACTGGCCAACTATCCATCCGTGCCTGGTAATACAACCTCTATCCCGAGCTCCTGGAGATCCTCTAACAATTGGCTCTGAGTCATCAAGTAGTATGCCATGGACTTCCTTCTTAAGGCATCTTCTACAATATTCGCCTTCCCAGGGTGGTACTGTAACTCAATATCATAGTCTGTCATCAACTCTAGCTAATGCCTCTGTCTCATGTAGAGCTCCTTCTGAGTGTAGACATACTTCCGACTTTTATGATCTGTGTAAATCTTAACCCACTCTTCATAAAGGTAGTGTCTTCTTAGCTTTAGTGCAAATATCATCGCAGCTAGCTCTAGATTATGTATCAGGTAATTCTTCTCATGAACCCTCAGCTGTCTCGATATGTAAGCTATCACCTTACCGTGCTGCATTAGTAAACATCCTTGTCCCCTACTAGACACATCGCTATACACCATAAATCCTCATAATCCAGAAGGAAGTATCAGGATCTGTGTTTTCGTCAGACGCTTCTTCAGCTCATCGAAAGCCGTCTGACACTCCTCAGTCCAGATAAACTCCTCGCCTTTATGCATCAATCATGTTATAGGCGCAGTGTTCCTCGAGAAATTTTTTATGAACCTCCGATAATATCCTGCAAGTCCGAGAAAACTCCTAACCTCCGTAACTATTGTAGGGGTAGGTCACGTCTCCACTACGAAGATCTTCTCTGGGACAACTAATAGTCCATCTCCCGCAATTATGTAACCAAGGAAAGATATCTTCTCCAAGCAGAATTCGCACTTGCTGAGCTTGGCATACAGACTATTCGAATGAAATACTTGTCTAAGAGATTATCTACTTGGACCTTCAACTCAACCAACTCTTTCGGTGCTAGTCTGTAGACGGGAGAAGTAACTGGCTCGGCTCCGGGAGTCAACTTTATAGTAAACTCTATCTCTCTGTCAGGTGGCAAGCCTAGAAAATCTTCAAAAAATATATCCTCAAACTCTGATATAATGTAAGGGTACACTAGTTCACCTTTTGTAATGTGTGATGCGAAGTTAGGTTGGACACCATGCTCTCGAGCTTCCCGAAGAAACTAAAATTCAGGGTGATCCGGTGGTCTTAATATAACGCATCCACGTCGGCAATCTAGCATCACATGGTATTGGCTCAACCAATCCATGCTTAGGAAAGTATCATAGTCTGGCATAGAGAAGACTAAAAATTGGGCATGCATCTCTCGCCCGCAAACAACTACTGAACAAGATCTATAAGTGTTGCTAATCGGTACTATTCCATCTCCCATAAGAATCTTCTTAATCTTCGGATGGGGTGCAGATGTTATTCTATGGGTGGCCATGAAACTAGCAGATATGAAAGAGTGTGTGGCACTAGAATCAAATAATACTACTTTTGGTAATAAAGCTACTAAAATAGTACCTGCGATCACCTCTCCAGCGGTCTCTGCCTCCTCAATGGTCATCACAAAGACCCGGCCCTATCCCGGTGCTGGTGCCCTCGGCTACTGTCGAGCCTGCTGGAAACAAACTGCCTGTGGGCCAAGGGTGTCCTCCTCTGATTTCCTTCTGGTGCTGGTAGTCGCATCTCCCCAACTCCTGCGTAGGGCCGCATCGGTCTTGGAAAGACTGGCCTGGGAGGCTGCTGGTAGGGCCTCGGTACTGGTAAGGCTGGTCGATGAACCATCGACACTAGAATCCTCTTCTCTGGGCAAACCCTGATTGCATGCTAGTTAGATCCACATCTTATGCATACTCCCAACCTCCGTCGATAATTCCTCAACATGTGTCCCCTCTTGCAGCAGTAATGGCAAGTGAGAGTCATTGGTCCCTGCAAGGGTGCTGCTCTATGATGTTGTGGTACCATAGGACATTTCACAGGTCCTCCCTATGGTGCTCGAACTAACGATGATGATGCATAGGAGCGCTTCAGACTGGCCTCCATCTTATTGATGCGGTCCTGGCGTCGGGATGCTAACAGAACCTCGGAGTATGAGGTGGGGGCTATAGATCCAATAAACCTCTGTGTCTCAAAAATCAGGCCTTCGTAGAACTTCTGGCCTTCTTCTCCATATTCAAAATCAAGTACGTAAAAAAATGGCTAAATCGGAGGAACTCAACATTGTACTCCTCAATGGTCGAACTGCCCTGCCTGAGGTTTTGGAACTTGTCCCAAAGTTTTGCACTGGCAGTGGAAGGAATAAACATCTCCTTGCAGATCCTAGAGAACTCCTTCCAAGTGACCCGATCGGGCCCTAAATGATCCTCATCTAAAAGCTACCAATGATAAGTGTTTTCAATAAGCTGCATCATGACAGCGGTCATCCATCTATGTCTCAGGAGATTGGTGGCCTCCAACTGGTGTTGAATGTTGGTTAGCCAAGCGTGTACCTCCATCGGCTCCTCCATGCCAGCAAATAGAAGTGGTATAATAGGATGGAAGTCTATAACAGACCCCATCGTCGACTGGTGAGGTGGTAGTGGTGGTGTCTATCCCAAAGTCATCATAATACTCTCTCAAAGACTGAGCCTGGCGATGCTGGGCCTGTTGTTGAGCCTGCTGTTGGACCAACTGTTGGGCCTACTTCATAGCATAGATCATTTGGAACATATATAGCCCGTCCATGGGTTTTCCTGGTAGGAAAGGAATGTATGGCATCTGTGGGGGAATTGGAGGTGCTAGGGGCAATTGTTGCTCCTCCTGTCCTACGGCCCGCTAGCCCTCATGATCTACCTAGTGCGAAGACTAGTGCCCATCCAAAGGCACCTCTGGCTGCCCAGATGACTGTCACTGGGGAGCTGGGGTCAACATAAGAACCTATCCTAGTATTGGTTCCCTAGATGATACAGCGTCACGGGGGACATCGCTCGGCTGCGCGACACGTCCGCTACGGAGATTCATAACTCATAAAAGAAGTCATGTTTAAAATCAGCATTTTGGAATTAAATAGGTTGCAAATTTGGCAAACTAATATTGAAATAGAGGTATTATGTGAAGTACTCAGGCATATAGATAAGATCCTAATATCTATTCCTAATTGCAGGCTCGCCTGGTACAATCAGGTAACCAAGACGATTTAATTTTGACCTGCATAATCTTCTCATCCACAGTTCCAAATATAAGGAACTGAGCCACGTGGCAATGAGCAGCGGGTATACTCCGACTGGCATCCCAATCTAATGGACTCGATGGAATGCACGTAAAGTACAATGATATAACCCAACATTAAAACATAGTAATGTAACTAATCTTCTCATCCACAGACATAAGAATATAAAACACATAGAGAAAATAAGTCTACTAATATGCAGAAAGAAAATAATTTTGGAAATATACCATAATACAATATGGATAGAGTCACACGGGGACAAACCCACTAATACAAGTACTGAATGAAAGAAATCAATAAAAAACTAGGGACGATATCTGCTATCAAGATAATGATACCGGACCCTAGGTGAAGTCACTACCGGTAATCAAGTGAAGTCCTTGCGAAGGATCTCATCCTCTGCTACAAGTCCTGCTCCTGGATATACACCCGGTCCATACTCCTCCGAGTAATCCTCCTCCCCTATGCCTGGAAGGGAACCAGGTCCTCAGAGGAACATAACAAGGTACGAAAATAGTATGCCATAGTAAAATAGAAAAGAAATATATGATACGCCAGTGTAATCTTGAATAACCACCTGAGTGAGACACAACTTGAAGACTATGTTCGACACATGGGCTTTACAAATATAAATCAGAAGCTCCGAGGCACAGAGACACACGGTGCATACTCGTAGCTCCGAGCACAGAGACACACAGTTAGTAAGTACTGCGACTCCGGATACAGGATCTCTATGTAAATAAGGATATATATATATATATATATATATATATATATATATATATATAGTGCATGCGAAGTAGCCCAAGCGTCTATTAACTGTCTTCCCCTTGCAGTGCAGTCAATGAGATGCATCCGCAGCTCACTGAGCTTGAACCTCTATCTAAACAGTCTCGTCATACTAAAGTAGCTAGCACCAATCATGGTCCTATAGTCATCACAGGTTCCGATCATGCTGACAGTATCAGGATACAGAAAGTCTGGCACGATGACAGTGTTTGAATGTGTCCTAGGGTTCCGATGTAAACAAGTTGGTACATAAAGATATCGAGAAACATCTAACAATCGATACTAGACATTATCGACGAACGTCTGCACCCTGATATAACCCTGACGCTAAGTAACAATTTTGATCCAAAGCGCACTCAATGTATAGATGAAATAAGTAAATATAGAACTGAGTTACAGAATGGCAAGGTACACTTGCCTAGATCCGGATGCTAAAGGCGGGGCTCCGATGCAACGTCCAAGTATGAGGATCCTAAAGTACCTAGAGATGATATAGAAATTAATTAATAATTTAGCTCAAAATTATCTAAATTAAGAGCGGTCATCATGAACTAATATAGGTTTTTGTCTTAGACACAAAACTCACGACTAAGGTACTAACTAGAGGGTTGACCAAAGTTGACTAGGGAGATGTTACATCAAGTAAGAAATTACCAAATCGCATAACGTCCATAATACTAGTATTCATCAAGTGTGGATTTGGTCATCTATAACTAATGTTTATCCTTGACCCATGCCATCCAAGTAATCATAGACATAAGTGCATCAATCCCAAATTAATTGTTACCCCTAAATACGCATAATGATCACATTTTCAATCATACCATCATTACTACCTAATAAAATTATATTGGCACAACACCATCAAGTCTATCCATGCAAAATACTCAAATCTAAAATTATATTCTACATAAGGCATGAACTCAACCACTAAACAAATAATGTTTATCATGTATACACTCCTTAATATGTATTTAATTAAATATGGGCTAATCACTAATCAAAATTTCCATAACTCAATTTTCATAACGCACACAGTACTTTATTACATAAATAATTTTAGCATGGTATTGACCTATTTCTAGAATATAATCACATCCTTCTCATGCATCACCCAATCATATACCCCTAGACATTAATGTTCGTATTCTAGAAATTTCTTTTATCAAGTGTTATTTAATAAGTGTTAGCAAGCATTTTTGTAATAAAAATATTGGAGAACATATAAACCTAGCTAGGTGATCATATGCATTTAAATAACAACATGAAAAGATGATAAAGAATAAGTATAATAATAATAATAATAAGAAGAAGAAGAAGAAGCAAGTTACCAAGGAGAGGAGTGGTTGTTGGTGGTGGCAGCGGTGTTGCTATGGCTGCTGTCGGTGATGGAGTGGCTGTCACGCCCCAGTCCCAAAATGCGTAGGACTATGAACGTAAGCATGCCAGCCGCATGGATATGGCAACTCTAATATACGGAAACCATGGCACATGCGTACGCTATAATATGAATAGCAATTCACCAGTGGTATAAACTTATCACAAGCCACAGGGAATAACTAAATCTCATCCACAAAAATTAAATATAAATGAATAACCAATAACCATGTAACCAGATCTCAATATAAAGTATCTAAGGATGACAGTCGGATAGAAACAAATCTACTACAGAATTAGAATATAAAATGAACAAGATAAATACCATATAAGTACAACATCTAACAATCACGAGGCTCGAAGAAAGGACCTCCTCGAAATTATAAGTAGTCAGTCTGGATCTGCGCTCCTGCAAATACTCATGAACATCTATACCTGGAAAGGGACCAAGTCCTCAGAGGGACATAACAAGATACATAGAAGCATGACATAAAGTAAATATTGAATAAATTATAGAAGCATGAAAAATACGCTGCAGAGTTATATGCAGTATTCTAGTGCTGGACGGCGTAAAACATGGCTTCAGAGTCATCGGTGTACAATAGGGCTTCATCGCTAGTACAGCGTAAAATATAAGCCCCAGAACAACCCACGTAATACAGTATTTCCAAGCTGCTTCAGCGTAAAAAGGTTGTTACATCACCACTTTGGCTTAAAAGCCTACTTGCTTTTTAATGCAGTGGAAAGTGTACGAGAAATGCATCGTATTCCTCGAATAAACCTGTCAGATCATGCAGTGAACCTGACTCCTGACAACGAGTACTGCACAACTATCCAGACGACGACTGTAATGATGGTGTAGCACAGAGACCCAGACCGTCGAGTAGTAACATTTCCCTGATATAAAGTGCTTTTACGTATACAAGGGAATACGCTGTCTAGTTTTATACAGGCAGATGTGAGATTTTACGCTCAGTAGAAGACAAAACAAACTGCCACGTCAAAAGCTGCTCTTTGTACAAAGCTCGAGGCACGTCTCTGCATTTAATGTGCAGACTGGAAGCACGTCTCTGCATTTAATGTGCAGAATGGGGGACCGATCTCTGCATTTAATGCACAAGATTTGGTTATATCTCCAAAGACTGGGCGAGCCATAATTACGGCTAATACGTCCACATTATTACCTTTGCACATTACGCCACCGGGCTATTTTCAGCTATAAGGAGTATGCTGTACGCTATCTCCTTGAAATACGCCATCAGGCTATTTTCTGCTATAAGGAGCACATTGTACGCTATCTCCTTGAAATATGCCAACTCGGGATATATTTGCATTTGTGCGTGATAAGGCTATTTGGTCCAGAATACGCTCAAGGCCTCAGTCAAAGAAGGAAGATCAGCTATCTTTTCCGCTAGCTACCTATCTATGTAGCATCAGGCTTCTACACATACAAGGCTTCTACGCCTACTTCACTTCTACGCCAACTCGACAACTATTTGGCTTCTAGGCCAACTTGACAACCATTTGGCTTCTACGCCATGGTGACAGTTATTGGCTTCTACGCCAAACTTTTCTACGCAAGGGGAAGTTACCTACGTGGCTTGCATGCCATGATCTTCACAGCAGTTATACGCATTATCCCATCATGGGATACGTGTCACACGCAAATTCAGAAGATCATCAAAAGAGGCCTCTATTTATAGGATTTTAGTGACAGTAACCGTCCAGTCAGCATAGAGAGAGGTCCAAGGTCAAAAATTCTAGAGTTAAAGAATCAAGGTCGGAAAGAGGTCGAAGAACAGAGAGAGAAGAGCTCAGACAGAGAGTAGTGATCGACGATTTTGGCATCGAGTATCCACTTCCTCTTGCAATCTTTGAAGCATCTCCTTCTTCTACAGCACTTCTTCATCATCGTGTGGTCCAAGGAACTAAGTGATCGACTGCAGATCAGACTCCTATAGCAATATTTATCCATATTAAAATTTGTACTTGACATCCTCATATAGGATTAATTGTACTCCTTGTTTGTAAACCTAAGAAAGTGTTTTGTATAAATCTAGTTTTATTTCTTTCGTTTATTATCAAACACAAGATGGCGACTCTGCTGGGGACCTCTTTCTCATCTGACGAGAAAGCAATTGCTCAACATGATGCAGTATCAGTAGGATCAATGAAGAAGACCTTGGTCGTCCAAATCGACCAATCAGCCTACGAAGATATGCTTCAAGTAGGGGGTAGCTCTCACTCTCTCCCTGTCCAAGACAACAGGAAACTGCGTAAGGTGTGGATGCCGCGGACATCCCCTACCATTCCTGCCGACTCTCGGCTTCTCCGACCAGCAAGGTTGTAACTTCGCAACCTCCGCGCTCTGAGCTAAAACTCTGTCTCCTGTCTGTGATGTGGCAGACAAAACTTCTAGCAATGCCTCAGTGCTAGTCCAGAAGTCTACTCCGTGCTCTGCGCATAAAAATTCATCTCCTTTCGCTGGCGGGGCAAACGTAATTTCTGACAAAGCCTCAGTGCCAAGTCAGAAACTTCAAATGCTCTATGCGCGTAAAAATACCTCTCCCGCCTATAAGGTGGCAGATGGTCCTTGCAATCTACGCAAGGGAAAATAAGCGGCAGATTTCCCAACCCCTCGGCCGTTATGCCAGCAACAGAAGAATCTGCCTGCTTTATAGATCACGCGGAATGCTGATGGCCGGTTGAAGACTTCTCATATTTTACGCCAGCCAGAACAAAATTTAAAATTATGCCAGGATCAGCCCCTTGGCGTAAAGAAGGCCCCGTCGGTCGATAGATTCGCTTCGTATGGACCAGCTGCTACTCACATGGCTGAGCTATTGTATATAGGTGGCAGAGAAAGGGTTGGAGTTCCCAATATCCGTATTCTAACTGATATGAACAGAAAGAACAAGCCTTCTTCTTCTTCCGTTAATCCTCCTAACTTGCGAGAATTCTTAATTCAGAAACGCAAAGACAGGAGTTATAACTAGGATTCAGTTCCCCTAACTGTCAAACATGGGGAGATCCTGTGGGAAGATGCATCAACATCTAATATCATCATGACATGTGGGTCACATGAAGAATCTGTCTTTATTGTTCTCCCAACTCACGATGACCAGCATCCAATAGTCTTCGGTCGCATGCGGAACAGCCCGATTATACAAGAAGAATCTCGCGAATCTGATGGTGGCAAAATGCAAATCCATAGGTATAGCCCACAAGCTTTAAAAATTATACAAAGCATGGGTTATGATTTGAAGTTGAAACAAGGCCTCAACTATGGAAAAAGCAGACGAACATTATTGCATAGTAATCCTTACTGTCAACAAACTCATTTTGGGTTAGGGTATACTGAATCTCCTGCAAACTCAAAACCTCGAGAGTCTGATCCTGTAATATCAGAGGCAGGCCCTTCTAAATCAACTTCAGTGGACAAATGCCACGACATGTTTGGGGGTAGTCTACCTCGACAAAATAAGGCACCATCCAAAGCTGGGGGTAACCTACCTCGACAAAATAGGGCACCATCCAAAGCTGGGGATAGAATTCCTTCTGAGTCCGAAGATGATGCAACGATGACGATCTTCCCGGAAGACCGTAAAACTCAGGCATCGGGAGCCCGAAGGCAGAAAGGGACTTTCTTCTTCAATGAAGATAACATCATTGAAATCTTCAATATATTGATGAAGGAACACATACTTCGGCTACCCAGCATCAGATACCGTGAGAGAGCTGGCAAAGTCGATGACCCAGATTATTGTCTATTCCATCGATACATTCATCACCCTACAAAGGCCTGCTATGTACTGAAAAGGAGAATTCAGGAGTTGATCGATGCCAAGGTTATCACTCTGCATCTGTAAACGAGGGGACGATCACTGCAAATTTATTTCACTTTTAACGTGACAATTTGCTCCCTCAAGAAGATACCGGATGATTAGTCCCTAAAGTTTTCCCAGTGGATTCTTCAGGTCCATCCCGACTCAAGAAAATCACTCTACAGTGAATTTTTTGGACATAAGTTCATGTTCATATTACCTCTGAATTATTGTCCAAACATTTTATTATCTCCCCAGCTGAGTTTGTCATATTCATATTACCTCTTAACAAACCATCCTGGTCTGACTATCGATTATCATGTCCATATTACCTCTGATATCAGTTGTCATCTCAACTTAACACCCGTACTTAGCTCTAAGTACGCCAGTGGTGTTAGGTCCACAAAAAACTGCCATGTCCATATTACCTTTGAGCAGATATGTACCTCCACCCCAAATGGAGTCACAATCCAAAATTTTGTCATTTTCATATTACCTCTGAATAAACATTCCTGGTATGGCTATCGATTATCACGTCCATATTACCTCTGATATCGGTTATCTTATCAACTTAGCACCCGTACTTAACTCTAAGTACGCCAGTGGTGTTAAGTCCATAATACCTATCACGTCCATACTACCTCTGATAGGGCTTATTTTGAACTTATTATTTGTATTTAATGTGCGCAACAAATAATAGGTCTACTAAAAATCCCCCAGTGGGATGTCCTCAACAAATACGGTATCGTACTACGTCCATATTACCTCTAGTACAATATTTAAAATTTGTACGGACAATCATAAAGAAAATGAGGGCCCTCATATGATTGCAAACGACGCTTACAGATTAGCCAAGCCTAATAAAAATTTGGCAATGGCTATTATCAACTGCAAAATCTCGAAGAAGTTCTATACTTGATCTCCTTCGTTTAACGGAGTATGACGAATATCTTATTCTGACGATATCATGCACAAAGGTTAGCTGGATCATATTCTATCAGGTTCATGAGACCTCCGAATAGATATCCTTAACTAATTTGTAAGCCTGTCATGTTAATGATACCTCTGATAGTGTTTAGTATACAAATTTAGTCGAATTATATTCTTTCAGGTTCATGTCAACTCTGAATAGATTTACATTCAGCAAAACCTTAATGAAAGAATGTCATGTTAATGATACCTCTGATATCACTTTCACCCTAGCCTATCACATTCTAAAATAATGGGCCCACAAAGTCAGAAAAATATGTCTTTATTATCTCCAAAAAATTACAGGAGAAACAAGAAAGTACATCATTTGGGTGGAGCAGTTAAATCACGAATCTGCTGTGCCAGAGTAGCCATTCTCTCATCCCTGGAGTTCAAGACGTCGGCACGAGCCCGCTCCAATCTAGCCGCCTCATTGTTCAAAGCCGATAGCTCGGACCGAGCATGTATAAAACCTGTGTGGATGACGCCCACATATGTCAGGTTCTGCTGAGCAGTCTCTATTCGATCCTTCAGCACATCTCGAGATGCCGACAAAGAGAGAGCCTTCTCCTCTGCTTGAGCGAGTTCATCTTTCAATTTGTGGACCCTCGCTGTCTCTTCCTCATATTCGGCTTCGCACTGAGTCAGCTAGGGAATGACATATTCCAATTTGGCACGCTCATGATCCATCTCCTGCGGCTGTTCCTGGACGGATTTGTTCAGAGATTCCATTTGCCCAGCAAGCTCTGCAGTCAAGGAGTCATACCTAGCTTGAACGAGACCGTCAATGCTGCCTCGAGATAGCTACAAATAGTCGTTAATGGGTTGTTCTAAACCATTAACTATCTGCTCCAGTGTATCAGCTCTCCCAGCAACGTTAAAATCTCTGATCGGAACTATCGCAAACTGGGAGGACCTCCTTAGAGCCTCGAATCCTAGATTCGTCTCCAACACCATTGATATCAGTATTTTCAAAGTGGTATAGAAAATACTAGTATACTGCTCAATTAGCATGGCGATATTTGAATGGACGCTAGGAGTGGCTACAAAATCGGCGAATCCCCCTCCAGGAATGATTGCAGACGATGTTACCACAGTCGTCGCCTCAACAGATGGCGCGGCAAAAGAAGAAGCGCCAACAACGGACGAAGTGGCCGACGTACTCAAAGGACGCATTGTCATAATGACAGGCTCATCCTCCTCTCGAGATATCAGAACCATTTCGGGCGAGCCGGCACCCGAAAACTTTTTCTCTTCAAAGTCAGGCACCTCCGTGCCATAGACAGGAGCGAAAACAAAGCTGAAAGTTGTGTCGACGCTGTCCTCCCCGTAGATGTCTTCCCCTGAAAAGAAGACAAGAGAAAGTTAATATCAACCTGATGTTAATTTTTCTAAAAAGAGGCATAAAGACGACATTTACCCATGGCCGATGGTATATAAGTCACGTTTGTAGCCAGTACAGCTAAATCATTTCTTAATGATGCTAAGCGAGCTGTCATACCTGGAGAGGAGGGTGCACCAAATGACGACTGAGGGTAGTCATCCAAGTCTTCACCCAGATCCAGTCGAGGTTCATCAGGTGGAATCTCACTGGGTATACTTACAAATGCCACAGGGGTTTCTCCCGTTGCTGGTCTGGATAAAGATACTCTTATTTGGCTTGGCCCCGAAGGCGATTTTGTACCACCACCTGCGGCGGTAATAGCGACAGCAGCCTCGAGCAAAGATTCTCCGGCATTGCCAGCCGAAACTGGGGAGGTTCCCTCTCTAAAAGGCGAGAAACCTCTAATCAAAGGATCGTCCCCAACAGGGGAAACAATAGGCTCACTTCTAGGAGCCTCATGACTGAAAGTCCTGTCAGGACCACTAACAGTCTTCTTTTTCTTGCGAGGGGAAGTCTCCTTCATAACATGAGCCCTTTGTTTACCAGGGATAACCAGAGGCTCTGCGGGATGAGGTATTTCGCCTCTCGGTTGTCACGACCCAATTCCGTAGAATCACTTGAGGCGTCCCCCGAATCGTGACTGCCGTGCGGGCCTGGAGTTGCGCCCGCACAAGGCTTTAATGATTTGCATAGCAAGCACATATTCAGAGTACGCAGATAAATTGAAACACAGATTTGAAACATAGAAAAGTTCTCTTTATTGATAATGAACATCTATTACAAACTCTTGAACGAGTTAGCTAATATGCCGAACGGCTTACAAAAGAGATGACTCAAAATGAGATAGCAGTCCTGTACATTACATCCCTTTATAAACTCAAAACGATAAAGACCTCCAGGCTGGAGGACGGCTTTGCCACGGAGCTGCATTTGTGTATGAAGAGTTACAGCTTCGGACTTTAAAGGCTTCAAGGGGCGCGGTAAAGGTGCGCCAACAGTTGGACTGGATCGGGTAGACGACTTCGGCTCCTCGCTCGGTTCGCCTTGGTGCGGAGAACCTGTTTTAACGAGGGTCAGCATATCGAAACATGCTGGTGAAGGCGAGCTAGCCTGACTATACCAATCAACATATTGTTTAGTGAAGCATGCATATTTTTGTGGGTTACTATCTTGCCTTAGTTCATTTACAAGTAAGCAGCATATAGAAATTTACTGAAATGAACGTGCCACCGTTCGGTGGATTTTACCTGACCGTCTGAATTACCTGCACAATACTTACCATGCCTTCCCTAAAATGAAGACACAAGTTAGTATGCAACAGGTTTAAATATACATAGGATCACTGGCTTGATGCCACGAAGGGACGGGTTATAGTCTCAAGACACAAATGATATACACCGCAGGTGGCGAGCCCCGCTGCATAACACTTTGACCCATAACATACGACTATACATACGTTCCGTCCGGATCGGATCGGTCCCGGTGCCCCGGTGACCGTCCACGGAACTCATAACATACCTTGTGCACAAGTCGTCCGTGATCGAGAATACTCATAGAATTTGTTCCATAGCATACAGTTTTGCATAGTCATCCTAACAGTTTATTTCATAACAAGCATATATTTCCATACTTAGCACGATTCGTAGAACAGTTATAGACGAACTAGCATACAGGATGATAACCGTTTATAAGTTTGTTGACAAGCATAATAACCAAGTTATTCTCTTTTATCTTGGTTTCTTTTATTATTACTTGGTATCGTTTGATCGGGTCAAAGGAGTGAAGCTTGGAAGCAGTGCTAGCTAATCGGGTTGGTAGCCACTCACTTAGATTTTGGAAAGAAGAAGGAAAGAGGTGCTTCACGACTCCGCTCGCAAGCCACCTACTGTTCGTTCACCTGCACACGAACAGCTCAATTAATACTTCTTTCTCTCTTTCCAATCTCGGAATAGAAGTACAAGTCAATGAACGAAAATAATGAAAACCATCAAAACCGTTCAAGGAAAACAAGCAAATCCCAAAACCAACTCAAAGCACGAAAGCGACAAGCGACATCGAAAACCGAGGCAATAAAAGAATGCAGCGGAGAGGTCCCTCCTGACTCTGCCGCTAAGCCGATCCTCGGGGCACAGTCCACTGAATATGGGAATCGATTCCGAAGAAACAAATCCATAACGAGGACGAGTTCTTAATTCAATCTATCCCGATCGAACGATACCGTCTTGTGTTTCTTAGCCGCGCTCTCCGTACCGGGAGAACGGGGTGCTACATCCTACCCAACTAATTGGAAGTTTCATCCCGAAACTTAGGAATAAAACCAACCGTTAGGGATTATCGGTTTGAGGCAGGAGCTTAGAGGGGAGTGGTCAATCCCGAGCTACGTGGCCAGGCCCGCCATAGTTGAAGCATAGACCTTTTCTGCTGTAACATCTCTCCGTAGAGTGTCCTTGCCTTTTACAGAAATTACAGAATGGTCTCGGGTTTCCTTTGTGGGAACCGCCATGGTTAGGGCGCTTTGCAGCGGTGTTTCCTCTATCGTTGCCTTGGCGTTTGTGATTGTAGGTATGCACAGCGCTGGTGGAAACGTGAGGATACTGTGGCTCGAGCGATAGGGCGTGATTCATGACTTCACGCATTATTCCGTACTGATTATTTGCCACGTGCGAATTGATGGCAGGGCGTAATCCACCTTCAAACCTTCTGGCTCGACTTGCTGCATCAGGTAAATAGGCCCTAGCGAATTTGGAGAGTCGGTTGAATTCAGCGGAGTATTGCTTGACTGTCATACTGCCCTGCCGTAGTTGCACGAAATCGTTTTCCATCTTACGTTGCACTGGAGGGGGTATAAACTCCTCTTTAAACGCAGCACGAAAGGTCGTCCACGAGATCGCCTTCTCTCCGTGATCAAATTGGAGAGATCGTCGATGCACGTCCCACCAATCGTGTGCGTTAAGGCAGAGTTGTAGTTGGGCGCAGGCGACGCGCTTATCTTCGGGGACCTCTAGCAGAGCGAAGTGATCTTCAAGCTCGGCTAGCCAATCTAGAGCTACCACTGCGTCCTCAGTCCCGTCGAACGGAGTGTTGCAGACTTTCTTGAAATGGCCCAAGTTGAAGGCAGTCCCGTCCCTCGGCCTTGGGATTTGAGGCGTCTCCACTTCAAGCACGGGCTGTTCCACCGGAGTCGTTGCTGTTGCGGCGGAATGGTTGGCAGCCAAAGTCTGAACAATTTGTTGCAGGGCATCTACCTGCTTCTGTTGGACTGAGAATCGGGTCTCTAAATTACTCTCGAGCTTGGCTTGGCGGGCATCGTCTCGTTGTCGTTGCGATTCTAACATTTGCATTACCCGCTCAAGCGGGTCGACTTGAGACATGCCTCGTTGGCTCCGAGAGCTTCCCGAAGTATCCGAACTACTTTCTTGTGTTTTGTTCGGTAGTCGCGCTGCAGATTGCGCTGGTACCATTCCTTCAAAAGAAAGTAAATTACATTAGAATCATAATGTATTATGGACTTATTGCATGAACGTATCTTATTTTGGCCTAGCGAGTTCAAGAGTTCGCACAGGAATTTTGATCGTAAAAGGAACTTTTCCAGCACGAAGTCTAAGGAACTTTGAATCTGTGCTCTGATACCACTATATCACGACCCAATTCCGTAGAATCACTTGAGGCGTCCCCCGAATCGTGACTGCCGTACGGGCCTGGAGTTGCGCCCGCACAAGACTTTAATGATTTGCATAGCAAGCACATATTCAGAGTACGCAGATAAATTGAAACACAGATTTGAAACATAGAAAAGTTCTCTTTATTGATAATGAACATCTATTACAAACTCTTGAACGAGTTAGCTAATATGCCGAACGGCTTACAAAAGAGATGACTCAAAATGAGATAGCAGTCCTGTACATTACATCCCTTTATAAACTCAAAACGATAAAGACCTCCAGGCTGGAGGACGGCTTTGCCACGGAGCTGAATTTGTGTATGAAGAGTTGTAGCTTCAGACTTTAAAGGCTTCAAGGGGCGCGGTGAAGGTGCGCCAACAGTTGGACTGGATCGGGTAGACGACTTTGGCTCCTCGCTCGGTTCGCCTTGGTGCGGAGAACCTGTTTCAACGAGGGTCAGCATATCGAAACATGCTGGTGAAGGTGAGCTAGCCTGACTATACCAATCAACACATTGTTTAGTGAAGCATGCATATTTTTGTGGGTTACTATCTTGCCTTAGTTCATTTACAAGTAAGCAGCATATAGAAATTTAATGAAATGAACGTGCCACCGTTCGGTGGATTTTACCTGACCGTCTGAATTACCTGCACAATACTTACCATGCCTTCCCTGAAACGAAGACACAAGTTAGTATGCAACAGGTTTAAATATACATAGGATCACTGGCTTGATGCCACGAAGGGACGGGTTATAGTCTCAAGACACAAATGATATACACCGCAGGTGGCGAGCCCCGCTGCATAACACTTTGCCCCATAACATACGACTATACATACGTTCCGTCCGGATCGGATCGGTCCCGGCGCCCCGGTGACCGTCCGCGAAACTCATAACATACCTTGTGCACAAGTCGTCCGTGATCGAGAATACTCATAGAATTTGTTCCATAGCATACAGTTTTGCATAGTCATCCTGACAGTTTATTTCATAACAAGCATATATTTCCATACTTAGCACGATTCGTAGAACAGTTATAGATGAACTAGCATACAGGATGATAACCGTTCATAAGTTTGTTGACAAGCATAATAACCAAGTTATTCTCTTTTATCTTAGTTTCTTTTATTATTACTTGGAATCGTTTGATCGGGGCAAAGGAGTGAAGCTTGGAAGCAGTGCTAGCTAATCGGGTTGGTAGCCACTCACTTAGATTTTGGAAAGAAGAAGGAAAGAGGCACTTCATGACTCCGCTCGCAAGCCACCTACTATTCGTTCACCTGCACACGAACAGCTCGATTAATACTTCTTCCTCTCTTTCCAATCTCGGAATAGAAGTGCAAGTCAATGAATGAAAACAATAAAAACCATCAAAACCGTTCAAGGAAAACAAGCAAATCCCAAAACTAACTCAAAGCACAAAAGTAACAAACGACATCGAAAACCGAGGCAATAAAAGAATGCAGCGGAGAGGTCCCTCCTGACTCTGCCGCTAAGCCGATCCTCGGGGCGCAGTCCACTGAATATGGAAATCGATTCCGAAGAAATAAATCCATAACGAGGACGAGTTCTTAATTCAATCTATCCCGATCGAACGATACCGTCTTGTGTTTCTTAGCCGCGCTCTCCGCACCGGGAGAACGGGGTGCTACATCGGTACTGCCAACAAAGGCTCATCTGGATTGACAGAATCTTCAGCCTCGTCAGAGGCAACTGATGGGATTTCGTCTCTTTCTGCGGACTTAGAAGAGGGCATCCTAAAACTTCCACGCATATCAAAATTGCGATGGAAGGTATTGGTTGCCACATAAAATTGGGCATACGAATGAAGGATGCGCAACTCCATGGAAAGTGAAGTCGCGGGCACAGTAAAAGCTGCTCCAGTGCAACCCATTATGAAGTATCGCTATCCTCTCGCTCTATCAATGAGTCCACCCCTGGACTTGAAGCTGGTGAAGGCATTGCCCATGTGCAATTAGTCATACCCAAACTGCCTGGCGAACCGACTAAGCCGGTAGGGCTCCAAGAAGCATTGGTCTTCACTTCTGCACAATAAATAGGAAGGTCTAATAGAGACCAACCAATTAAAAGCTTCAGGAGAAAGAATTGTCTGCCCTTCACCTGAGTCCTGAAGCCTGCTCCCCTGTTGATTGAGATGTACAGTAGGGACAGTGCAGAAGAGTTTCCAACTATGAGCAAAATTAGTGCCCGCCGACAGTCTAAAACTGTGGTCACGTCCCAGGTGGAATTCTTGTAATTCAACAAGAAATTACTCCCCGAACTACTGCCAGGGCCGGAAGACATCACCCTGGGATTATGGAGAATTAACCATCTAATCAAATACAGGAACGGTTATTCTACCCTGGGAAAGCTGTCACGCCGTGTTTCTTCGGCAAGCAGCTCATCAGTAATGGCCCTCTGGCCAGCTTGTATGCGGCATACCATTGCAGGGAGCAGGCCCAGTCTTGCCCCGAACACCAGACGCACTGTAGGCCATAAGGTATTGCGGTAAATGCGACCGGAAGATATAATGCCGGGTACAACCAGTTGGCGCAGCCATATAGAGAGGAAGCCAGCCAGTTGAGCTTCCTTGGACAGAGGCCTGCGGCAATGCCTCAAATAACTGTTGGCTTTAGTGCCTGCAGGATATTTCCCTATCCCTTTGTCAAGAATTTGATCTGAAGCCCCAGAGTCTTCAATAAGGTCATCGACTACTTGAGCACTAAGCACGCTCATAAAACTCAAAGGCCTATCCCTGCTATCCACGACTGTGTTTGGCTTAGCAGCCCTGGCCTGATGGAAGAAGAGATAGGACGCCCATTTATTCGTATGAGCCAAATCAGAGGGCTCATTATAGAAGGCGGTGCACGCTAAATACTGACACATTAGCTCCTGGTACACTGCCACTACCCGAGGGTCTGTATCTCCCAGCTCCCTGTTAGTAGGAACATACTTTTCATAAGGAGTATTCCCCATCGGCAGTCTTGAAATCTCTGCCATTTCGTGAAGGGCCAATCCCAACTCCCCCAGTGGAGTGGCAAAAGTCCTAGTGAGCGAGATATATCGCTCCATCAAGGCCAAGAACAGGTTGGGGTTGAGAGGTAACCCAACACTGGTAGCACTCACAGTCGCGTACAGACCAATGCTCTCCAGCTCAGTCTAAAAATGCTTCAGGGCCCAGGCAGCTAAACGAGCCCATCGAAGATTTATAGGGGTAAACCACCCATTGGTCCGAGGATTAACCTTGGGGTATACTCCTTCATGTCCCATGAAGTCATTGCAGAAAGTCGATAATTGGACTGGTTGGAGCAGTGAAGTGTCTTCTCTCGGGACACTACCTGGATACAATCCCCGGAACGGCATGACCGGGCCGGAAGGGCGGCTTACAAATGACCCTTGGTCGGTTCCTTTCTGGTAAAATATCTTCCCCGGCTGGCCGTGAAGACTAGGAGTCAGGGTCCACGACATCCTTCTGGGATGCATGGCATAGAAGAATGCCGAGATAGGATAATCTCTCAGCATCTTGGGTAGATAAAGGACCAGGCCCCCGACAGAAAAAACCCAGTTTTTTTTATTGGAATTCGTCTGGGATTGTTTGTCAATCATATCCCCGAAGAGAAAAGTCAGTTTTATGTATTGTGCCCCGTCTATATACGCCAAGGGCTCTCCGTTGAGCATGCTCAACAGCATTCGCTCTCCTTGAGACGATATCAGGATTCCCCTTCCTTCAGGATATTGGGATCCAGAAATAGGAAATGTCACATGGGACAAATCCTCCAGGTAATTGAAGTGCAGTATCCCTGCAGCAGAATCCATCACCTCAGCCAACGGAGATACATGCAAGTTAACTACAAAGTACAAGAAAAATACGTCAGTTTCTATACTAGACCTCATAATCTTGCAGCTTATACCAAAAGGCAACAGTCTGTGCTTTTACGTCAAGACTGTAAAAACTTGACTTTTTACGCTGGAATCTCATTCCAAGGCGTAAAATTCAAGATTGGCAGTATAAACAAAAATCGGACAGTCTGTGTTTTACGCCAGATTGCCAAAGTTTGAGTTATTATGCCGGAATTCTCATCCAGAGTGTCACATTCAAAGTTTGTATATATGCCAAATTTTGACAGTCAAAGCTTTTACGCCAGACTGCGAAGATGTAAAGTTTTTACGCTGACACATTAGAAATGTGGGCGTAAAAGATAAAACATCTCTGTGCATCATCTTTCTCGAAGAGGCTATCAGCACAGAAGATGACCTAGCGCGTTCACGTACAACGTGTGCGAAGGGTTTTCTTCATTTTTGTTATCCCAAAAGCTTTACCTATAATGCCCGGTGCATAGCTCGTCGGTGGGATACTTCGTTCAAAGCGGGGTTTGCCCTGCCCGATGGGAGTCGCTCTTGCTTGGGCAGAGGAGCGAAATGAGGAGGCAGCCTTCTTTCCCTTAGAGGAGGAGATTGGTTTTGGTGCCATTGCTAAAAACTTAGAATGCTACGAGAAGAAACGAAGGAGAGTACTCAAAGAGACGAAGGCTTTCTTTTGCAAAAGACAGATAAAATTTTTTTTCTCTGAAGGCCTTGTGGTATTTATAGAGTTCAGATAAACTCCTCGAATCCCTAACCAAATCTGATATTTAATATTTCGGTTATGATTGGGGACTACGTCATCCTATTATTTAGGGAAGGCGGACAGTCAGCGAATTCAAAAAGTTTTCGTGCAGAACAGATTCGTAATTTTACGCCAAGGAGCTTTTTACGCTCGGGAAGCTACAAATCTACGATTTTACGTTCATGGGCTATAAGTCTATGGTTTTATGCCTGGATGCTTTTACGCTCGGTAGCTTTTACGCTCGAGAGGCTACAAACCTACGACTTCACGCTCAGAGGCTACAAATCTATAATTTCACGCTCAGAAACTTTTTACGTCAGAGGCGACAAATCTACAACTTCACGCTCGGAAGTTTTCTCTTCAGAGGCTATAAATCTACAGTTCTACGCCCGGATGCTCTTATGCTCGGCAGCTTTTACACTCGAGAGGCTATAAACTTACGATTTTACGCTCATCTATACTACGGATCTAGGACTCTCCGTATATCTTAAAATACGCAGGCCAGAGTATGCGTATATCTGAACAATTCTCATGACGGCAAACTACAAGGATTCACGCAGAAGATACTCCTTCTTAGCCTCAAAATATCCCAAGTACCCAAAGTATACAAAGTTCAGCATGGAAAATGACTCTTCTTCTTGGGTCGATTGAAAGTTCATCCAAAATTCAGTCTGAATATTTTCTCTAGAGTTCAAGATAGCGACTCAGTTTAGACGGTTATTTCTTGCCCTATTTCAAGGGATTTTCGAGAAATCATTCTTGAAGATGATAGTCTGGACAAAAATTCTTCTTATCAGAGAAGTGACAAGTTCAGAATTCTATGCAATCCATAGTTCAAAACAGCATAATAGTTCGGATCTTTGACTTAAATTGCTAAATAGTTTTCTACGCGCCCTCAGTTACGCATAAAAGATGAGACGAGATCAGATACAATTTATTAGAGTCAGCGTAAAGTTATTCAGACGGGGCGAAGCTACACATATTCAGACTTCATCACAGCAAAGAATATGGCAAAATCATCAGATGCGTAAAAGAAGACGATTTTATTAATCATGATTACATATGAGGGAAATCTAGTCTACAAAGGGTTTTTTATCTTCATGATTACATATGAGGGAAATCCCGTCTACAAAGGATTTCTCATTCCTCATTAAAAGATCACGCCCAGAATCTGTTCTGTCAGGTTCTCGCATGGGTGGAGATCTTTATCCGTCTTCTATAGTAGTTTATCGACTTCCACAGTCGATGAACAAGAAAATAATTAATGGCGGGAGGATACAAAACTGGGCTTGTTTAAATTACTCAAGAGCCCATCCTCCATACGCTATGACAGATTGAGTTGAGGTTTTAGACACAACTCAATACTGGAAGACAAGGCTAGTTTGTCTACCCTCGTCCATGAACAACGGGAGAAAATATAACTTGCAAGCTGTATGGTCGAATGTGACCCTTCCTCTCTCCTGGACGAATCGCCATATAAAGTTGCTGATTATCCCGAGCAAAGGAAGCTATGATATCCTTCCATGACCCATCATTGCAAAAAACATTTGCTCGAAGATGCCTTCTTTTTTGGCTCCTTACATGCTGGAAGAGCATGATCTTCTTCTTCCTCAAGTTGACCCGACGAACTCTGGCAATCATCTCTGTGTGGTGAAGGAAATATGGGAAGAACAAGTTAACTCATCAGCCTTTTTATAGGCTAAAGAGAACACACCGAATCCCAACAAATCCTTAAAAATTTGCCAAGAAATCAGCCTTGAGGAACGAGTCAGACTTGACTGTTTTATGCTTCAATCAAAGTATTTCAAATTACGAAGAATTTAAAAACTTTGAAGGGGGTCTTATAGAAGCATAAAAAATATGCTGCAGAGTTATACGCAGTATTCTAGTGCTGGACGACGTAAAACATGGCTTCAGAGTCATTGGTGTATAACAGGGCTTCATCGCTAGTACATCATAAAATATAAGCCCCAGAACAACCCGCATAATACAATATTTCCAAACTGCTTCAGCGTAAAAAGGTTGTTACATCGCCACTTTGGTGTAAAAGCCTACTCGCTTTTTAATGCAGTAGGAAGTGTACGAGGAACGCATCGTATTCCTCGAATGAACCTGTCTGATCATGCAGTAAACCTGACTCCTGACAATGAGTACTGCACAACTATCCAAACGACGGCTGTAATGATGGTGTGGCACAAAGACCCAAACCGTCGAGTAGTGACATTTTCCTGATACAAAGTGCTTTTACGCATACAAGGGAATACGTTGTCTAGTTTTACACTGGCAGATATGAGATTTTACGCTCAATAGAAGACAAAACAAACTCCCACGTCAAAAGCTGCTCTATACAGAGCTCGAGGCACGTCTCTGCATTTAATGTGCAGACTAGAAGCACGTCTCTGCATTTAATGCGCAGAATGGGTGGCAGATCTCTGCATTTAATGCATGAGATTTGGTTATATCTCCAAAGACTGGGCGAGCCATAATTACGGCTAATACGTCCACATCATTACCTTTGCACATTACGCCATCGGGCCATTTTCAGCTATAAAGAGAACGCTGTATGTTATCTCCTTGAAATACGCCATCAGGCCATTTTCAGCTATAAGGAGCACGTTGTACGCTATCTTCTTGAAATATGCCAACTCGGTCTATCTTCTTAAAATATGCTAACTCGGTCAAAGAACAGAGAGAGAAGAGCTCAGACAGAGAGTAGTGATCGACGATTTTGGCATCGAGTATCCACTTCCTCTTGCAATCTTTGGAACATCTTCTTCTTTTACAACACTTCTTCATCATCGTGTTGTCCAAGGGACAAAGTGATCGACTGCAGATCAGACTCCTATAGCAATATTTACCCAAATTAAAATTTATACTTGACATCCTCGTATAGGATTAATTGTACTTCTTGTTTGTAAACCTAAGAAACGGTTTTATATAAACCTAGTTTTATTTCTTCTATTTGTTATCAAACATAAATAAAGGGTTGCAATTTGAGGACAACTAGAGTGTATGGAAAAGTGTAGGCTAGACATATGCTGACATAATTTACCAATCGTGATAACTGGCTAGTATATGCCACATATGCCCCCAATACAAGGGCGCTATGTAATATAATAACGTCATATCACTCCAAAGAGTGAGGCATCTGCATAGTATATAACGTCCATATCGCTCCGAAGAATGTGGCATCTGAATAGTATATAATGCCCATATCACTCCGTCGAGTGTGGCATCTGAATAAAGGAAGTGGGTATCCCATACGCCTACTAGTCGTCCTTCCCGCCCAATGATCTATGCATGTTGTATCCACAACACGCCTTAGCTACTACGCCACGGCATTGTAACTCTGGCTTATAGTCTATCGTTAGAACAATAGCCCAACCTTACAACCAAACAAGGACAAGGATTGGACCATCGTGCCACGATAGTCTATGCTCCGCCTACTAATAACTGCTAAGTCTTCTAACATACATCACTATTAGCAGTTATACCCTATCCGTCGTACGACCTACACGTACAGGTGGCCAAACATATACGCAAGTCGTGCCCTACATGAGACTCACAACACGTGTAAGAAATGTGTCAAGGCCTGGGGAGTCATACCAATAACTCTGCAACTTTAGGTGGGTCTACTAGATACTAGGTCAGACACAAGTCCTAACGTCAAAGTATTTGTTGACTGCACCCGAGTCTCTCTCGTACGCACACAGTTATATAATCTAAAATAATAAACATGCAACTAACAATATAACTGAATTTAAATAGTACAACAAAGGCAAGGTATACTTGTCTGGCAAGAGAGCTACAAAGTGTAACGTCCAGATGTTAAACACCAAGAGTCAGAAACTATGGTCTCAGAATGAACGTCTCCGGATGCTGAAATAAACATCACCAACATTTCCAGAATAAGCAAAATAGCTAAAAAATACTACCCTTTCGTCCAATTTGGACATAGGGGCAAAACGGTAATTTCAGGTCAAAACGGACTCCACATGTGGCCAGTTTGCACCGAAAAATATGCCAGGGGTAACGGTCTCTAATTGGGACAAATTATAGGTCAAGCAAACTCTAAATGTCAGTACGAACTCAATAGTATGTCCAAATGTGGATTCCGGTGAGCCAAACACAATTTTGCCCAAAAAGTCAATCGTGGGGCCCGCCAATAGGCGACTTGTTCAACTATCTCAGAATTACGTGAAAATTGGGTCACAGGACCAGCGTGATACCATGAGTCCAGTGGCACAAGTTTTGTCGTATTCTGACGAGCGTGTACTAAATAGCTCCGAATCAGTTTTCGTAGAAGTCCACACGTCTGGGTATACCGTGCATACCTTTCGGTACACTTGGTACACGACGGGGCGGTCCCGTTTGGCAGGGCGCGCTCCGTATCAAAAAATTTTATGTTTCAAAAAACAGGTTTTATGGGTTTTTATCCTAATTTAATTCTGCATACAGCATCAAATAAAATAATTTAATTGACAGGAAAAATCTAGGATAGGTGGTCTTCGTATACCAAAAAGAAAAATCGAATTCGGATCTCTGTGGTGGGGGATACGAGTCCGTGAACATGGATAGTTACAACAGATTTTCTAAAATATAAAAATATGGTTTTTCCTAAAGTTAGCGTCGATTTTTACCTAGTTTTGTGCACTGTTCGAGGTAAACTAATCTACGAGATTGGAAGAGAGATTGGTCGGAATCATACCGGTGAAGACGGGGTAGAGTTTGGTCGAGCGAGGGCGCGGGAAACGAAGCGTGAACACATGTACGCTGTTGATCAAATTCTGTCGCGAGGTTGTGCGCGGTCACGCGGCGGTGGACTCGGGCGGCTCCGGCTGTGTTGGCTTGGCGGCGCGGCGGCTCTGGTCGAGACTGGGCGGCGGTCAGGTAAAGATGGAGAGTGGATTTAGGTTTAGGGTTTTGGTAATTATATAATATATATATAGTGCGGGGGAGCGGGGAAGTGGCTTACACGCGCGGGCTTAGGTATTGCGGCTGCTGTTGTTTCTGTTTCTTAAGGGTTTGCGGGTGGATTTTAGGATATCGGGTTTGGGTAGTCTTTAGGGTTTGGATTTTGATTCATTTTATTTTCTTTTTCTTATTCTTTTTTTTCCTTTCTAATTCTTTTCTCTATTTTTCATTTCTTTTATTCTTTTATAATAAACCATATATATATATATATATATATACGTAGAAATTTCTAGAAATTATATTAGTGCATACCATTAAGCTATCAACTGTCCACAGGGTCTCCTACATGGAATAAATTACGGAAAAACTATAATTGCTCCTAAAATCCTCTAAATGCACCATCACCTAAAATAAAAATTAAATAAATTCTATTTCCACTAATTAGCTCATAATTACTATAAATCAATTAAATAATTAATTAAAATAGTTAATACGATTTTTAGAATTAGGGATTTTACATTCTATCCAACTTATAAAAATTTTGTCCTCGAAATTAAAACTAAGCCACGATAGAAGTCAAGGATGGTATAAGATAGAGATTTGCAGCTTGTTCTGTATCTTCCTCTATCCTAACCTCCATAATTTTCCAATTATCATGGGGATGTTTGGAGGGCTATAATTTGCATCGTTAAAAATGCAAGGCTAGGTTTATATGAGGGGGCGATGTTGCGTTGCACATTCCAAAAACTCATAGAGAAAATTTACATGAACAAAAAATAGGTTTCTTCCTGTATCATGTCCAATGGTGTGGACACCTTATTGTATTTTTACATAAAAGAGCCCAAAATCGGAAAATTGCATAAAGATGGAAATTGGGTTAAGTTAATTAAAATTAATGCGCACGGTGTTCTTGAATTAATAGAAGGACATGGGGATAAAATTTGGTGGGACACAAGTATCATGGACATAGAGGATTCAGTGTTGAATATTATCATAAATTAGTTTGTACGAAACGGGTCAAGATTGTGTCTCCAATTTCGATTGGAACACACAAGGATATAAAGTCGTATTTATTTAGAATTAATTATAAATGTCCGCGACAAATGTTGTGCGACTAAAATATAGCACAAGAGAGCATAATTATAAGTTACACAAAGGTCAAAATGGTAGGCGGCCACGTCTAGAGCAAGGACGTAAAATTTGTAGGTAGGCAGTGGCTAGTGTAGTGCTCCAATTATCGAAGCAACGGTAAGGTACACTATGTGATATAAATATCAAAAAATTAAATAAAATACCGTGTTCTATTTCCAATTGGATACAAACTAGTCCAGTTTCTCTATCTATGCCGAGTAGGTCTAATTTTGGGTGAGGGAGTTTACAATCTACTCAACTTAAAACAATTTCATCCTCAAAATTAAAATAAGGCATAATTTGTTAATTCTTTCACATTCGTATATAAGGCAAGTCAATCACAATCTCTTCCAAAATTTAAAATATATTCTAATCCATCGCAATCACTTTTGAAATTAAGGTAACCTCTATTTAATCAAAATATTTTAATCTCTCCTCGATTTTTTTTAAATAATCACATCCAACTTTAAGCAAAATCTATATGACATCTTCAAGTTTCAAATAGCCCACATAAATTTTTTTTTCCACATCACAATCTCCAACTATCATAATCTCTTTAAAAAAAATAATTCTAATCCAATATTATTCCTATTTTCACTTACGAATTTTGTATTCTTCTAATTTTTAAATTTAATTCACATCCTTAATATTTTAAATAGGTAATCCAACCATTAAAATTTAACTTTTAATTCAAATCATCAATTTTGGAATTCAATCCGTCAATGTTCATGTTTAGAGTTTCATTTATTTTTTTCAAGATTTAAATCGATGATTCAACCTTCCATATTCAAAATTTAAATCATATGCCCAAGTATAAAGGTTTGGTTCGCCATATCAAAGTTTTTCAAATTCATTAATTCATCATTATCTTAATCCTTCTTTTAAAAAATTTCAAAATTAAAATGACTAGCTCCCAATCTAATCTTGCTTGATCACAATCTAAATAAAATTCCTCTCAAGTTGACAATACAACTTCTGCCCCACTTACAATTTACCTATCTATCATATAAGGCTATACACTTAAGAAAAAAATTCCTCAACTTATTTAATTATGCTATTCGATCCTCAAAAATTGAACACCAACATATTACCTATTATATGTTTAATTACGGAAAATTGTCATCAAGTAATGCGGTTGGCCTATGGAGTATATATAGTACTATCTGTATATCAAACTTATACCAAGCATGAGGTTTCGTCTTTCCGAAATAAGGGAAGACAGAAAATAATAATAAGAGTTCAAGGGGGAGGTAATAGAATATAAGTATGGGGATCAAGGCGTTTAAGAAATTCAAAAAGAATTGTCAAGGAAATTATGGATTGAAATCCTATTTGGTAATTTCTTATTTGCATGCTCGTATCAGTATAGTTATGTAACCGATACAATACGCTCAGACATGTCTAGAGGGCAAGTACATTCGTCTACTAGACACTATATATCTCAATCCACGTAAAGTAGTTATGTGAAGGGCGAAGCACACTAAGGTTAGCTAGACCTTAATACACTAATTCTGAAATGTATTAATATATGCATCCACTAATACATATATCATGAACAAGCTCGATAAAAGAATAAGCTTACAAAACTAGGCTATAAAATAGCAGCATAACTCAAGGTAGTACAGAAAATATAAGTACGCTAGATTATGATGAGAGAAGTTACAAAATATGTCAAGTTCACAAAGAAGATCAGACTATACAATCTCTACAGTTGTCATACTAACTCCTTGTCTAAGTTGTTAGTCGACCAAATAGGGTATGGGCCTTTAAGTTCTTACAATTTGGATAAACAATATCTTCTTATGCTAGCATACAGTTAATGTCATTCAGTTATACTTCAATAATATGTCAAGAAGGCAATGTGATACTAGGTTGTGAGGCATACTACCCAACTTATAAAAATTAAACTAATATTGTAATTGTCTTGAGGAATTCTACAGAATAATCTGGTCCAGGTAAATAAAGTAGAACTCTTATTAGGGTATATGGGGAAAGATCTTGGTACTCATTAAGGTCTCTTATTGCATTATATAGGTAATGGTCATCTTAAGTCTTAATCATAGTGCTCATAGAACATGTGTCAACAGTAAGGATGAAAAAGTTACTGGCTCTTAAGTGAAATAGGATATAACTTGTATGGAGGTATGTGGAACATGTTACTTGATTTGAAGCAAAAGGGTAATCATAAAATCATAATCTAATAAACAACTCAAACCATCAAGCTCTAACTATTAAGCACATAAATTCAAAATTTAACATTACAACTATAATCCTAACAACTACGTTTCCTTATCACACAAAACATTACTTGGCCTATAATCAGAAGGGTTAGGTGGCACAAATTGAAAGATTGAAGAAAAGAAAATATAATTAGTCGCCGTACAATAGCGAACACTAAGTTTTCAGAGGAAGAAGATTGAATTTAAATAGAAAGTCTCTAGATAATATCATAGTTTTCTAAGGGGAATATGGCATGCTAGTCTCTATGTTTGAGGTATGATCGAGGATAATGTTATATTCATTCCTCTAGATTTTCTTAGGTGCTGTCTACTAATACCAAGACAAGAATCTAAATTTATAGTTCTAATACTATCTTACTATGAAAGTTAAGTTAGGCCTAATATTTAACCTTGGATTTCTATTGGTTCCTCAATGCTAGGGTCAAACAATATGGTCAGATTTATAGCTAGCCATAGTATTGGCTATACTACTCTTAAGTCATCCCCAATTATCAAGGGATAATGATCACTCAATCTACAGGTAAGGGATGCTAGGGTTCATTAAGTATTCTAACTCAGTGATGTGTCGTTATCCTAGATGTACTCTTAATAGGAAGATTACCCTACTCATTATCTAAAAACAGAGACTTCTATATTCTATGAGAAGGCTATACTAAAGGAACTATTAGGGAAGCATATGAATCAAGCAGGATGCAGCTACTCAAATAGAACAGATTGAAAGAAAGATGAGTCAAAGTCAATTGTGGATGAGATCCTATACTCTAATCCTAGGTGCAGGCTTGATCGATACAGTAACGTAACCGAGATAATATGCTCTTGACTTGCATGGGACACCACTAAAAATATGTCACGTCTTAGTCCCAAAATGCGTAGGACTAGGACACGTAAGCATGCCAGCCGCATGGATATGGCAACTCCAATATATGAAAACCATGGCACATGCGTATGCTGTAATATGAATAGCAATTCACCAGTGGTACAAACTTATCATATGTCACAGGGTATAACTAAATCTTATCCACAAAAATCAAATATAACTGAATAACCAATAACGATGTAACCAGATCTCAATATAAAGTATCTAAGGATGACAGTCAGATGGAAACAAATCCACTGCCAAATTAGAATATAAAATGAACAAGATAAATATCATATAAGTACAACATCTAACAATCATGAGGCTCGAAGAGAGGACCTCCTTAAAATTATTAGTAGCCAGTCTGGATCTGTGCTCCTGCAAATACTCATGAACATCTACACCTGGAAAGGGACCAGGTCCTCAGAGGGACATAACTAGATACATAGAAGCATGCTATAAAGTAAATACTGAATAAATAAAGGGTTGTGCTAACCATCTAAGTAAAATGCAATTTGAGGACAACTGGATTGTATGGGAAAGTATAGGCTAGACAAATGCTGACATAATTCACCAATCGTGACAACTGGCTAGTATATGCCATATATGCCCCCAATACAAGGGCGCTATGTAATATAATAATGTCCTATCACTCCGAAGAGTGAGACATCTGCATAGTATATAACGTCCATATCGCTCCGAAGAACGTAGCATCTGAATAGTATATAACATCCATATCACTCCGTCGAGTGTGGCATCTGAATAAAGGAAGTGGGTATCCCATATGCCTACTAGTCGTCCTCCCCGCCCAATAATCTATGCATGTTGTATCCACAACACGCCTTAGCTACTATGCTGCGGCATCGTAACTCTAGCTTATCGTTTATCGTTAGAACAATAGCCCAACCTTACAACCAAACAAGGACAAGGATTGGACCATCGTACCACGATAGTCTATGCTCCGCCTACTAATAACTGCTAAGTCTTCTAACATGCATCACTATTAGCAGTTATACCCTATCCGTCGTACGACCTACACATACAGGTGGCCAACCATATACGCAAGTCCGTGCCATACATGAGACTCACAACACGTGTAAGAAATGCGTCAAGGCCTGGGGAGTCATACCAATAACTTCGCAACTTTAGGTGGGTCTACTAGACACTAGGTCAGACACAAGTCCTAATGTCAAAGCATTCGTTGACTGCACCCGAGTCTCTCTCGGATGTGCACGGTTATATAATCTAAAATAATAAACATGCAACTAACAATATAACTAAATTTAATTAGTACAACAAAGGCAAGGTACACATGCCTAGCAAATGAGCTGCAAAGTGTAACGTTCAGATGTCAAACACCAAAAGTTAGAAACTACGGTCTCAGAATGAACGTCTCCGGAAGCTGAAATAAATATCACCAATGTTCCCAGAATAAGCAAAATAGCTAGAAAACACTACATGTGGGCCACTTTGCAGGTCAAAGCGGGCTCCATATGTGGGCCACTTTGTACCACATATGGCAAAACGATAATTTCTGGTCAAAGCGGGCTCCACATGTGGGCTACTTTGCACCAAAAAGCGTGCCAGGGGTAACAATCTCTAATTGGGACAAATTATAGGTCAAGCAAACTCTAAATGTCAGTACGAACTCAATTGTATGTCCAAATGTGGATTTCGGTGAGTCGAACACAATTTTGCCCAAAATGTCATCCGTAGGGCCCGCCAATAGGCGACTTGGTCAACTGTCTCAGAATTATGGAAAATTGGGTCACAGGACCAGCGCGATACCACGAGTCCAGTGGTACAAGTTTTGTCGCATTCTGACGAGCGTGCACTAAATGGCGCAAGATTTTGCAAAAGTTGCGATACAGGAAATTTTTCGCAGATACGGGATGATTCCGACGCGCCCACACGTCCGAATTAGTTTTCGCGAAAGCCCACACGTCTGGGTATACCGTGCGCATCTTTTGGTACACTTGGTACACGACAGGGCGGTCCCGTTTGGCAGGGCGCACTCCGTATCACAAATTTTTGTGTTTCGAAAAATAGGTTTTTATGGGTTTTCATCCTAATTTAATTCTGCATACAACATCAAATAACATAATATAATTAACAGGAAAAAATCTAGGTTAGTTGGTCTTCTCATACCAAAAAGAAAAATCGAATTCAGATCTCTGTAGTGGGGGATACAAGTCCGTTAACATGGGTAGTTACAACAGATTTTCTGAAATATAAAAAATATAGTTTTTCCTAAAGTTGGCGTCGATTTTTACCTAGTTTTGTGCGCTTTTTGAGGTAAACTAATCTACAAAATTGGAAGAGGGATAGGTCGGGATTATACCGGTGAAGACGGGGTCAAGTTTGGTCGAGCGATGGTGCAGAAAATGAAGCATGAACACGTGTACGCTGTTGATCAAATTCTGTCGCGGGGTTGTGCACGGTCACGCGGCGGTGGACGCGGGCGGCCTCGGCGGTGCTGGCTGGGCGGTGCGGCGGCTCTGGTCGAGACTGGGCGGTGGTCAGGTGAAGATAGAGAGTGGATTTAGGTTTAGGGTTTTGGTAACTATATAATATATATATAGTTCAGGGGAGCGAGGAAGAGGCTTACGCGCACGGGCTTGGGCACTGCGGCTGCTGCTGTTTCTGTTTCTTAAGGGTTTGCGGGCGGGTTTTAGGATATCGAGTTTGGGTAGTCTTTAGGGTTTGGATTTTGATTCATTTTATTTTCTTTTTCTTATTCTTTTTTTCTTTTCTAATTATTTTCTCTATTTCTTTTTATTTCTTTTATTCTTTTATAATAAACTATATATATATATATATATATATATATATACATAGAAATTTTTATAAATTATATTAGTGTATAAAATTAAGCTATCAATTGTCCACATGGTCTCCTACATGGAATAAATTACGGAAAAATTATAATTGCTCCTAAAATCCTCTAAATGCACCAACACCTAAAATAAAAATTAAATAAATTCTATTTCATCTAATTAGCTCATAATTACTATAAATTAATTAAATAATTAATTAAAATAGTTAATACGATTTTTAGAATTAGGGGTTTTATAGTGGCTATGGTGGTGGTGATGACTTAGTAGTGGTAGTGGTGCTCGGCGGTGGCAGTGGTGGTGGTGGTGATGGTGGTTGTGGTGGTGAGGGTGGTGCTCGGTCGGGTGATGTTAGTGGTGTTTGATGGTGGTAATGGTAGTGGTGCTCGGTGGTGGTAGGAATGGTGATGGTAGCTGTGGTGGTGAGGGTGGTGCTCGGTGGTGGTGATAGTAGTGGTGCACGGTGGTGGTGGGAATGGTGATGGAAGCTATGGTGGTGAGAGTGGTGTTCGGTGGTGGTGATGGCAGTAGTGCTCGGTGGTGGTAGGAATGGTAATGGCGGCTGTGGTGGTGAGGGTGGTGCTCGGTGGCGGTGATGGCCGGAGGGAGAAGGAGATGATGATGATAATGGTTTAGGGTTTCAAGGAGAGGTGAAGAAGAAGAAGAATGGGAAGAAGAAGAAAAAGAAGTATGGAGAAGAGAAAGTCGGCTGTGAGAAGAGGTAGGGGAGTGAGGAGAGAGAGGGTTTTATTGGGGTTAGGGCCGGCCTAGGGATGAGGGTATGTGTCCTAAAATAGGGGGAAAGGGGTGGTTGTGATTGATGGAGGTCAAAGGATGCTGTGCTCTTTCCATGGCTAGGATTAAGTGTGAGTTGATAAGGCTGAATAGTATTATGCAAAAAAAAATAAGAGAGAGAGAGAGAGTGATGACTGGTCATATGACCCAAGGGGTTCTTTATTTGGTTTGCACTAATAGGAGGTTGACACCTTGTATTACTTTTGCATTTGGGTCCCTTAAAATTTGGGGTTTACAAATAAAGGAAAAAAAGTGAGAATTTGATGTAGAAAAATGATGTTTGGTATTTTGTATGATGGAGAGGGTGTTGGTATTTTATATGAGCCTCATGATTGGATGTGAGGATTTAGTTGGGGTTAAGTTCAGTCGGTTTCACCAAATTAATAAATATTGTGTCATATGTGTTCTTAAATAAAATGGTAGTACATGGGGTCTCAATTGGGAGCAACACAAATGTCATGGATGTTATAGGCTTGGTATTAGTCTTGGGCCCTTTAATTGGTTAGACAAAACGGGTTGAGTTTGTGTCCCAAAGATCGATGGAAATGACATAGTTACAAGTCATAGAATTTAAGTTAATTTTTTGTGACCGAAAAGTTGTGCAATTAAAATAGAGCACAAGAGAGTATATTTGTGAGTGACAGAAATGTCATATGCCTAGGTTGGCTTGTCTAGGTCAAGTGTACAAAATTTTGTTGGAAGGTAAAGGCTATTGTTGTGCTCCAAATATTATATAACGGTAAGGCGCACCAAGAGTATTAATTAAAGAACCAGTCTTGATAACCCTAGTCCATAAACAACCTGAAGCTAAACCAAAATTCTCACCATACCCAGTCTACCCAAAAATTGTTGAGGGAGTTTACATAAGACTTGGTCTTGTAATGTATGGTAATTCTTGTTCTCTTCTTCTATTTTATATCGTGTATTTTATCTTCCGTTAGTTGTTATTGTGATTGAGTATTGATTTCCAATTATCATACAGCATATTGTCCTCCAATTGGAGTTAAGATAGCATAACAGGTATCTTATAGATATGGTGTGAGATGTTTAGATAGTATTGTTGACCTAGACCATATTCTACAACCGATGCTGCGGCATAGGCTGGACGTACCTACTTGCTCGTGCCCCTACATCGGGTGTGGGTCGTGACATATTTTTGTGGTGGCCCATACAGGTCCGTCTTCGCAATAGGTCTATGTCATGGTAGTGCAATATCTTAGTTGTACTACTACGATTCAGCGATAGGATAGGATAGGATATAGGATACTAGAATAAGAGCGAATACTCAATCAGAACTAGGAACAATTACAATCTATTGATTCTTGTATCTTTATTATTCTGAATATTATTTCTTCGAAGATTACTGTCCTTCTTTGTTTATATCATATTTTGCTCAATATTGATTCCTTTGTTTTTAATCTATCTTTAGGATGCCATCAAAGATGCGATCCCAGTGCTCGGGTGCAGTGTCAACGAGGATGGTTACGTCGCCGCCTTTGAGGAGGGCAGCAGCAGCCACTACTCCACCAGCTTCATCTCAAAGGGTCACTTTGCCGATTCAAGTAGGAGAGTTAGTTGCAGCTTTCGAAGGTGCTCCACCTCCAGTTTAGAGGACAGTTCCTACAGTACCAAGGGAGCTTCCACCACCACCACCAGTTGATACGGCGTAGGTATTTGCACTCTTTCAACAGATGATGGAGGAACAGAGGGCCCAGGCAGAGGCCCAACTGAGCCAGTCTGAGGTCATGAGGTAGGGCAATAAGAATGCCCACTATCTAGCACTCACCACGGTAGAGAGAGTCGCGACAGTTCAGCCACAAGTCATACCGACTAAGCCTGATCCACAGCAGACGAGGTCGTGGACTATCATTGACTTCAAGAGGATAGGGCCTAAGGAATTTAAGGGCACCGAGGGGTTTTGTATGGGTATGACTGGATCAAAGATATAGATTGGAACTTACGGCTGGTGCAGATTCCAGAGAGCTTGTATATAGAGGCAGCAGGGAGCATGATGTTCGATATTGCTTTGACATGGTTCAGAACAGACACGAGGATCACAGCACCAGGACTGACTTGGGAGACTTTTAAAAAGCTTTTCAAGGCAAAGTTATTTTTGGATGTGGCTCAGAGTGCCTTGGAGAGCTAATTCTAGGACCTCGTCCAGGGGAGTATGACAGTGGACGAGTATGCCACAAAGTTTTATAGACTGGACAAATTTGTGGAGGGACATAATCCCCTAGGGAGAGCCATGAAGTTCAGAAAGGGTTTGATCAGGGAGGTCAAATCCCATACCAGGAGGTATCGTACCGCGATATTCGAGGATATATTGGCGGACGTACAACAGACGGAGGACGACTTGGAGCTCAGGTCTAAGAGGGCGAAGGACACTTCAGGAGGAGCTAGCAGTAGTACGGGTCCCGCTAAGCGACCACACTTCCAACAACCAGGAGCATATCAGCACCAGCAGTATCCTGTGCCAGTTAGGGAACTAGCTCAGCAGACACATCAGTTTCAGAGGCCAGTTTATCAAACCTCATAGCAGCCTCAGGGGTAGATAGAGCGCACTCCCATGTGTGCTTATTATAAAAGGACCAAAAATACTTGGGATGATTATAGGAAGAGGATCGGGGAATGCATATATTGTGGGTCTACTGAGAATCAGGTGAAGGATTACATTTTAGCCCCACACTGGAGAGTTGGAGTTAGGCCACATGTGGCACAGTAGATTGCTCAGCACACGCGAAGGGAGTCAACCCAGCATGGTGGAGTATTCGCGATGACGGTCGAGGAGGCCGATGCTACAGGTGATGGGTTAGCATATTTGGTTATGTTTCTTTCCTTCCTTTCCTTCCTTTCCTTTATTTCCATCTATTATTTGTATGCTTTATTAGTACCTTCTAGCTTGCTATAGTGCTATATTGTAGTTAGTATAGTTAGTACACCCTGATTGAGACGGCAAATCATGACAAGACCATAACCATGCATGTTATGTTCTTTCCAAAAGATTGTGTATTATATGATTTTAGATAGTATTTTCTTGGACCATAATTGATGGGGGTTTGGCCTAGAAGGAGTACGACCACCCTTAAATTTTGAGGACAAAAATTTTCTAAGGGGGATAGGATTGTAACCACCACTTTCCCGGAGAGGGATATTTTTGTCTTTTCCTATTTTTAGTAATATTGTTAATAATGGTATTTCATAATTATTATATTGAGTGGTATTTTATTTTATAATATTTAGTATTGTTACATATGCTTGTGTATGTGATATAGTTGTATGGCTAGATGTTGACCTTTAGTTAGACTAGTTGTTAGTGAACCATTGAACCCAACTAAACTTGTCATGACATAATTAGTGCACCCAATTAGTTAGTCTTAGTTGACCTAATTAATTTAGTGAGAATGGTTAGCAAACCCTTCCTTTAATTATTATAACCTATCTTTAATTAAACTATTTCCTTTATTAAACCTTCATGACTAATTATGAGGGCTTATTGGGAATTTTATATTGCATTAGGGTTAGGAATAGTGGGTGGTTATATTCCTTTATAAGCCCCTCTCTTGATTCATTTGGAAGCCTCCATCAAACCCTAATTATCCTTCTCTAATTTTTCTCTCCATTTGAGAAGAATTCCTAACCTCTTTCATTTACAAATTGATTTCTAACCCTTTCTTTTGTCATCTCAAGGAGGATAGAGCTTGGATTAGCAAAAAGAAAGCATTGGAAGGAGAGAAGCTTGAAGGAGGTGTCCATTCTTGAGGATTGTGTCCACTAGTGCCTTTACATTGGGAATCCATCTCCCAATAGATAAAATATAATATTAACCCTTGTATTTGCATCTAAATATTATAATTAGTCATTTAGAATCCACCCTTATATTAGGACTACCCATGGGGAGAAGCTTAAGCTTTATTGGACCCATTTGGAGACTTTTACATAGGGTTTTGTGTCAATTTTGGAGAAAACCCGAGATTGGCACACTAAGTGTTTGTTATTAGGATAAATATGTCTAATTAGACTTGTTAGAGTATTATGAGACTAGCTATATGTCTACAATTGGATACGAGTAGGCTGTATCACAAGGTTTTGTGATATAGGGTAATTGGAGGATTTTTCTTCGACACGGGTGCCACACACATGTCATATTATATAATGATACATGGAATGGCTTGCTAATACTTAGATTAGATTCTATTCCTTATTTAGAACTTGTGGCAAGGCTTTGGGTTGATTTTGGATAGGTTTGGGGTGCGTATCATGAGGGTATCCTAGCGTATCGATTGGGTGCACCCCAAGTGTTCATGAGAATGCCAATTGGCCATTTTTGACTTAATATTTAGTTGTACTTAGATATACTTGTGTATATTTATTCTAGTTAGTTATATTTATGATTATATATATATATATATGTGTGTGTGTGTGTGTGTGTGTGTGTGTGTGTGTGTTTGTATATGTGTGTGTGTATGTATTGGTTGGGAGTGTGTGTATGTGTTTTGTATATGTATAGGCACATGGGGGGAGAGTCAAGCAATAATCAACAGCAATCATAAATAAGCAGCAATAAACAACAGCAACAATCAGCAATAAGCAGAAGCAAACAACAGCAACAGCTGCATAAGTAGCAGCAATCAGCAGCAGCAACTGCAAGAAACAGTAGCAAGCAGCAGCAATAGCTGCTTTAGACAGCTAGCAATGTATGTGAGTCGAGTATTTGAGTTGGGTTACATTATGATATCTTTAAGGCATTAGCAAGGAGGTTAAGGTAATGAGAAGTCCAGAATGTTTTGAGAATTTGTAGTAGGTAGTATTAGCTCCTAACCTGGGGAGAGTTTTATTGCAAGCAGATAAGCTCATGAGCTCAAATTCAGTAAGGAAGCAAGATGCAGACATAGTGGAAGGGTGAAGATAGGTTGACAGTAAGGTATGCATGTTAGATGTTAGTGTGTTCATATATTAGATTGGTTGGTTAATTAGTTAAGTTAGTTATGAGTTATTGTGTTTAGTAGTTAGTTGTTAACTAGTTTTAAGTTAGTTAGCTATATATATAGTGTTAGCTTTTGTTAAGTTATTTAACTATTAGTATGTTAGAATGGTTTGAGAAGTTAGTTAATGGTGGTATTAGTTGTTATATGTAAATGTTAGATGTTATGATAGTTAGTAGGTTAGTTGATAACTTAAGTTATTATTAGTTAGTTAACATGTTAGCTACTATGAGTTAATGTTAGTATGAGTTGTATATATATAGATTGGTAGAAAAGTTAGTATTAAAGTTAGATGTTAAGTTAGATATACATGTTAGTTTGTATATATATGTTGGTCTATATATAGACTAGTTAGTAGATATTAGTTGAGTTAATGTTAGTTCTAGTTACCTTGAGTTACACAAGATAATGATAAGGTAATGACTTTACCTCTAGGTATTGTTAGTGAGTATCAAGAGGGTAGCTAGGTTGTGATACCAAGATGGCTCAAAGCCAAGGTATTCATATAGAGTTAGTATTAACTAGGATAACTAGTATATAATGTATATTGTGTATCTTGCGATGCTATAAAGTTATGATACTTTAGTATCCTAATATAGCTAGTATGGCCTAGATAAGTAGTGTATGGACTCAATAACCTAGAGGTGGACTCATACAACCTAGAAATAGCCAGTTTAATTAAGTTTGGTTATCTTGACCTAGTCTTGACTTAGAAAATCATATTTTAGCTCTGTTAAGCATGTTTATTACTTTATTACACCAAATGACATGGATATAGGTCTGTAAGGCACCAATACGGATACAGTTTAAAATTCATTGCTCTGGACTACAGGTGAGTACATTTTTTGATAGTTTCCTTACTTGATAGTTATTATAATACATATATTTAGTGATATCTTATTTGATTCCTGACACGATGGTTACACAGACTGGTATATAGTGGATCCTTATCATGAGATATTATTCTATCATGATTACCTTGTATATCTCATGACCGTAATTATCGTGTTCGTATTATACACTACTAAAATATGATAAAATAGCGATATTTTAGCGACGTCATAATAAAATGTTGCTAATATTAAAGACTTGAGCGACTCCAAAAATAAATGTCGCTATATGTCGCTGTTGGTGACATATAGCGAAGCTTAGCGGCAATACTTCAGTTTTTTAAAAGAATAGTCGCTATAAGCTTCTTTAAGGTCGCTAAACATCGCTGAGTTTTTTGATTTAGCGACGTTTAGCGACGCATTTAGGACGTTGATTTTTTTGATTTTTAGTGACTTTTTTAGCAACTTCTAAAACATCGCAAACTTTTGAATTACCGACGTTTAGCGACATCTATTTATGACGTCGCTAATTTTTTTATTAGCGTCGTCATTGTAGAAGCATGAAAAATATGCTGCAGATCTATACGCAGCATTTCAGTGCTGTATGGCGTAAAACATGACTTCAGAGCCATCGACGTACAACAGAGCTTCATCGCTAGTACAGCGTAAAATATAAGCTCCAGGACAATCCGCGTAATACAGTATTTCCAGGCTGCTTTGGCATAAAAAGTTTGTTAAATCACCCTTATTGCGTAAAACTTATCTGCTTTTAATGCAGTGGAAAGTGTACGAGGAACGCTTCGTATTCCTCGAATGAACTTGTCAGATCATGCAGTGAACCTGACTCCTGACAAAGAGTACTGCACGACTACCCAGACGACGGCTGTAATGATGGTGCGGCACAGAGACCTAAACTTTCGTTTAGTGACATATCCTTGATACATAGTGATTTTACGCATACAAGGGAATACGCTGCCTAGTTTTATACAGGCAGATGTGAGCTTTACGCTCGTAGAAGATAAAATAAACTGCCACGTCAAAAGCTGCTCTTCGTACAGAGCTCGAGGCACGTCTCTGCAGTTAATGCGCAGAATGGGGGCAGATCTCTGCATTTAATGCACGAGATTTGGTTCTATGTTCAAATACTGGACGAGCCATAATTACGGCTAATACGTCCACATCATCATCTCTGCATATTACGCCATCAGGCTATTTTTAGCTATGGGAGCATGTTGTACGCTATCTCCTTGAAATATGCCACTTGGCTATTTTTAGCTATAAAGAGTATGTCGTTGCTATCTCCTCGAAATATGCCAACTCAGACTATTTGGTCCTGAATACGCTCAAGACCTCAGTCAAGGAAGGAGGACCGGCTATCTTTTACGCTAGCTACCTATCCATGCAGCATCAGGCTTCTACGCCTACAAGGCTTCTACGCCTATTTGTCTTCTACGCCAACCTGACAACTATTTAGCTTCTATGCCATGGTCACAGTTATTGGCTTCTACGCCAACCTTTTCTACGTGAGGGACAGCTACCTACGTGGCTTACATGCCGTGATCTTCGCAGTAGTTATACGCATTATCTTACCATGGGACACGCATCACACGCAGATTCAGAAGATCATTTATACGTGGATGGCAGTTATTATAACCGTCCCATAAAAAGTGTCATACTCTCCACTATCCGACTTCTACGCTGACTGGACGGTTGCTGTCATCAAACCCTATAATTAGAGACCTCTATTGACAGAGGTCCAGGGTCGGAACAAGGTCGCAAATTCTAAGGTCGAAGAAATCGAAGAACAGAGAGAGAAAAGCTCAGACAGAGAGTAGTGATCGACGATTTTGGCATCGAGTATCCACTCCCTCTTGCAATCTTTGAAGCATCTCCTTCTTCTACAGCACTTCTTCATCATCGTATGGTCCAAGGGACAAAGTGATCGACTGCAGATCAGACTCCTATAGCAATATTTACCCAGATTAAATTTTGTACTTAACATCCTCGTATAGGATTAATAGTACTTCTTGTTTGTAAACCTAAGAAAGGGTTTCGTATAAACCTAGTTTTATTTCTTCTGTTTATTATCAAACATAAAATGGCGACTCTGCTGGGGACCTCTTTCTCATCTGACGAGAAAGCAATTGCTCAACACGATGCAGTATCAGTAGGATCAATGAAGAAGACCTTGGTCGGCCAGTTCGACCAATCTGCCTACGAAGATATGCTTCGAGCAGGGGGTAGCTCTCACTCTCTCTCTGTCCAAGATAACAGGAAACTGTGTAAGGTGTGGATGACCCGGACATCCCCTACCATTCTTGTCGACTCTCTGATCTCTCCGACCAACGAGGTTGTAGCATCGCTCCCTCCATGCCTTGTGCGTAAAACTCAGTCTTCTGTCGCTGATGGGACAGACAAAACTTCTGGCAATGCCTTAACGCCAATCCAGAAGTCCACTACGTGCCTTACACGTAAAACTCAGTCTCTCGTCACTGACGGGGCAGACAAAACTTCTGGCAATGCCTCAACGCCAATCCAGAAGCATACATCGCGCATTGTGCGTAAAAACTCGTCTCCCATCACTGATGGGACAGACGTAGTTTCTGACAAGGCCTCAGCGCCAAGTCAGAAAATTCAAATATGCTCCGTGCGTAAAAATATTACTCTTACTCAAAAGGAGGCAGAGAGTCCCTGCAATCTACGCAAGGGAAAACAAGTGGCGGACTACTCAACTTCTTGGCCTTTACGCCAGCAAGAGAAGAATATGCCCACTCTCCAAATTATGCGAGAAGCTGATGGCCGATTGAGGACTTCCTCAGTATTTTGCCAACCTGAGCAGAGTTCCAAATTACGCCAGGTCAAGCCCCTTAGCGTAAAGAAAGCCCAGTTTGCAGATAGATATGCTCCTCATGGATCATGTGTTGCTCATATGGCTGAACTGCTGTATTCCTACGACAGGAAAAGGGTTGGGGTTCCCAATATCCGCATTCCAACTAGTGTAAACAAGAGGAACAAGCCTTCTTCTTCTTCCATTAATCTTCCTGACTTGCGAGAATTCTTGATCCAGAAATACAAAGACAGGAGTCATAACCAGGATTTAGTTTCTCTAACTGTCAAACGTGGGAAGATCATGTGGGAAGATATGTCAACATCTAATATCGTCATGACTTATGGACCACATGAAGATTCTGTCTTTATTGTCCTGCCAACTCGCAACGATCAGCATCTAATAATCTTCGGTCGGATGCGGAATAGACTGATTGTACAAGAAGAATCTCGCAAATTTGATGCTAGAAAAATATAAATCCACAGGTATAGCCCACAAGCTTTAAAGATTATACAAAGCATGGGTTATGATTTGAAGTTGAAATAAGGCCTCAACTATGGGTAAGGCAGACGAACATCGTTGCAAAGTAATTCTTACTGTCAACAAACTCGTTTTGGGTTGGGGTACACTGCATCTCTTGCAAACTCTAAATCTCCTGAGGTTGATCCTGTAATACCAGAGGCAGGTCCTTCTAAATCAACTTTTGTGTCTGGGGGTAGCCTACCTCGACAAAATAAGGCAGCATCCAGAACAGGGGATAGAATTCCCTCTTAGTCCGAAGATGATGCAACGATGACGATCTTCCCGGAAGACCATAAAACTCAGGCATCACGAGCCCGAAGGCTGAAAGGGACTTTCTCCTTCAATGAAGATGACATCATTGAAATCTTCAATATGTTGATGAAGGAATACAAACTTTTGCCACCCAATATCAGATACCCTGAGAGGGCTGGCAAAGTTGAGGACCCTAATTATTGTCTCTTCCATCGGTACATTCATCACCCTACAAGGGCCTGCTATGTATTGAAAAGAAGAATTCAGGAGTTGATCGACGCCAAAGTCATCACTTTTCATCTGTAAACGAGGGGATAATCACTGCAAATTGATTTCACTTTAAAGTGACAATTTGCTCCCTCCAGAAAATACCAGATGATGAATCCTTAAAGTTTCCCCAGTGGATTCTTCAGGTCTATCCCCACTCAAGAAAATCACTCTATAGTGAATTTTTTGGGCAGGAGTAAATGTCCATATTACCTCTGAACTATTGTCTAAATATTTCATTATCTCCCCAGCTGAGTTTGTCATGTTCATATTACCTCTGAACAAACTATCCTGGTCTGACTATCGATTATCATGTCTATATTACCTCTAATATCAGTTGTCATCTCAACTTAATGCCCGTACTTAACTCTAAGTATGTCAGTGGTGTTGAGTCTACAAAAAATGCCATGTCCATATTACCTCTTAGCAGATATGTACCTCCATCCCCAATGGAGTCACAATCCAAAAGTTTGTCATGTTCATATCACCTCTGAACAAACTTTCCTGGTTTGGCCATCGATTATCACGTCCATATTACCTCTGATATTGGTTGTCATCTCAACTTAACACCCGTACTTAACTCTAAGTACGCCAGTGGTGTTAGGTCCACAAAAACTGCCACGTTCATATTACCTCTGGCAGGGCTTGTCCTAAACTTATTACTTGCACTCTCGTACGCAAAAAATAATAAGTCCAAAAAAAAATTCCCCTGTGGAATGCCCGTAATGGAAAAATAAAATGTTTATGTCCATATCACCTCTGAACTATCATCATTTTTCCAGCGAAGAAAGAGTTAGTCTCTTTTCATCCCTACGGAGTCGTATATTATCGTGTCTATATTACCTCTGTCAGGATTTGTCTCAAACCTATTACTTGCACTCTCGTGCACAAAAAGTAATGGGTCTACTAAAAATCCACCAGTGGGATATCCTCAAAAAATACAGTATCATACTACGTCCATATTACCTCTAGTACAATATTCGTAATGCGTACAAACAATCATAAAGAAATGGGAGGGTCCTTATATGATTGTAAACAATGCTTACAGATTAGCCAAGCCTAATAGAAATTTGGTAATATCTATTACCAACTGCAAATTTTCGAAGAAGTACTATACCTGATCTCCTTCGTTTAACGGAGTATGACGAAGATCTTATTCTGACGATATCATGCACAAAGGTTAGTTGGATCATATTCTATCAGGTTCATATGACCTCCGAATAGATATCCCTAACTAATTTATAAACTTGTCATGTTAATGACACCTCTGATAGTGTTTATTATACAAATTTAGTTGGATTATATTCTTTCAGGTTCGTGTTAACTCTGAATAGATTTACATTCAGCAAAACCTTAACAAAAGTATGTCATGTTAATGATACCTCTGATTTCACTTTTATCATAGCCTATCATATTCTAAAATGATGGGTCCACAAAGTCAGAAAATGTGTCTTTATTATCTCCGAGAAATTACAGGAGAAACAAGAAAGTACATCATTTAGGAGGAGCAGTTAAGTCACGAAACTGCTGTGCCAGAGAGGCTATTCTCTCATCCCTGGAGTTCAAGACGTCGGCGCGAGCCCGCTCCAACCTTGCCGCCTCATTGTTCAAAGCAGATAGCTTGGACCGAGCATGTACAAAACCTGCATGGATGACACCCACATGTGTCAGGTTCTACTGAGCCATCTCCATTCGATCCTTCAATACGTCATGAGCTGTTGATAAAGAGAAAGCCTTCTTCTTGGCCTTTGTGGATCCTCGCTGCCTCTGCCTCAAAATCGGCCTCGTACTGAGTCAGCTGGGGAATGACATATTCTAATTCGGCACGCTCTTGATCCATCTCCTGTTGCTGTTACTGGACGGATTTGTTCAGAGATTCCATTTGCCCAGCAAGCTCTATGGTTAAGGAGTCATACCTAGCTTGAACGAGACCGTCAATGCTGCCTTGAGATAGCTGCAAATAATTATTAATGGGTTGTTCCAAACCATTAACTATCTGCTCCAGTGCATCAACTCTCACAGCATCGTTGAAGTCTCTGATCGGCATTATCGCAAACTAGGAGGACCTCCGCAGAGCCTCAAAGCCTAGATTCTTCTCCGGCACCATCGATATCAACGTTCTCAAAGTGGTATAAAAAATACTAGTATACTGCTCAATCAACATGGCGAGATCCGAATGGACGCTGGGAGTGGCTGCAATATCGGCGAATCCCCTTCCAGGAATGACTGCAGAGGGTGTTGTCACAGTCGTCGCTTCAGCAGATGGAGCAACAAAAGAAGAAGTGCCAACAACGGTCGAAGTGGCTGGCGCACTCAAAGGAGGCATACTCATAATGACAGGCTCATCCTCCTCTCGAGATATCGAAACCATTTCGGGCGAGCCGGCACCCAAAAACGTTTCCTCTTCAAAGTCAGGCACCTCCGTGTCATAGACAGGAGCAGAAACAAAGCCAAAAGTTACGTCGAAGCTGCCCTCCCCATAGATGTCTTTCCCTGAAAAGAAGACAAGAGAAAGTTAATATCAACATGATGTTAATTTTTCTAAAAAGAGGCATAAAGACGACATTTACCCATGGCCGATGGTGTATATGTAGCGTCTGCAGCCAGTACAGCTAAATCATTTTTTAATGATGCTAAGCGAGCTATCATACCAGGAGAGGAGGGTGCACCAAATGATGACTGAGGGTAGTCATCCAAGTCTTCACCCAGATCCAATCGAGGTTCACCAGGTAGAATCTTGTTGGGTATACTTACAGATGCGGCAGGGGTTTCTTCCATTGCTGGGCTGGATAAAGATATCCCTATTTGGCTCAGCCTTGATGGCGATCTCGTACCACTACCTAAAGCGGTAGCAGTGACAGCAGCCTCGAGCAAAGATTCTCCGACACTGCCAGCCAGAACTGTAGAGGTTCCCTCTCTAAAAGGCGAGGAACCTCTAATCAAAGGATCTTTCCCAACAGGGGAAACAGCAGGCTCACTGCTAGGAGCCTTATGACTGGAAGTCCTAACAGGACCACTAACAGTCTTCTTTTTCTTACGAGGGGAAGTCTCCTTCGGAATAGGAATCCTTCGCTTACCAGAGATAACCAGAGGCTCTGCAGGCGGAGGTATTTCGCCTCTCGGTACTGCCAACAAAGGCTCATCTCGATTGACAGAGTCTTCTTCTTCGTCAAATGAAACTGATGGGACTTTCTCTCTCCCAGCGAACTTAGAAGAGGGCATCCTAAAACTTCCACGCATATCAAAATCGTGATGGAAGGTGTTGATGGCCACGTAAAACTGGACGTACGAGTGGAGGATGCGCAACTCCATGAAGAGTAAAGTCGCGGGCATAGTAAAAGCTGCTCCAGTGCAGCCCATTATGAAGTACCGCCACCCTCTCGCTCCATCAATAAGTCCACCCTTGGACTTGAAGCTGGTGATGGCATTGCCCAAGTGCAATTGGTCATATCCAAACTGCCTGGCGAACCGACTAGGCAGGTAGTGCTCCAAGAAGCATTGGTCTCCACTTCTATACTATAAATGGGAAGGTCTAATGCAGACCAACCAATTAAAAGCTTCAAGAGAAAAAATGGTCTGCCCTTCACCTGAGTCCTGAAGCCTGCTCCCCTGTTGATTGAGATGTACAGTGGGGACAGTGCAGAAGAGCTTCCAGCTGTGAGCAAAATTTAACGCTCGCCGATAGTCTAAAATTGTAGTCACGTTCCAGGCAGAATTCTTGTAATTCAACAAGAAATTACTCCCCGAACTACTGCCAGAGCCGGAAGACATCACCCTGGGATTATGAAGAATTAACCATCCCATCAAATACAGGAACGGTAATTATACCCTGGGAAAGCTGTCACGCCGTGTTTCATCGGCAAGCAGCCCATCAGTAATGGCCCTCAGGCCAGCTTGTAAGCGGCATACCATGGCAAAGAGCAGGCCCAGTCTTGCCCTGAACACCAAACGTACTGCAGGCCATAAGGTATTGCGGTGAATACGATTCGAAGATGCAATGCCGGGTACTACCAGTCGGCGCAGCCATATAGAGAGGAATCCAACCAGTTGAGCTTCCTTGGATAGAGGCCTGCGACAATGCCTCAAATAACTGTATGCTTCAGTGCCCACAGGATATTTCCCTATCCCTTCGTCGAGATTTTGATATGAAGCCCCAGCGTCTTCAATAAGGTTATCGACTACTTGAGCACTAAGCACGCTCAGAAAGCTCAAAGGCCTATCCCTGCTATCCACGACTTTGTCTGGCTTAGCAGCCCTGGCCTGATAGAAGAAGAGGTAGGATGCCCATTTGTTGGTATGAGCCAAATCAGAGGGCTTATTATAGAAGGCGGTGTACGCTAAATAGTGACACATCAGCTCCTGGTACACTGCCACTACCCGAGGGTCTGTATCCCCCAGCTCCCTGTTAGTGGGAACATACTCTTCATAAGGAGTATCCCCATCGGCAATCTTGAAATTTCTGCTATCTCGTGGAGGGCCAATCCCAGCTCCCCTAGCGGAGTGGCAGAAGTCCCGATGATCGAGATATACCGCTCTATCAGAGCCAAAAACAGGTTGGGGTTGAGAGGTAACCCAACACTGGTAGCACTCACAGCCGCGTACAGACCAATGCTCTCCATCTCAGTCTGAAAATGCTTCAGGGCCCAGGCAGCTAAACGAGCCCATCGAAGATTTGTAGGGGTAACCCACCCATTGGTCCGAGGATTAACCTTGGGGTATACTCCTCCATGACCCATGAAGTTATTACAGAAAGTTGATAATTGGACTAGTTGAAGCAGTGAAGTGTCTTCACTCAAGATACTGCCCGGATACAATCCCCTGAACGACATGATCGGGCTGGAAGGGCGGCTTACAAATGACCCTTGGTTGGATCCTTTCTGGCTGTGAAGATTGGTAGTCAGGGTCCACGACATCCTCCTGGGATGCATGGCATGGAAGAATGCCGAGATGGGGTAATCTCTCAGCATCCTGGGCAGATACAGGACCAGGCCCCTGGCAGGAAAAAGCCAGTTTTCCTTCTTGGGCTTCGTCTGGGATTGTTTATCGATCATATCCCCGAAGAGAAAAGCTGGTTTTATGTATTTTGCCCCGTCTATGTACGCCAGGGGCTCTCTGTTGATCATGCTCAACAATATTCGCTCCCCTTGAGACGATATCAGGATTCCCCTTCCTTCAGGATACTGGGGTCCAAAAATAGAAAATGTCACATGGGACAAATCTTCCAGATAATTGGAGTACAGCATCCCAGCAGCAGAACCCATCGCCTCAGCCAACGGAGATATCTGCAAATTAACTACAAAGTGGAAGAAAAACAAGTTAGTTTCTATACTAGACCTCACAATCTTGCAGCTTATGCCAAAGAGCAACAGTTTGTGCTTTTACGCTAAGACTGTAAAAACTTGAGTTTTTAAGCTGGAATCTCATTCCAAGGCATAAAATTCAAGATTGGCAGTATACACAAAAATCTGACAGTCTGTGTTTTACGCCAGACTGCCAAAGTTTGAGTTATTACGCCAGAATTTTCATACAGAGCGTAACGCTCAAAATTTGTAGTATACGCCAAATTTTGACAGTCAAAGCTTTTACGCAAGACTGCGAAAATATAAAGTTTTTACGCTGACACATTAAAAATGTGGACGTAAAAAGATAAAACATCTCTGTGCATCATCTTTCTCAAAGAGGCTATCAGCACAAAAGATGACCTAGCACGTTCACATACAACGTGTGCAAAGGGTTTTCTTCGTTCTTGTCATCCCAAAAGCTTTACCTATAACGCCCGGTGCATAACTCGTCGGTGGGATACTTCGTTCAGAGCGGGGTTCACCCTGCCTGATGGGAGTCGCTCTTGCCTGGGCAGAAGAGCGAGAAGAGGAGGCAGCTTTCATGCCCTTGGTCGTGGAAAATTATTTCGGTGCCATTACTAAAAACTTAGAGTGCTCAGAGAAGAAACGAAGGAGAGTACTCAAAGAGATAAAGGCTTTCTTTTGCAAAAGACAGATGAAAAGTTTTTCTCTGAAGGACTTGGGGTATTTATAGAGTTCAGATAAACTCCTCGAATTCCTAACCAAATCCGATATTTAATATTCGGTTATGATTGGGGACTACGTCAGCCTATTATTTAGGGAAGGCGGACAATCAGCGAATTCAAAAAATTTTCGTGCACAGCAGATTCGTGATTTTACGCTCGGGAAGCTACAAATCTACGGTTTTACGCTCAGAGGCTATAAGTCTATAGTTTTACGCCCGGATGCTTTTACGCTCGGTAGCTTTTACGCTCGAGAGGCTACAAACCCACGACTTCACGCTCAGAGGCTACAAATCTATGATTTTACGCTCAGAAGCTTTTTACGCTCAGAGGCGACAAATCGACAACTTCACGCTCGAAAGTTTTTACTTCAGAGGCTATAAATCTACAGTTCTACACCCGGATGCTCTTATGCTCAGCAGCTTTTACGCTCGACAGGCTACAAACTTACGATTTTGTGCTCATATACACTACGAATCTATGACTTTCCGCATATCTTAAAATACGCAGGCCAGAGTATGCGTATATCTGAACAATTCTCATGACGACAAACTACAAGGGTTCACATAGAAGATACTCCTTCTTGGCCTCAAAATATCCCAAGTACCCAAAGTATACAGAGTTCAGCATGGAAAATGACTTCTTTTTGGGTCGATTGGAAGTTCATCCAAAATCCAGTCTAAATATTTTCTCTACAGTTCAAAATGGTGACTCAGTTTTGACAACCATTTCTCGCCCTATTTCAAGGGATTTTCGAAAAATCATTCTTGAATATGATGGTCTGAACAAATTCTTCTTATTAGAGAAGTGACAAGTTCAGAATCCTATGCAACCCCTCATTCAAAACAACAGGACAGTTCGGATATTCGACTTAAAATGCTAAAACAGTTTTTCTATGTGTCCTCGGTTACGCATAAAAGACGGGATGAGATCAGATACTATTTTTATCAGAATCAGCGTAAAATTATTCAGACATGGCAAAACTACACATATTCAGACTTCTTCACAGCAAAGAATATGACAAATCATCATATGCATAAAAGAAGACGATTTTATTAATCATTATTATATATGAGGGAAATCCAGTCTACAAAGGGTTTTTCATCTTCATGATTACATGATTACATATGAGGGAAATCCTGTCGACAAAGGGTTTCCCATCCTCATTTAAAGGATCACACCAAGAGTTTATTCTGCCAGGTTCTCGTATTGGTGGAGATCTTTTCGTCTTCTACAGCAGTTCATCGACTTCCACAGTCGATGAACAAGAAAATAATTAATGGCGGGTGGATACAAAACTGGGCCTGCATAAATTATTCAAGAGCCCATCCTCTATACGCCATGACAGATTGAGTTAAGGTTTTAGACCCAACTAAATACTGGAAGACAGGGCTAGTTTGTCAACCCTCGTCTACCAACAATGGGATAAAATACAGCATACAAGCTGTGTGGTCGAATATGACCCTTCCTCTCTCCTGGACGAATTGCCATATGAAGTTACTAATTATCCCGAGCAAAGGAAGCTATGATATCCTTCCATGATCCATCGTTACAGAGGATATTTGCTCAAAGATGCCTTCTTTTTTGGCTCCTTACATGCTGGAAGAGCATGATCTTCTTCTTCCTCAAGTCGACCCGACGAACTCCGACAATCATCTCTGTGTGGTGAAGGAAATATGGGAAGAACAGGTTAACTCATCAGCCTTTATATAGGAAAAAGAGAACACACTGAATCCCAACAAATCCCCAAAAATCTGCCAAGAAATCAGCCTCGAGGAACGAGTCAGACTTGACATTTCATGCTTCATTCAAAGTGTTTCAAATTACGAGGAATTTGAAAACTTTGAAGCGGATCTTGTAGAAGCATAAAAAATATGCTGCAGATCAATACGCAACATTTTAGTGCTGTGTGGCGTAAAACATGACTTCAGAGCCATCGGCGTACAACAGAGCTTCATCGCTAGTACAGCATAAAATATAAGATCCAGGACAATCCGCGTAATACAGTATTTCCAGGCTGCTTCGGCATAAAAAGGTTGTTACATCGCCTTTATAGCATAAAACTTATCTGCTTTTAATGTAGTGGGAAGTGTACGAGGAACATTTCGTATTACTCGAATGAACCTGTCAGATCATACAGTGAACCTGACTCCTGACAAAGAGTACTGCACGACTACCCAGACGACGGCTGTAATGATGGTGCGGCACAGAGACCCAAACCGTCGTTTAGTGACATCTCCTTGATACATAGTGCTTTTATGCATACAAGGGAATACGCTACCTAGTTTTATACAGGCAGATGTGAGCTTTACGCTCAGCAGAAGACAAAACAAACTGCCACGTCAAAAGCTGCTTTCGTACAGAGCTCGAGGCACGTCTCTGCAGTTAATGCACAGAATGGGGGTAGATCTCTGCATTTAATGCACGGGATTTGGTTCTATTTTCAAAAACTGGGCGAGCCATCATTACGGCTAGTACTTCCACATCATCATCTCTGCATATTACGCGATCAGGCTATTTCCAGCTATGGGAGCACGCTGTATACTATCTCCTTGAAATACGCCACTTGGCTATTTTCAGCTATAAGGAGTACGCCGTTGTTATCTCCTCGGAATACGCCAACTCAGACTATTTGTTCCAGAATACGCTCAAGACCTCAGTCAAGGAAGGAGGACCGGCTATCTTTTACGCTAGCTACCTATCCATGTAGCATCAGGCTTCTACACCAACAAGGCTTCTACGCCTATTTGGCTTCTACGCCAACCTGACAACTATTTGGCTTCTACGCCATGGTGACAATTATTGGCTTCTACGCCAACCTTTTCTACGCGAGGGACAGCTACCTACGTGGCTTATATGCCGTGATCTTCGTAGCAGTTATACGTATTATCTCATCATGGGACACGCATCACACGCAGATTCAGAAGATCATTTATACGTGGATGGAAGTTATTATAACCGCCGCGTAAAAAGTGCCATACTCTCCACTATCCGACTTCTATGCCGACTGGACGGTTGCTTCATCAAACCTTATAAATAGAGACCTCTATTGACAGAGGTCCAGGGTCGGAATAAGGTCACAAATTCCAAGGTCGAAGAAATCGAAGAACAGAGAGAGAAGAGCTCAGACAGAGAGTAGTGATCGACGATTTTGGCATCGAGTATCCACTCCCTCTTGCAATCTTTGAAGCATCTCCTTCTTCTACAGCACTTCTTCATCATCGTGTGGTCCAAGGGACAAAGTGATCGATTGCAGATCAGACTCCTATAGCAATATTTACCCAGATTAAATTTTGTACTTAACATCCTCGTATAGGATTAATAGTACTTCTTGTTTGTAAACCTAAGAAAGGGTTTCGTATAAACCTAGTTTTATTTCTTCTGTTTATTATCAAACGGTCATTAGTAGACGTCGCTAAATATCGCTAAAATTTTCAATATAGGGTTCAGGATTTTATTTTCCTCCATTCTGTCGAACAATTTCAGCAAATTTTGAACCTTCCCCCTTTTTCCCCCTCTCCGGCGAAGTACCCCCCTTTGGCGTCCGCCACAACCCCCCTACTCCGACGTTCCGCCATCCCTACCCCCCCTCTGGCTCCACCAAAGCCCCCTACTCTTGCTCCCCACCCACCGAGTGGCCCCCTCCCGTACGGCTCCTCCCTTCCGGCGTGGCTCCTCCCCTCCGACGACCACGGTCTTCTCCTCCTCCTCTAAGTAAATCCTAACCCTCTCTCTCTCTCTCTCTCTCTCTCTCTCTCTCTCTCTCTCTCTCTCTCTCACACACACACACACAGATGCAGACACGATATGACACAAATACAGACACGACACACACACATTGACTTTCTATCTATCTCTCTATCTATCTCTCATACACACACACACACACACACAGATGCAGACACGATATGACACAAATACAGACACGACACACACAAACATGACACAAACATTGTCACATAGGGTGTAAACCATAACCCTAACCATATCTTTCTCTCTCTCTCTCTCTCTCTCTCTCTCTCTCTCTCTCTTTCTCACATATATGGACACAATATTTTAGAGCAGATACGACACATACACAGACATAGACATGATACTGGATACGGCACAGATACATACACTGACTGTTGTTACCAACAACTTATCAGACTACTTTTTACCAAATATAATCCACTATTAGAAGGTGTTCCATAGCCCAACTTATGTGGATGGGAACAACTTACTAATTAAGTTGCTTATTGTAGAGCTTCATCTATTGCTAAAATTATTCTCACTTTGTTGATGCAAGCATAAAATCTGTTAGTTTTTATGGTATTATTACTAGAGTATATTATGTGTTTACGAGTGCTTGAAAACCAAGCATTTGATTAGTATAGGCCAGTCTAGGACTTTCCCTAAGTAGGGACTGTTAGGCATATAGGTTTCCATTTCAAGTAGATAATGTATTTTTTTAACTAATCATACGACTTATTAGCATTTGAGTTTCCTACATTGTATAGATAAATATATTTCACAAATACCCGATATCTCAAGTATTTTTGTGAGAATATTCAGTCATAAATGAGACAGGTGCAGGCACTGGGTGTGTGGTATTGTCTAGTCCATATTAGGAATATAATAATTAAATATAAATTAGGCTTTACCGAGTAATATTTTAGGAATAAAAGATTTCAACTTGATTCATTTTATAATTTACTTAATTATTAGTGGTGCAAAGTACTATCTTTATAAAATTTGCCTCTTCTCTTGTATAAATATTTGGTTCTTATACCATCTGTTGCATATGTTGAGTACTGCATATTTCACATCTATAGGCCACATATCTTAAATGCGAAGAATAGTATTAGTATTGTCCAAAGTGTTCCACAAGTAATCAAACTAAGAGGCTATATATCACTAAACTGCTGACATGGCAGTATTTGCCAGGTCAATATAACGTTGCTAAATGTGTCCAAAACGTCTCTAAATAAAAAAATTAGCGATATATAGCGACAAATACGTCGCTAATTTAGCAACGTTGTGTCGCTAAATGTTGCTAATATAGCGACTCAGTTACGTCGCTAGAAAACGTCGCTATAGCGATGTTTTGTGACATTTTTCAGTCAGCGACTAGCTTAAAGGTGACTTTATTAAAACGTCGCTAAATATTTTTAGCGACGTTTTAATGCGATTTAGCAACGTTTATAGATGTCACTAATTTGACTTATTCTGGTAGTGATAGACCTTGTATCGTGACTTGGATCCATTGTACTAGTCGGGGCGGGGGAGCACTAAGTAGATATGTGATCAACCATTTTTAGACATGTAGATATCATAGACATTGTATGATAGCTAATCATTTATGTGATTGAGCCGTACTATCATAGACATTGTTTAATAGCTGATCATATCTTACCTGTATGATTGAGCCGTACTATTGTAGACATCATATAGTATCGTGGATGGTTGATCACATATTAAAAGCAGTACTTCAAAGACACAGTCAGTCTAGTTTGGTCTTTACAGTATTGTTTCACATTATTGTCTATTTATTTTTCCTACATTATTGTTCATTGCCTATTGTATCTGCCTATTTATTTTTATTGCTTATTCTGTTATGATATTGTATGTTTATCTCATCACGTAGTTTATTGCTATTTATAGTATTATAGTTTTTACCATGTATTGGAACTGTTGTTAGGGTTATACTCATTTCTTCCTGACTGGATATATTTTTTAGATGATTGGCTAGAGGCGATGTGTCCTACCTATTATGGGCCACATGATGGCAAGGCCATAGAGCATGTTGAGTAGTACCATCAGATGGTGAATTTTAGATTATTCTGTGTGATATTATATTGATCTAGTTATTAGACTTTATGACATGTATTATATTTAAGTTTCTGTGTTGAGATAAGATTTTTGAGATTTGGTCTTGTGATGTATGACAACTCTTGTTCTCTTCTTCTATTTTATATCATGTATTTTATCTTCCGTTAGTTGTTATTGTGATTGTGTATTGATTATCAATTATCATATATCATATTGCCCTCCAATTGGAGTTGAGATAGCATGACATGTAACTTATACATATGGTGTGAGATGTTTAAATAGTATTGTTGACCTAGACAGCGTTCTACCGTCGATGCTACGACGTAGGCTGGACGTACCCATGTGCTTATGCCCCTACACCGGGTATGGGTCATGACAATCATGGTCTATATAATCACTAAGATATTATGGTAATCACTGAGTAATCACGAAGCATGATGCGACGATCACTGAGTAATCACGACAATAATATCCCAATCTCCAAGATACACGTATAACAATCCGTGAAACTATTATGTCAAGAATCAAATATATCAATACTAAATACATAAAATATAGAGGCTATCAAATAAGAAAACTATCAGAGAATGTACTCACCTATGATCCTAAGCAAATGGTATATCTCAGTATCCGAGCTGGTGTCAAACACATCTAAATAAGAATATCATGTTACTTGGTGTAATGATGTGATAAATGAGCTACATGCACTAATATGTTGCTTTCTAGGCCAATACTAGGTGTCATCTAGGTCAAACTAGGAACTTTAGCTCATATTAGCTATACTAGGTTATTACTAAATTTCTAAGTCAAACTAGTTAGTATAGGACTATACTTGAGAGTGTTAGTTATACTATCTAGTACTTAGCTAATATCTTACACTAACTGATATTAATATACTTAACAAATAACTGATAGCACTTACTTATTCTAATAGTTAATTAATACTAACCGCATTCACTAAAGCACTCAACTAACACTAATACCCTTATCCTACCTCACTAACACTCACTGCACTCAAATCCTGAGATCATATATTCAACACCACATAATCACCAATATAATAACTAACACCAAATAATCACACACCAATACCTAGTACCTCTTACCCCCCCTTGAATCACTGCTATTGATACTTTCCAGTATCAGTATTCCCTAGCTTTACTTCTCTATTGGACCATGTATATATCATTACCTCTCAGAACTAGCTACAGACCTACACCAGTTTCACAACTGAACTTATCATCCCCAAGACACACACACACTAGACTGATACATAAAGAATCCGACTGCTCATCCTAATTGTCAGTGCACACAAGCTTGATGTTGCTGTTATTGCACCTTGCTACTACTACTAAACTACTACTTCTATTAAACTGCTTTTGTAATTAAACTACTATTGTTATTAAAATGTTACTGCAATTAAACCAACCCCCTTCTTGTTCCCAGTCTACTGATGCTGTCGATGCTTTACCTTGTAGTGCACATCAAGAAGTACACTGCCTACTATTGTTGTTTTACCTGGCCTTACCTCTAGCAACAATTGCTACATACTTCCTTTACCATGTTTCCAGCAGTGCACTGTCAACTATACAGGAACTTGCATAGTTGCCCGAGCTCCCCACTTCACTGTCAAGTGAAACACACCAAAGGAAACCCCATATATATATATATATATATATATATATATATATATATATATATATATATATATAACTAGCAACCTATATATTCATGTCTATATACATATATACAACACACATAATAGAGACATAAAACAAACACCTATAGTGCATTAGCAAGATACTCTATGATACGCACCCAATTTTATATATATATATATATATATATATATATATAACTAGAAACCTATATATATTCATGTTTATATACATATATATACAACACATATAATAGAGACAAAAAACCAAACAACTATAGTGCATTAGCAAGATATTCTATGATACGCACCCAATTGAGAGTCAAAACTCACAATACACCACAATAACCACTCCTACATATCAAATACACTAATTCCTAACTAATGCAACTTATTACACTAAGAATTGAAGAGAAATTATATAAATCACCTAAAATGAGCCCCGTATCACACTATATCACAAATTACTATGATACGCTATACTCGTATCCAATTATGGATGCGTACCTAGTCCCACAACCCCGATCTAAGTCAAATTAGATCTAATTGGTCTCATGACACACACTTAATGTGTCAATCTCATAATTTCTGCCAATTGGACATAAATCACTATGTAACTTTCATAATACAAGTCATATGTACCTAATTCTTGATCCTATGGGCAGCCCTATGCTAAGGGATAATTTTTAATGGTTAAATGCATAAATTAGAGTCTAAATTAAGGGGTGGATTCAGAATTTACCTATTGGGAGATGGATTCTCAATAAAATTCTCAATAGACACAAGTAGGACACAATTCCATTTCTAATTCATCTTCCTTTAAGTGCTTCTTGTAATCCAAGCTCCAATGCTTCTTAGATGATAAAATTGAGAGGGAATGGGTATGAATTTTGGTTAAATTTTTGGATGGTTGAGTCAATTTAGGGAAGAACACAATTGGGGATGTAAATAAAATAAAGTAATGAGGAGGAGAGAGAACGAGGAGTCCTCATATGACAGACCCCCTTTCATTCCTCTCCAAGTCACAACAAAATGTCCAAGATGCCCCTACTAGCTAGTCATGAGGTTTAATTAGGAAGGGCTATATTAGGAAGCTTCTAATTCTTTATGAAATAATCTAATCTCCTTAATTAATTAAGAGAATGGGTCTAATAGACTTAGTCTCATGTTGGGCTCAAAGTGTTGTCATGACTAACTAATTTGGGTCCACTAGTGTCAAGTCCAAATAATAGGCTAGCCTACTAACTCTAAATAATTAGCACAAGCACAATTTAAATATATAGCACAATATAAATAAATATTAATTACTAAATACTAAATATACTCAATAATCAAAATATTCTCATCTAGAAATTTGGTAGTGACAAGTCTGCCCTCCTTAGAAAAATTGTGTCCTCAAAATTTAAGAAAGAACTTAGCACTACAACAAGCAATCATAGAAAATAAGAAAGAATGATACCTCACGGCTCAAAGAGATAAGGGTATCGCTCGCACATCTCATATTCCCTCTCCCAAGTAGACTCTCCCGGAGAGTAATTCTTCCATGTGACACGTACCAAGGGAATCGTCTGGTTCCGCAATACCTTCTCCCTACGATCTAGAATTTTTGCTGGCTACTCTGGGTAGCTAAGAGTCGGACCCACCTCGATCTCTGGGTGATCTAATACGTGACTAGGAGTTGCTATATAATGTCTCACCTATGACACATGGAACACATCATTCACTCCCTCTAGTGCAGGCAAGAAGTCTAGTCTGTAGGCCACTACACCGACCCTCGCAAGAATATTAAAGGGTCTGATATACCGTGGACTAAGCTTTTCGTCTCCACCAAAATTAATAGTGCCCCGTGTCTGAGAAATCTATAAGAACACCAGATCGCCAACCTAGAACAAAATATAGCCTTAACACTAAACTTAAAATAAAATAATTATATACAAACAAACAAAATCTATACCTCAAACTCCAATGATCTCCGGTGGCTATTAGTCTAATGCCGCTGTCTATCTTGCGCCACCCGAAGTCTATCCCTGGTGATCTTTACCTTCTCAGCTGGATCCACAATCATCTTCGGTCCCAATAAGACTCTCTCACCAAAATCATCCCAAGATAGAGGAGTGTGATATCTCCGTCCATATAAAGCCTCGAATGGTGACATCACGATACTGGCCTGGTAGCTGTTGTTGTAAGCAAACTCTACCAGGTAAAGATCATCCTCCCAAGAGCCTCTGAAATCCCAAGCAAAAGTGTGAAGCATATCCTCGAGAGCCTGAATAGTCCTCTCTGGCAGTCCATCTGTCTGGGGGTGATATGCGGTACTGAACATGAGCTGGGTGACAAAAGCTAGCCTACAAACTCCTCCAGAAGTAGGATGTGAAACAACTATCCTGATCCGAGATTATGCTTATAGGAACTCCGTAAAATCTGACATTCTGTCGCACATACATCTCCGCTAGCTTCTATGTACACTTACCCACTTTGAATGGCAAGAATTGGGTTGATTTGGTCAACCTGTCTACGATGAACCAAATCGCGTCTTTACCTCCTGTAGAACACGAAAGCCCTAAAATAAAATCCATAGTAGCATACTCTCATTTCTACTCTGGAATGAGTAAAGGCTAAAGTAAACCACCTGGCCCCTGCCTCTCTGCCTTTACCTGCGGGCACACTAAACATCTGGATATCAAGTGTGCTACCTCCCGCTTTATGCCATACCATCATACATGGTCTCTCAGATCTTTATATATCTTGTTGGCACCTGGATGTATAGAGTACTGCGATCGATGTGCCTCCTGAAGAACCTTCTTCTGCAACATCCCACTTGGCACACACAACCTAGTACCATGCCATAGTGATCCATCCTCAGCAATAGAGATGTCCTCAGATAATTCCATCTAAGCATGTGCTCTGATGCTCCTTAGAGACTCGTCGTCATACTACGCAGCTCAAATCCTGTCCATCAGCTCTGACTGTATCTGCAATCCCCACATCTGTATCTCGATACCTCATACCAGCACCTCATTACCCAAGCTCTTAAGATCGGCCAATAAATATTTGTCCGTAGTCAAGCATATAGCCACTGGATACCTACGTTGGCCTTCCCTGGATGATACTGCAATGATATGTCAAAGTCCTTCATCAACTCTAACCATCATCATTGTCTCATGTTTAACTTATTCTGGGTAAACAAGTACTTTAAGCTCTTGTGGTCTGTGATGATCTCTACACGCTCTTCGTACAAATAGTATTTCCACAGCTTTAAAGCAAAAATGATCGATGCCAACTCCAAATCATGGGTAGGGTAATTCTTCTCATGAGGACATAATTGCATGGAAATATAGGCAATCACCTTCCCATTCTGTTGTAAGACACAATCCAAACCCTTTCCTGAAGCATCACTATAGATAGTGAATCCACCTACTCCTGATGGCAATATCAAAATTGGAGCGATCGTCAACCTCTTCTTCAGCTCCTCGAAAGTGACCTAACTCTCCTCTATCTAGACAAACTCCACATCCTTTCTGGTCAGTCTAGTCATCAGCTCTGCAATCCTGGAGAAGTCATGTACAATCTCCAGTAATAACCTACTAGCCCTAAAAAACTCCTGATCTCTACACTAGACTCGGAGTAGCCCACGAGTCCACTATTAAAATCTTATTTGGGTCCACTGAGATCCCATCACCTATGATTACATGCCCAAGGAATACAACCTTGTCAAAGAAGAAATCACACTTCAAAAGCTTGCTATAAAGCTTCTCCTTCCTGAGAGTCTCCAGAACTATCCTCAGATGCTGCTCATGCTCTTCTAGGGTCTTTGAATATATTAGAATATCATCAATAAATACCATCACAAACTTATCAAGATACTTGTAGAACACCTTGTTCATCATATTCATGAATACCATCGGGGCATTGGTCAACCCAAATGGCATCACCATGAACTAAAATTGCCCATAGCGAGTCTGAAAAGATATCCTCAGAATCTCTTCCTTCTTCACTTTTACCTGATGGTAACCTGACCTCAAGTCTATATTTGAAAATATCGTCTCTCCATTCAACAGATCAAAGAGATCATCAATACTCGGCAGCGGGTATTTATTTTTGAAAGTGAGGTTGTTCAGAGCCCTGTAGTCGATACACATGGGTACCGACCCATCCTTCTTTGGAACAAACAATACCGGAGCACCCTGTGGTGATAAACTAGATCGAATGAAGATTTTGTCCTGCAACTTATCTACTTCCTTCTTCAACTCTACCAGGTCGTTGTTGTTTACTCTATAGACTTGCTGAGATATCGGCTCTGTACCTAGCACCAAATCTATAGAGAACTCAATATCTCGGTCTGCCGGTAAACCCGGCAACTCCTCCAAAAAAACATCCATGAACTCTGCTATCAACGGATGTGAAAACTCCTTCTCTTCTACCATGACTCCATAGATGGCATCATCACTCTGCTCTGTTACTCCTTTGGCATTCTCAAACTATGGCTCTCCTGAAAGTCAAAACAAAATTTTGCCTCCATAATAATCTATACTAGCATGGTACCTACTCAACCAATCCATCCCGAGTATAATATTGTAGCTCGGAAGTGGCATTACGAGTAAGCATGCGCTCAACTCCCGGCCTCCCAGTATAACTCTTCGATCCTTACAAACATCACTGACCAGGATAATGCCTCCCTCAGTCATGATGTTGCAAGTCCTAGCCAAAGGTTTAGACTCTAATCGATGCTTAAGAGCAAAAGATACAGATTCAAAAGAACGAGAAACATCCAAAACAAATAAAGCATAAGATGGAATAGAATCATGAAGAACTGAACCAGATATTAAATCTTTGATTGGATCCTCCTCCTCAACTGCCATGGCAAAAGCTCGCCCTTGCGGTATATCTCTCTGCTGTTGTTAGTACTGGACAAAATGCTGCTGCTGAGTCTGTAAAGGAGGTCCCCTTTGTTGTCCCGCGGGTAGCCTCATTGGTGCTCTCTAAGCTGGTGCTGCTTCCTGGCCATCTCGAACTGGAGCCACTAGACACTACCTCAACTGGTGGCCTGCCTCTTCGCAATAGAGGCATACTCCAAGCCTCTTCTTGTAGACTTCCCGTGTATAGCCAATCTTCCTACAGTGTGTACATGTGGGGCCTGTTATGTTGGTCTCGGGGCCTGGTATGTCTGTTACGCAGGTGCTCGGAATGGTGCATGAAAGTGATATCTCTGTTGCTGGAAGGTCTTCTGTTGCTGAAAGTGGGGTCATTTGGCTGGACCCGCACTACTACCAGCTCCTCCTGACGTATCTTGTATCCTCTTGGATTTAAGCTCTAAGTCATTATCTTCCCGTTGTGCGTCTATCAGGATATCCTCAAATTGCGTCGTACAGTATCATCTAGTAAGAGATTTGATCTCCCTGATCAAACCCTTTCGAAACTTTTGGGCCTTCTCTAGAGGATTTTGTCCCTCTACAAATCTACCTAGTCTGCTGAACTCCAATGCGTACTTATCCACAATCATGTTCCCTTGGACAAGGTCTAGAAATTAGCTCTCTATAGCACTAAGAGCTACATCTGGAAAGAACTTCACCATAAAATATCTTTGAAAGCTTTCCAAGTCAGTCCTGGTGCTACGATCCTCGGGTCTGTGTAAAACCATGTCAACGCAATGTCAAACATCTTGCTTCCCGCTGCCTTCACCTGTAAGCCCTCCAAAATTGGTGCTAGCCTCAGGGCTCTCTCAACTTCCTTGATCCAATCGTCCGCGTATAATATCCCCACGATGCCCCTGAAGTCCTTGGGCCCCATCCTCCTAAAATAATGATGGTACCCGGCCTCGGCTGGTATGGTGCGAGATAAAGCAGTACAATCTGTGGCTAAATAAGTGCTACCTTCTCCATAGTAGCTAGTGATAAGTGATGAAAATTCTTGATGCTCTAATGTAGGGCATCCGTCTTCCTCTACTGCACAGCCATCGTCTCCTGGAACATAATGAATATTTGTGTCTTGTCTACTAGCATAAGTGGTAGTGGTGGAAGATCCTCCGTGACTGATGGAATAATCCTCGAAACTGGTGGTGGAGCGCCCCCAAAAGCTGCTACAGAATTGCTCACATGGACTGGTGAAGCAATCCTCTGAGTGAAAGAAGACGGAACAGTCGTTGCTGGCTCCCTCTGAGGTGACAAAGTAACTGACCTCGCCGAGACGGCTCCAGAGCGCTACAATCGAGTCTCCGGAGGCATCCTGAAGACAGATTCAATAATAATCAATATTGTGCAATATACGGTAGCACCAAGGAAGGACAAAAATATTTTAAAGTAAATAATTACTCTGAATGATAAAGATAGCAATTCAATATATTAGAATTGTTTTCTAGTTGTGATTGAGTATCCTCCCATCCTATATCCCTAGTCCTATATCCTATATCAGGCCCATAGTAATACTCCAAGTTTGAGTACTACTACCTTGATATCGCACTAATTGCGAAGCCAGACCTGCATAGGCCACGACAAAAATGTGTTACAACCCGTACCCGGTATAAGGGCACGAATACGTGGGTACATCCAACCTACGCCGCAGCATCGATGATAGAATGTTTTCTAGGTCAACAATACTATCTACACATCTCACACATGATAAATAAGGTACCTATCATGCTATTTCAGCTTCAAATAAATAAAAATATGATAATATGGTAATGGTAAATAATACTCAATCATAATAACAAACTAGAGAATGATAAGGCACGATATGGAAAAGAAGGAAAGAAAAAGGGTCACAAATGCATCACAAGTCCAAGTCTAATCTTAACACAAAATATCAAATAATAATACAATGCCAAATGTCTAACAGACATATACAATATCATCAATATCTATCTAACTATGCCTCATCAACTGCTAGTACTAACTAAATCGGCTCTACAGGTGATAACTCAAATGGCTCGCCATCCTGTGGCCCGTAGTGGGTAGGACACCAGTCCTCTAATGAATAATTTAAAAAAATATTCAATCAAGATTGGAGCAAAGTACAAACCAAATAGCAGTTCCAATAATTGACAGAAATTATAAAACAATAATAGCAATGAAAATAAATGATGAAAGTAACTGAACTAGCATTATCAAGAGATATAATATCATGGTAAATAATGACAAGAACTGAGAATAATATAGTGAGGAGCATCAATGTAATGAATTGGAATAAAGAAAACAATATATATAAATGTGCCTTAAAATATTAGTAAGAAATGTGATCAGCTTGGGCCTAACATGGGCTATATATAAAAGGTGAGCTAGCGTGATCAAGCGTGAGTTGCATGATTTGCTAACTATCACGGGATATACTAAAACATGGGCTATAAGGTATGATAAAATATACACTAATACTTCCCAAACCCCCGACTAGTACACGGATCAAAATCATGATACGTTATAACACGTATATCGCACTGCATGGTCTATAATATCATGCACAATGATCACGGTCTATATAATCACTAAGATATCATTGTAATCACTAAGTAATCATGAAGTACGAAACGACGATCACTGAGTAATAACGACAATAACATCTTATGACCAAGATCCACGTATACCAATCAGTGAAACCTTTGTGTCAAGAATCAAATATATTAATACTAAATACATGAAACGAAGAGGCTATAAATAAGAAAACTATCAGAGAATATACTCGCCTGTGATCATGAGCAAATAGTATATCTCAGTATCCGAGCTGGTGTCAAATGCACCTAAATAGGAATATCATGTTACTTGGTGTAATAAAATAAGAAATGAGATGCATGCACTAATATACTGCTTTCTAGGCTAATACTAGGTGCCATCTAGGTCAAACTTGGAACTTTAGCTTATATTAGCTATACTAGGTTATTACTAAGTTTCTAAGTCAAACTAGTTAGTAATACTATCTAGTACTTAGCTAATATCTTGCACTAACTGATATTAATATACTTAACTAATAACTGATAGCACTTACTTATTCTAATAGTTAACTAATACTAACCTCATTCACTCAAGCACTCAACTAACACTAACACCCTTGTCCTACCTCACTAACACTCACTGCACTCAAGTCTGAGATCATATATTCAACACAACAAAATCACCTATATAATAACTGACACCAAATAAACACAACCAACACCTAGTACCTCTTACCCCCCTTGAATCATTGCTACTGATACTACCCATTATCAGTATTCCATAGCTTTATTTCTCAATTGGACCATGTATACATTATTACCACTCAGAAGTAGCAACAGAACTATACTAGTTTCATAACTGAACTTATCATCCCCAAGACACACATACACTAGAAGAACCCGACTGCTAATCCTAATTTTCAGTGCACACAAGCTTGTTACTGCTGTTACTGTACCTTATTGATGTTGTTACTGCACCTTGCTGCTACTGTTACTGTACCTTGCTGCTACTATTAAACTACTACTGCTATTAAACTGCTATGCTATTAAACCAACCCCTTCATGTTCCCAGTCTATTGATGTTGCTGATGCTTCACCTTGCAGTGCACTGCTACTGCTGTTATACCTGGCCTTCCCTCTAGCAACAACTGCTGCATACTTCCCTTACCATGTTGCCTGCAGTGCATGTAATGCCCCACTCCCCGTCGGCATTATGTATCAGGTGAGTGGGAAGAACTTCGTTCTCTGATTCTTGCACGCCTTAATAATAATCTAAGTTTTTGCTTGCAATATTTTCATAAGAGAATGATAGAACCTGCCTTGCATGTTAATAAATGAACTCACCTAGCTTGTCTTTGAAATGAACATATCTGCTTAACTAAAAGACCCTAAAATGCTTGTCTAAGAGTATGTGTTTGCATAAACATATTCACTATCGCCTATGCTCCGAGAGAACCATATCGTGTGCCTGAATATGTTCAATGATAAGGCGACTTGCCCCCACAACAAAGATTATAGTCAGATGGTTCATCTCATCTGCATACTAGAGTTTATTTGATAGTGTTTCATGCATTCGCATCGGTCAGACAATGGCTATTGGTGGAGTGCTGAACTGCATGTGTCACGGCTGCTACCGAGATAGTGGAAAGCAACCATGAGTCACAGTTGCCATTAGCATCAAATAATGAGTTCTTGGTATAATGGTCCAACAGTTGTCGATCCTGAGATACTCGGGACCGCACTGCATATAAGATAGTTCATCGTGTTGGCTTGGATAGATGGACCACCCCTAAGTGTGTATTTGTGTCTAGATGTGCATTTGACCCTTGAGTCATTGAGTATAGCTCACGAGACATGCTGCACACACCCCAAAATAGAATATCGACTTGTATTGCTTATATCTCATATGAAACTCTTTTTCCAAAGATATTTTCATAAACCAAGTAATATGACTCTACTATTGAACTACATGAAATAAACATAGGTAAAACTAGAAAGATCACTAGTAATATAATATTTTATAACATGATTACTTAGTGTTAGTTTTAGTTAATGCTTACTTCTGTTCAGTTATTTTATCTCACCAGTACTTATAAAAGTGCTGATCCACCAACAGTTTACTTGCTTGCAGGTACTGGATCATCCGAGGGAGCGATAGGCGTACCACATCCCCAAGACCTAGAAATTCTGGTTTCGATTGCCCCGAGTTGCTATCGTATAAAGGGGCATAATGTGTGAAATGATGCCTTTGCTAAGGTAACCCAAGTCCCACGAATTATCCCGAATACTCAGTTGGCTAAATGCATTGTATAACAATAATGTTCCTTCTGCTGCTTACTCGATTGATGCGATGATAGCCAAACACAACTTAAACGATGAAGCCTTGTGCGGGCGCAACCCCAGGCTCGCACGGCATTACGTCCCGGTATCGAACGGGCCATTCTCTGCCCCGTCGAGGAGGCACCGAGGCACGATGATTCGTGTCCGGTGAGCCGAGGCATGGTGGTTCGCCTTCGGTCCGGCGGTGGATAGATGGTGGTCTGGGCGGCCCTCGGGGTCGGGGAGTGACAGTGCACACTCTCAACTGTGTAGGAACTTGCACAGTTGCCCGAGCTTCCCACTTCACTGTCAAGTAAAACACACCAAAGGCAACCCATATATATATATATATATATATATATATATATATATATATAGCAACCTAGATATATATTCATGTTTATATACATATATATACAACACACATAATAGAGACATAAAACCAAACACCTATAGTGCATTAGCAAGATACTCTATGATACGCACCCAATTGAGAGTCAAAACTCATAATACACCATAACAACCACTCCTACATATCAAATATACTAATTCCTAACTAATGCAACTTGTTACACTAAGAATTGAAGAGAAATTATACAAATCACACAAAATGAGCCCTGTATTATACCCTATCACAAATTACTATGATACGCTCTACTCGTGTCTAATTCTGGACACGTACCTAGTTCCATAACCCCGATCTAAGTCTAATTAAATTTAATTGGTCTCATGACATACTTGATGTATCAATCTCATAATCCCCCCAATTGGACACAAATCTCTATGTAACTTTAACAATATAAGTCATATGAACCTAATTCTTGATCCTATGGGTAGCCCTAAGCCAAGAAATGATTCCTAATAATTAAATGCATAAATTAGAGTCTAAATTAAGGGATAGATTTAGAATTTACCTATTAGGAGATGGATTCTCAATAAAATACTCAATGGCCACAATTAGGACACAATTCTCTTTCCAATTTCTCTTCCTTCAAGTGCTCATTGTAATCTAAGCTTCAATGCTTCTTAGATGATGAAATTAAGAGTTAATAGGTGTTAATTAGATTTAATTTAGGGAGGAATGAGTCAATTGGGGAAGAACACAATTGAGGATCTAAAATAAATGAATTAATGAAGAGGAGAGAGAATGAGGAGTCCTTATATGGCCGGCCCCCTTTTATTCCTCTCCAAGTCACAACAAAATATCCAAGATGTCCCTACTAGCTAGTCATGAGGTTTAATTAGGAAGGCTATATTAGGAAGCTTCTAATTCTTCATAAACTAATATAATCTGCTCAATTAATTAAGAGAATTGGTCTAATGGGCTTAGTCTCATGTTGGGCTCAAAGTATTATCATGACTAACTAATTTGGGTCCATTAGTGTCATGTCCAAATAATAGGCTAGCCCACTAACTTTAAATAATTAGCACAAGCACAATTCAAATATATAGCACAATATAAATAAATATTAATTACTAAATACTAAATATACTAAATAACCAAAATACCCTCATCTATAAATGTGGTAGTGACACTAGAATACCAAGATACCAAGGTAATTAAGTTTAGTTTGGAAAAGTATCATGAATGTGGTTAAGGTATTGAGGTAATAGGGATTTAGTGTTAGGGGTTGCTTATATGGGTGTGAGTATTTTAAGGGGAGGTCGGGTTCAGTAGGGAATTGTCACGACCCGCACCCGGATATTCGGACACGAGTACGTGGTTACGCGTAGCCTACGCCACAGAATCGACGGTAGAACATTGTCTGGGTCATTTTTAACTATCTAACATCTCAACAATATAATATGGTACCTGTCAATCATCTCAACTCTAAACGGAGGAGCAATATGGTATCTCATAAGAATATATAATCTCAATCACAAAATAAACCAAGAAAGAATAATGCACGAATGGAATAGCTTAGGAAAGAATAAAGATACAATCCACAATCTAAAAATAATAATACAAACTGTGAATCCACCAAAAAAATAGTCTAATACAATCCAATACAAATAAGCTAGACCTCCTCGGGCTCTACAACTAAGCCCTCCTGGTCTATAGGAGTATCCTCTAAAGGTATGCCGTCCTGTGGCCCGTAGAATGTAGGATACTGCTCTAAAAGCTAGTCATCTGGAAAAAATATATCCAGTCAGGATTGGAGCAAAGTACATACCTCTGAAAGCAGTTTCAATAGCATAATCGAGCATATAAACAGATATAAAAATGAAATACAAGATCACTAAATATATGAATGAATGAACAATAGATATACAGGTAATGTACGAGAATATAGAATAATAATATGAATATTAGCAATATGATGAAGTAACTACAATCTAAACTAGCTAATGTGCCTCAGAATACAAGTTTATTATGTGATCGTATTGGATGAATATGATCAGGTAAGCGATTACAAGTGAGGTATGTAAACAGAATATACACGATGTAACAATGGGGCTTTGATCACATAATCAACTCCTACTCTTCCACCCCCAACTAATACCGATGAATCCAATCACGACACGCTACGAACATAAAATATAACCACTGAACACTAGCAGTGGGTGTATACGAATATCATAACTATCGAACACGAGCGGTTGGTATACACGAATAAGCACACTGAACACGAGCAGTGTGTGAATATGAAATATAATCAATACTCAATATACACGATAAGATACAATGTACACGAGTACCCGCTGAATACGATAGGGGATAACATTTCCTGACATGATCCATATAGTAACAGTTCATGAAATTACTATGTCTGGATCAAGTATACAATTCTAGAACATGCATATATACAATATTATGAATTAAAAATTATCAGAGAAATGTACTCGCCTGAAATTCTGAGCAAGGTATGTCTCTCGATGCCCAAGCTGGTGTCACACAGACCTATATATGGTATGTTGCATCAATACAAGGTTTAAAAATAAAAATAAGTTAAGTTGATGCGTTTCTAGGTTAATATACAATTTCTAGGTCAAACTGATGAAATCTAGGTTGCAAGAGTCTAATACCAAGTCACTTAGTCAATAAACTATGAAACTATGTTATACTAGCTAAGTTAAGATACAACAAAGCACTCAAAATATCGTATCCTAAGATACGCAAGTTTATTTATATGAAAATAGTTTTTGGATATATATACAAGTCAAATATTATAATACTATATCTAAACAGGGAATTTAGGATACCTTGGCCTTGCACCAATGCGTATCACACCTATCTCGATACCCAAAGTCAATACCTTGGGTATCGGCCCAATACCTTAGTAAATCCTTGGTATCCCAAGGTAACCCAAACACTTAATATAATAGCTAACACATAAATAACTAACTATTGTACCACACTACATATATATATATAACTAACTACTACTATGCAAAGACAACTAATACAAATATATATATTTATATGTAGCTAACTAGCTACTAGTATACTAACATATATATGTATGTCTACACTAATATATATAGATACTAACTACTACTCAAATACCTTAACATACTAATTGCTAAACACAGAACTAATCCTACTGATACCTTGAACTAAACTACCCATAATTCAACTAAACAACTAACAAACTAAGTAGCACAACACTGAAACACAAATGCTAAATTTCACAGTGGATTGACACCATGATACTGAACTGGATACTCCCAGACTTGTGCTCGGGCACAGTGACATACTACTACCTGATACTCTCTACTGTGCTCACTGAACAGTGAGCTACCTCGAGTACTCACTGTTGTGCTCACTGCACAACGAGTTACCTCGAGTACTCACTGCTGTGCTTACTGCATAGTGAGCCACTGATACTCACTACTGTGCATATCCTTCTTCCTGGGTTGCCATTGTTATACCTCTCCTCTATTTGCTGAAAACTGCTCAAAGCAGTAGCTCTGCACTGTACTCTTTGCCCCAACAACTAGCTGCACCTGCTGGACTCCTTGCCCTTGCTTGTGCAATGCCTGGACTACTTGTTGTCAATGCACATTTTGTTGTTGCTCGAGTTCCCTGTGCTGATCACTGACTGCTCAGTCTGAGCTCGGGTAGCTCCTCCCAACACACCACTCACAAACACAAACACATCTTTGTATGTATATATACACCTCTCTCTCTCTCTCTCTCTCTCTATATATATATATATATATATATATATATATATATATAATCATACACATATAAATAACTAGATATATAAATATCTATCCACACATATATATATATATACACTAATATATACACCTATACACTAATCATAAATACAATAATATATATATATATATATATATATATTTATCATCTAGATATATATAAATAAATATGTACGTATAGGAAAGAGGACAAAACATCAAACACGTGGAGTATACCGCACCCGTATCACACTAATTCTATGATACGCTTGTGATACGGCTCTAACACACAATCAAACATATCCCGGAGGATAAAAGAAATTCTAAAACACTTTTTATGAACAATATGTATAGTAATTAGAATAACTACGTGTCTGTGTTGCAATGTGATATGCATAAGTCCCCGTGTCGGAGAAAAACCTCCAAAATCACCCTGTTTTGTCAAATTAACGAGATACAGCCTACACGTACCCAATTGTGGGCACGACACTAATCACGAACAAGCAATAAAATATCATTTAGATCTATTTGACCCAATGAGAACTACTACATGTGCTAATATCATAATTCTCCCAAAATTGGCACCAAATTGGACATAACTTCCACCGTAGGTCTCTCATGAACCTAAAACTAATTTCCATGGGTAGCCTATGTATGTTGGTTGGTTTCTCATGGTTAAATCTCAGATCTAGAGTTTATTAGAAGGGGAAAAACTGAAATATACCTATTGGGAGATGGATTCCCAATAAAAAGTTCCAAAATGCCAAGTAGCTCCTCTCCTTGTAGATCTTGCCCTCCTCCTCCTTGCTCCTTGCTTCTTGCTTCCTTCTTGTAGATCCTTGATGTAGAAGCCTCAATAAAGAATTAGAGAAAGAAATTATGAAGAATTTGTGGAGAATTGATGAGGAAATTGAGGGAATTGGAAGAGGAAAATTATAGATTTAAAGAATTTAGGAATTAAAATAAAATGACCACTCTCTCTCCTCACTCTATGGCCGGCCATGTAACCCCCCTCCAAGCAATGTGAATTGTCTCAATTACCCCTTGGGGCCTCTCATAAAAAAATTAATTAGGGAGGGAAGGTTCTAGTCTAATGGTTTCTCTAATTAATCCTACCTCCTAATCCATGGGCCTAACTCATGGGCTCAAACTAAACTCATCCAAAATCTTGGTTCATGTATTCTAATAAATGGGTTAGGTCTACTACACAAGTATAAAATAAATCTACAATAATCAAACAATAAATAATATAATAATTAAATAATCATGCATGCATAAATATTAAATACAAACAATCCTAAAATTAAAATTACCCATGTTAATTTTTAAACTACCCTTGAGTGAAAATGTGAGGGTGACAATCCTACCCACCATAAAAAAATTTCGTCCTCGAAATTAAGAAAGAACTATCTACCAAAAGCAAACAATATAATGCAAGAAAGAATTATACCTCACGGCTCGAACAGATATGGATATCGCTCGCACATCTCGGTCTATCGCTCCCAGGTACTCTCTCTTGGCGAGTGATGCCTCCACATGACGTGCACCAAAGGAATTATCTGGTTCCTTAGCACCTTCTCTCTGTGATTCAGAATCTTTACTGACTGCTTTGGATAGCTAAGCGTAGGGCCCACCTCTATCTCCAACTGATCCAACACATGACTGGGGTCTACCACGTACTGTTTCAACTGTGACACATAAAATACGTTGTGCACTTCCTCCAGTAAATGTGGTAAGTCTAGTCTCTAAGCGACTACACCGACCCTCTCAAGAATACTGAAAGGTCTGATGAATCGCGGACTAAGCTTGTCAGCTCCACCGAAATAAATCGTGCCACGTGTCAGATAAATCCTCAAGAAAACTAGACCACCAACCTCACACGAAACACAACCTTAGAACTCTAACAAACAACAATCAAACACATGCGAAATAAAACTAAAGCTATACCTCAAACTCCAATGGTCTCCGGTGGCTATCGGCCCAATGCCGCTGCTTGTCCTACGCCACTCGAAGTATGTCCCTGATAAGATTCACCTTCTCTACTGCATCCACTACCATCTCTGGTCCCAATAAAGCTCTATCACCAATATTATCCCAGGACAACAGAGTGCGGCACCTCCATCCATATAATGCCTCGAATGGTGATATCTCAATGCTGGCTTGGTAGCTGTTGTTGTATGAAAACTCTATCAAGTGAAGGTGATCCTTCCAAGAACCTCCAAGATCCAAAACACAGGTGCGTAGCATGTCCTCAAGAGTCTGAATAGTCCTCTCCGACTGTCCGTCAGTCTGAGGGTGATAAGAGGTACTGAACTTGAGCTGAGTGCCCAAGCTAGCCTACAAACTCCTCTAAAAATAGGACGTGAAGTGACTATTCCGATCCGAGACTATACTCATTGGAATACCATACAATCTGACAATTTGGCGTATATACATATATGCAAGTCTCTCTGTAGATGTACCAACTTTAAATGGCAGAAAGTGGGCTGATTTGGTCAACTTGTCCACGATAACCAAATCGCATCTTTGCCTCATGGAGAACATGAAAGTTCCGATACAAAATCTTTGGTCACATGTTCCCATTTCCACTCCATAATGGGTAAAGGCTGAAGCAATCCACCTGGCCTCTGTCTCTCCGCCTTGACCTGCTGGCAAACTAAGCATTTGGACACGAAGCTAGCTACCTCCTACTTCATGCCATACCATCATACATGCTCTCTCATATCTCCATACATATTATCGACACCTGGATGCATAGAGTATTGAGAATGATGTGCCTCCTGCAGAATCTCCGCGCACAATGCTCCCCTCGATACACATAACCTGGTACCGTATCACAATAATCCATCATCTGCGACATTAAACTCCTCTGCCAACCTGATCTGAACCTGCGCTCTGATGCTCCTCAAAGACTCATCCTCAAACTGTCCGACTCTGACCCGGTCCATTAGCTCCGACTGTACCTGAAGTCCCCACATCTGGGCTGTGACTCCAGAAATCAATACTCAATGCCCAAACTGTCAAGATCTGCCAATAAATGTATGTCTCTAGTCAAACACATAGCCACGGGATACCTGCTCAAAGCATCCGCAACTACGTTGACCTTCCCTAGATGGTACTACAAGGATATGTCAAAGTCTTTCATCAGCTCCAACCATCATCGCTGCCTCATGTTGAGCTCTTTCTGTGTAAATACATACTTTAAACTCTTATGGTCTATAAAGATCTCTACTCTCTCTCTATATAAATAGTATTTGTATAACTTGAGAGCAAAGATACCCGCTGCCAACTCCAAATCATGGGTAGGGTAGTTCTTCTCATACGGGCATAATTGGCTGGAAGCATAGGCAATCGCCTTCCCGTGCTGCTGTAACACAAAACCCAAACCCTTCCCTGATGCATCACTGTAAATAAAAAATTCTCCTGCTCTTGATGGTAGTATCTACATGGAAGCTGTAGTCAATCTCCTCTTTAGCTCCTCAAATGCTGACTGACAATCCTCAGTCTAGATGATTTCTACGTCCTTTCTAGTCAGTCTAGTCATCGGCTCTACAAGTCTAGAAAAGTCATGAACAAACCTTCGGTAGTAGCCTGCTAATCCAAGGAAGCTCCTGATCTCTGCTACAGAACTCGGGGTAGACCATGATTCAACTGCTGAGATCTTCTTCGGGTCCACTGAGATTCTATCTCCTATAATGACATACCCAAGGAATTCAGCCTTATCAAGGAAGAATTCATAATTTGATAACTTGCCATACAGCTTCTCATTTCTGAGGGTCTCCAAAACTATCCTCAAGTGCTGCTCATGATCCTTTGGGGTCTTTGAATATATTAGAATATCATCTATGAAAACTATAATAAAGTGGTCCAGGTATTGATGAATGGTCCAGGTATTGATGAAACACCTTGTTCATCAGGTTTATGAACAATGTCGGGGCATTGGTCAACCCAAACGGCATCACCAAGAACTTAAATTGTCCATAACGAGTCTTGAATGTCGTCTTCAGGATGTCTTCCCTCTTCACTTTCACCTGGTGATACCCTGACCTCAAGTCTATCTTTGAGAATACCTTTGCTCCGCTCAACTGGTCAAACAAGTCATCTATCCGCGACAACGGTATTTGTTCTTGAAAGTGAGGTTATTAAGTGCATTATAGTTGATACACATATGTACCGACCCATCCTTCTTTGGTACAAAAAGTACTAGAGCACCCCATGGTGATAAACTGAAACAGATAAAGCCCTTGTCTTGTAACTCATCTACCTGCTTCTTCAACTCCGCCAGTTCACTGTTGTTTACTATATAGACGTACTGAGATATCGGCTCTGCTCCTAGCACTAAATCTATAGAGAATTCCATATCTCTGTCAGGCGATAACCCCAATAACTCCTTTGGAAAGACATCTAAGAACTCTGTAATCAACGGATGTGGCGGATCCTGCTCTTCTACCAAAGCTCCACAGAAATCACCTTCGCTCTGCTCTGTTCCTTGGACAAACTCGAACTCTGACTCTCCTGGCGTTTGAAATAAAATTCTGCCTCTACGATAATTGATACTAGCGTGATGTCTACTCAACCAATCCATCCCGAGTATTATATCGTAACTCGGAAGTAGCATTACAAGTAAACATACGCTCGGATCACGGCCTCCCAAATAAACTCTCTATTTCTTGCAAATATCACTAACCAGGATAATGCCACCCCCGGTCATGATCTTGCAAGTCCTCGCCAATGGTTCAGACTCAAGACGATACCTCAAAGCAAAAGATACAGATATAAAGTTATAAAAAGTACCAGAATCAAACGAAACATGAGCTGAAAAGGAATCGAGATAAAGTAAACCTGAGATATCATCGCTAACCGGCTCCTTCTCCTCGACAGTCAAGGCAAAAGCTCGCCCTTGTCGCTGTGCTCCTCTCTGTTGCTGATGCTGGGTAAACTGTTGCTGCTGTGGTGGAAGAGGTCCTCTCTGCTGTTGTCCTGCTGGTGGTCTAGCGGGTGCCCCCTGTGCCTGTCCTCCACCCTGAGCTGGACGAGTTAGGACTTTAGGACAAGCCCTCAACTAATGATCTCCCGAACCGCAGAATAAGAATTGGCCTAGCCTCATCCTGCATGAGTCACATCCATGTCCTCACTTCTTACAGAAAGTGCAAGGAACTTCTGCCCTCTGGATATGATGCATCTGCTGAGCCGACACTCTAGGTGGCCCGTAATACTGCTGCCTCTGGTACTGGTAAGGCCTCTGGTGCTGCTGTAGGAAGTGAGGCCTCCTTGCTGGACCCGTGTTGTTGCTGGATCCTCCTGTGTCCCTTGACCTCTTAGAGCCAAGCTCTGAGTCATCCTCTGCTCTCTGCGCCTGTCTGAGTATTTCCTCGAAGGTGGCGGTAGGATCTCCATTGGTGTGGGGTTTGACCTCCCGGTTTAGGCCCTTCTTAAACTTCTTGGCTCTGCCTCTAGGGTTTTAACCCTCCACTAAGCGACCTAGACGGCAATACTCCGCCGCATACTCTATCACTACCATAATTTCTAGGAAAGAGTATTTTAGTAATTTCATAATTAATTAAATATTGTGCATGCTAAATAATTATTTATTATATTATTTAATTGTTGTTAGATGTTAGTTATTTATTTTAGACTTGTGTTAGTGGACCTAACTAGTTTAGTTAGACTCATGGACCAACATGTATTAATTGTTAGAGTTTAGCCCAACTAGAAAGCCTTTGATTAGGAGGATGATTAATTTAATTAAACCATTAGACTAGAAGCTTCCCTCCTTAATTATTTCTTCATGAGAGGTCCTAAGGAATATTTTAGACTTTATATAGTAGCTTGAGGGAGGGGACAAGTGAGGCCTATTTAAAAAGGGAATAAAAAGTTTCTCTCTGCTCTTTTCATTTTAAATCTAGATCTTGAATTTCCCTCAACCCAATTTTCATCATCTCCACTTTAATTTTATCCCAATTCCTTCCTAAATCACCATTGGAGGCTAGTGGAGCAAGGATCTAGAAGGAGAAAGCAAGGATCTACAAAGAGGAGCAAGGATCTACAAGTTGGAGGCCAATTTCATCATATTTGGAGGTTGCATTAGGAATCCATCTTCCAATAGGTACAATTTAGTTTTTTCCCTTAAATTAGGTTCTAAATATGTGATTTAACAATAAGAAATTAACCCATATGCATAAGCTACCCATAGGATTTGGTTTTGTGTCCATAGGAGGCCTATTGAGAAAGTTATGGTACTTTTTGTGTCAATTTTGGGGGAATTTCGAGATTGATATTTGTTGTGTGTCAATTATCCTTCCTGACTGAGGTCTTGAGCGTATTCTGGGCCAAATAGCATTATCACGTACCTTTGTAAATATAACCTGAGTTGGCGTATTTCGAGGAGATAGCATACGACGTACTCCTATAGTTGAAAATAGCCTGAGTTGGCATATTTTGAGGAGATAGCATACGGCGTACTCCTATAGTTAAAAATAGCCTAGTTGGCGTATTTCGAGGAGATAGCATACGGCGTGCTCCTATGGTTGAAAATAGCCTAGTTGGCATAAAATGCCAAGATGGTGATGTGAGCGTATTAGTCACAGTTTTAGCTCTCCCAGTCGTTAAAAATAGAACCTGATCTCGTGCATTAAATGCAGAGATCTGCCCCCATCTCGTGCATTAAATGCAGAGATATGCCTCCATCTCGTGCATTAAATGTCGATATATGCCCCGAGCTCTGTATGAAGAACAGCTTTTAACGTAGCGTCTGATTTTGTCTCATCTTGAGCGTAAAGACTCATCTCTGCCTGTGTAGAATAGGCAGCGTATTCCTTGAATGCGTAAAAATAACTTGTATCAAGGATGTGTCACTAAATGACAGTCTGGGTCTCTGTGCAAAATCATCATCACAGCCGTCCTCTCGATCGTCGTGCAGTACTTTTGTCAGGAGTCAGGTTCACTGTTTTGTCTGACAGATTCATTCAAGGAATACAAAGAGTTCCTCGTATGACTTTACGTTGCATTAAAGACAAATGTATTTTATGTTGTAGGGAGGTGTAGTAACCTTTTACGCAAAAACAGCCTTGAAGTGCTGCTTTACGCGATCAGCTCTGGAGCTCTTCTTTACGCCAAACAGCTCTGAGGGTCTGTTTTATGCGACCAGTTCTGAAGCTCTTCTTTACACTACACAGCCTTAAAGCGCTGCTTTATGCGGACTTCATGTATGTTGGGGGTTTTGACTGTATAATACGCGTACAATTCTCTAGCGTATTTCATGCTTCTACAAGACCCCCTTCAAAGTTTTTAAATTCCTCGTAATTTAAAATACTTTGAATGAAGCATGAAATGGTCAAATTTGACTCGTTCTTTGAGGCTGGTTTTTCGGCAATATTTAAGAAGTTGTTGGGATTTGGTATGTTCTCTTCTGCCTATATAAAGGCAAGCCGATGAACCTATTTTTTTATGCTCCCTTTACCACAAAGATGGTTGCCGAGATTCATTGGGCTGACCTGAAAAAGAAGAAGATTATGCTCTTCCAGCATGTAAGGAGCCGTAAAAGGAGGCATCTTCGAGCAAATATCCTCTGCAATGATGGATCATGGAAGGATATCATAGCTTCCTTTGCTCAGGATAATCAGCAATTTTATATGACGATTCGTCAAGGAGAGAGGAAGGGTCTCATTGGACCACACAACTTGCTAGCTGTATTTTCCCCTATCATGAAGCTGAACCCCGGTGGGCAGCTTGGCCGTATCTTCCAGTATTGTGTTGGATCTAAACTCTATAAATATAGGATCGGTACACCCATTAAAGGGGGATATACAGGGAGACAAAATAGAGAGAGACAAAAAAAGGGGCTAGAATTTTCAAGTCTTGAAATTTAAGAACCGAAGGAGAGAAATAGAAGCTTCTCGTGTCATTGTTGCCAAAGTTTTCTTATTGTTCAACTCTCCAAGTTGTTCACGGCATTCCCTATATTTCTTCGTCGTCGTATGGTCCAATGAGTAAAGTGATTGTTTGTAGATCAGATCTCTATAGCTATACTTTCTTAGAATCAACTGTACTTAGATTCCTGTTTAGGATCTTTTATACTTTTCTTTCTTTTCAATAGTTTCTAATACAAAAGATTTGTAAAAAAAATTTCTTCGCAAACAATATGGCGACTCTGCTGGATACAACTTTGTTCTTTGACGAGAAGTGATAGCTCAACTCGACGTTGTGTCGATCGGCTCGATGCAGAAGACCTTGGTCATGAAGTTCGACCAACAAGCATACGAAGAAATGCTCTATTCTGGGGATAGTTCTAAGCCCTCATCCGCATTCAAGTCGAGGAGAACCCGCAAAGTGTGGGTGCCGAAGCCTCGTCATGCATATTTTGAAGTTGCAGCCAACAAGGGAAAAATTATTATGATTGACGGGAACTACCTGGTCAATTCTGTCAACTAGACTCAGGTCGATGATTTGGTGGACAACTCTCGGTAGAAGCATAAAAATTATGCCTCAAATAGATGACACAGTTTTCTATAAATAAACCCAACAGAGGAAGAATGGCGCACTTTCTCTCTATTTAGAAGATGGAGCATTTTCTACTTGTTTCAGAAGGAAGACGTGCACTTTCTTACTTTGGCGCACATTCTTAAAACTTCAAAAGATGACGCACCTTTTTATTGTGGTACGCTTTCTTAATGTTATAAAAGTTGGTGCACAAACGCTCAAAGATGCGCACTCTCTCTCAAAATTTAATGTAACAGACTAACAGCTGACAAATACAAAAAGAAAATAGACAGAAGTCATCATTATAGCTGTTCTACGGCACGCAGAACCAGGTTGTCGTTTAGCGACCTAGTTAGTGTGCCAATTTCTTCATAAGTGCTCCATTGTGCCAATTTCTTCGAAATGCGTCATAGTGCCAATTTTTTAAGAAGTGAGTCATAGTGCCAACTTCTTCAAAAGTGTGCTGTTGTACTAACTTTTTAAAAGTGTGTCGTTGTGCCAACTTCTTCAGAAGTGCGTCGTTGTGCCCATTTTTTCAGAATTGTGCCATAGTGCCAACTTCTTCAAAAGTGTATCGTAGTGCCAACCTCTTCAAAAGTGCACCATCACGGCTACTTCTTCAAAAGTGTCCCGCTGTGCCAATTTTTTCAAAAATGCATCGCAGTGCCAATCTTTCCAATGTGCGCAAGTCTCCAGACCACTTCTAAAGTACGCATACTATTCTAACTAATAGTGAGCAGTTATGAGTGCGTGTCTTACCTGCCATACTTCTCTTGAAAAGTATACAAATAACTGTCCCCATGACCTATGCTATCCTCGTATAGAAAGCTACGTGTCAAGCAGGCAGTAAGTTGTACACCCACTCATTCAGAACGTGGGGTGTTAGTCCACCAAAAGTACGGGCACAATGGTAAAATAGTACAGATTGTCCAAAGTGCTCGCACACTATTATAACCGCTTATAAACTCCATAAATACAGGATCAGTACATCCATTAGAGGGAGATTTTCAAGTCTTTTAATTCAAGAACAGAAAATGAGAGATAGAAGCTTCTCGTGCCGTTGTTGCCAAAGATTTCTTATTGTTCAACTCTCCAAGTTGTTCACAGCAGTCCCTGCATTTCTTCGTTGTCGAGTGGTCCAAGGAGTAAAGTGATCGTCTGCAGATCAGATCTCCACAGCTATACTTCCCCAGAATCAACTGTACTTAGATTCTTGTTTAGGATCTTTCTGTACTTTTCTTTCTTTTTAATAGTTTGCAACAGAAAAGTTTCGTATAAACTTTTCTTCACAAACAAGATGACGACTCTGCTAGGGAGTACTTTCTCCTCTGACAAGAAGGTGATAACTCAACTCGACGCTGCGTCGATTAACTTGATGTAGAAGACCTTGGTCGTGAAGTTCGACCAACAATCATAAGAAAAAATGCTTCATTTTGGGGGTAGTGCTCACCCCTCAACCACATTTAAGTTGAGAAAAATTCATAAAGTGTGGGTGCCCAAGCCTCCTCATTCATATCCCAAAGTTGTTGCCAACAAGGGAAAGAGCATTCTAATTAACGAGAATTCTCATGTCCATTTTGTTTGGATCAATGACTTGGTGGACAATTCTCTTGCGTTAAACAAGGGATACAATTCGTGCAACTCGTATAATTTCAAGCAAAGGTGATCCACACCCAAGCTTCTGAATCCCTTGCGTTAAACAAGGGACACAAATTATGCAACTCGCACAATGTCAATCAAAGGGTGATCCCACCCAAGCTTCTGAGCCTATACATACTGGTGGTCATATGCGGGGCAAACAAGTCATGGACCCTACAGTCCAAACCAATCTCTCAACAGGCGCTAATAAATAGTTAGGAAAAATCATCCCCTAACATCATGATCACGCGCTCAAATAAAGGTAAGTTATGTGCCAGTTGTTATGAACCTACTATTGGTGTGCCAGGCCAAGACCTGCGTAGAAAAATAAATACAAATTGTACCAACTATTCCTACGCCATAGAATATGCGCCCAACAGGACCAACGCCCATATATTATGTTGTTTGTGTGCATGAACATTTTAAGAACATTCAGAATAATTTCCCCTCCTTTATGAAGAACAAAGGTGCGAGAGATGACGGATCGTACGCAAATCAAGTCAGCACCTCACTTTACATGTAGGAAACTAAAAAAGTGCATAGGAGGTCTAATGTATCTCATGTAAAGAGGCAAAGTCTTCCCTCTTCCTCTTTTTCTCTTTCCCCTTATAACTTATGCGAATTTATTGTACAAAAGCGAAAGGAGAGAGATCCCTCCGACCTTGCAACATTATTTTTTAATGAACATTGTTGTAATTGTCATAAAGTTTTAATTGAATGTTGTTGTGCAACCATAAACGGTCTATATTTGACCGATTAACTTACATTGTGTCTCCTAAATCATGACATACAAAACAAGTAAACAACCAGGAGTATGATGATGAATCACTCCTTGCTTCAGCATAAATGCTTCGCATCTTTCCTGTGGTAGAAGACAATCAAGACGAAGTTCTTCAAGAATACCTAGCCAGAGAAGATTTGACCAACTCGTCGACTCCTTTGAAGGAGTATACCAAAATACTCATTCTCGAAGATGGGAGCTGTACGAGGCTAGGGGTAGCAATTCCCTAGATTCTAAAACTGACATTGTAGACTACAACTACACGACTCTTTCTACCCATCCCTCTGTTGTACACAGGGATGTCAGCGTTTATGACGTCAGTGATGAACAAGACTATTCTCCATCAAGCCACCGAATAATGTAAAACCCCAAATTCTAAAAACCGTATTTAACCTTTTTAATTAATTAATAATCAAATTATAGTAATTATGAGCTAAATAGAGGAAATAGATTTTTATTTAATTTTTATTTTAGGTGTTGTGTATTTAGAGAATTTATGGAGCCATTATAAATTTTTTCTAATTTATTCCATGTAGGAGACCCTGTGGACAGTTGACAGCTGTAGAAGCATGAAAAATACGCTGCAGAATTATACGCAATATGCATGAAGCCCGCGTAAAGCAGAGTTTCAATGATGTGCAGCGTAAAGCATGACTTCAGAGCCATTGGCGTACAACAGAGCTTCAACGCTATTCAGCGTAAAACATAGCTCCAGAGACAACCCGCGTAATAAAGTATTTCCAGACTGCTTCAGCGTATAAAGGTTGCTACATCGCCTTTATGGCGTAAAATCTATCTGCTTTTTAATGCAACGAGAAGTTATACGAGGAACACTTCGTACCCCTCGAACGAGCTGTACGAGGAACGCTTCAAAATTCTGTGAATGAACCTGTCAGACAGTACAATGAACCTGACTCCTGACAAAGGGTATAGCACGACGATCAAGACGACAGCTATAATGATAATTCGGCACAAAACTCCAGACTGTCGTTTAGTGACAAAGCCTTGATTTAAGTTGTCATTTACGCAGTCAAGGAATACGCTGCCTAGTTTTACACAGGTAGCCATGAGCTTTTACGCTCAAGATGAGACAAAGCTGACCGCCACGTCAAAAGTTGCTCTTCGTACAGAGCCCGAGGCATGTCTCTGCAATTAATACGCGAGATGGGGGCAGATCTCTGTATTTAATGCACGAGATTTTGCTCTATTTTCAATGACTGGGAGAGCTATAATTAGGGATAATACGTCCACATCACCATCCCTGCATATTACGCCACCTAGCTATTTTCAAATATAGGAGTACGCCGTATGCTATCTCCTTGAAATACGCCAACCCAGGCTATATTTGCAAAGGTATGTAAACAGGCTATTTGATCTAGAATACGCTCAAGACCTCAGTCAAGGAGGAATAACTGGCTACTTTTACGCCGGCTACCCATCTAAGCAACATCAGGCTTCTACGCCTACTTGGCTTCTATGCCAACCTGACAGCTATTGGGTGGTTTTTACGCCTCTATGTCACCTATTGGGCTTCTATGCCTATTGGACTTCTACACCTACTTGGCTTTTACGCCATCAGAATAGCTATTTGGTTTTTACGCTAACGAGACAGTTATTTGGCTTCTACGCCAATCATCTCTACGCGAGGGACAGTTACCTATGTGGCTTGCATGCCGTGATCTTCGCAGCAGTTATACGCATTATCGCTTAATGGGATACGCGTCACACGCTTATTCAGAAGATCATTTATACGTGGGTAGCGATTATGATAACCGCCGCGTAAAGAGCGCCCCACTCTCCACTGTTCGGCTTGTATGCCGACTGGACGGTTACGGCTATTGGACTCTATAAATAGAGATCTCTATTGACAGAGGTCAAGGGGTCAAAGACTTTGAGCTGGGGAACTTAAGGTCGAAAAAATCGAAGAGAGGAGAGCACAGACAGAGAGTAGTGATCGACGATTTTGGCATCGAGCATCCACTCCCTCTTGCAATCTTTGAAGCTATTCCTTCTTCTACAGCACTTCTTCATCATCGTGTGGTCCAAGGGACAAAGTGATCGACCGCAGATCAGACTCCTATAGCAATATTTATCCAGATTAAATTTTGTACTTAACATCCTCGTATAGGATTAATAGTACTTCTTGTTTGTAAACCAAAGAAAGGGTTTTGTATAAACCTAGTTTTATTTCTTTCGTTTATTATAAAATATAAGATGGTGACTCTGCTTGGGACTACTTTCTCATCTGACGAGAAGGTAATTGCTCAACACGATACAGTATCAGTAGGATCAATGAAGAAGACCTTGGTCGTCCAGTTCGACCAGTTAGCCTACGAAGACATGCTTCGAGCTGGGGGTAGCTCTCATTCCCTCTCTGTCCAAGACAACAGGAAATTGCGTAAGGTATGGATGCCCCGGACATCCCCTACCATTCCTGCCGACTCTCAGATTTCTTCGACCAACAAGGTTGTAGCTTGGCAACCTCTGCGCTTTGCGCGTAAAACTCCGTCTCCCGTCTGTGACGTGGCAGACAAAGCTTCTGGCCATGCCACAGTGCTAATCCAGAAGTCTGCTCCGTGCCCTGTGCATAAAATTTAGTCTCCCGTCTGTGACGTGGCAGACAAAATTTCTGATAATGCCTCAGCGCCTATTCAGAAATTCCAAACACGTTCTGTGCGTAAAAATGCATCTTCCCTCCGTGGAAAAGCAGATGGTCCCTGCAATCTACACAAGCGAAAACAAGTGGCGGATTTTCTAACCTTTCAGCCTTTACGCCATCAAGAGAAGAATCTGCCCGCTCTCCAGATTACGCGAGAAGTTGATGGCCGATTGAGGACTTTCTCAGTTTATGCCAGCCTGAGCAAAATTCCAAATTACGCCAGGAGAAGCCCCTCTGTATAAAGAAGACCCAGTTCGTGGATAGATACGCTCCTTATGGATCAGCTGCTACTTATATGGCTGAACTGCTGTATACGTACGGCAGAGAAAGGGTTGGGGTTCCCAATATCCGTATTCCAACTGATATAAATAGGAGGAACAAGCTTTCTTCTTCTTCTTTTGTTAATCCTCCCGACTTGCGTGAATTACTGATCCAAAAGCACAAAGATAGAGGATCTTCCAACATGTCTATTATGCCCCCTAGGGAGCACTGTTGTAATAGTTGTCACGCCCCAGTCCTAAAATTACGTAGGACTAGGACACGTAAGCATGCCAGCCGCATGGTTATGGCCACTCCAATATATGGAAACCAAATCCACACGTATGCTGTAATATGAATATCAAATCCACAAGTGGTATAAAACATATGTCAGAGTCACAGGGTATAATCTAAATCTCATCCACCAAAATCATATAGAAATAAATGACCAGTATCTATAAAATTAGATCTCAATAAGGAGTATCTAAGGATGATAGTTGGATGGAGACAAATCTACTACCAACTCGAATGGAGAGGTAAATACAATATAAGTACAACACCACAACATAATATAAGAATACCAGCTATCCATCACAGCTTGAAGAGAAGACATCCTCGGATCATATGTAACCATCCAAATCTGCGCTCCTACAAATACTCAAGAAAAGATACACCTGGCAGCGGACCAGGTCCTCAGAGGGACGTAACAAGATACAGAAAATACGAGCCAATTTGAATACAGTAAACATGCATATAATTTGAAAATAAATAAGTACGCTGTATAAGACAATCTATATGAATGCAAATGAGGACAACTTTTTGACGTATGGGCAAGGGTAGTCTACTCGATCTAAGCCTCACAACTCATGCACTCGTCCATGAATATCATCAGCCGACATACCTCGGGGTTAGCGACCCTCGGACTCCATCAATCGACATACCTCGGGGGTAGCGACCATCGGACACGACCCACCATAGTGCGTGCTAGTGACTATGGTGTTACCAGAGTGGTTAAAAGCCCATACGCCTAATAATTGTCCTCTATGATACTAAGTGCCATGTGTGTGTCAACATATCTAATACATAGTATTGACTGAAAGAAAACTACACATGTAAGAAATATACAGAATGCAATAAATAAACAGAAATATAAATAGCATGCAAAGTACTGTAAACAATTTGGCAAGGTATCTTGCCTGGGTCCTGCTGCTGGTATGAATCAGAGTCCAAGTCACAGTCCAAATAGCCTATGTATTACAAGTTTATCACGTCAAAAGATAATTTATTTTAATTCATTTAATTCTAGAATAATTACTCTAAAATCTTATTTTAATCTTAGTATTCTGATTTTTATGTTAATTCCTAAATTTTGTCCAAAAGAAACTCAATTTTATCAACTCGAGACTCATGGCACGCAAATCGAGGCGATCTGTTGACCAAAAAGTCAACCGACACAAACTCAACTTTCATGCATGATTTCCTGTAGATTTCAGCGTTAAAAATATGCTAGAATTTACAGCTCGTCCGAATTCAAATTCATTTGGGAATTATGGCACATACAAATTTTGTTTTGTGCAATGATGGTTAAATTCTAACCTAGAAGTTCTACAGAATTAACAGTATGTAAATACTTCGAAATAAATTCTGGAAAAAATATATGTTGATTATCTCGACATTAGCTTTCCGAAACTTTAAACGGTTCATGATTCTGATTTCTGGTTCTCCCGAAATCGCGAATACATCGAAACACGTCTATTTTCGGACATGCTGTGCTCTACGAATTTTCCAGAATTTAATACTAATAATTTAGAAAAACAATTTATATAATCAGAAAGCTAACCTCATTATCGTTCTAACAAAAAAAACTAGAGCACATTTGGAGTCCGGAGCTAGGAGATATCGTCTTTTTAATTCGTCATAACTAGTAGAAAATGAGGCTGAATTTATGACAAATTTTGACTATTTTTGGACGAAAAAGAGAGGAATTTGGGGAAAAAAAATCTGAAGGATGAGGTATTTATAATGGTGGATACTACTTAATTAAATACGACTAGGATTGGTTAATTTCGATAGGATTATGATGAATTTAAATAAGGATAGGATATGCATGAAGTTGATTTCCTAGTAGGTTTAGGATTTGAATTAATTTAAAATAGAGTTTGAATTTATCTCAATAATTTATAATCTTAAATATAATTAAAGATAATACAAATAATTTATAAAATCTTATTAATATCTATTAACACTAAATTAGTATCTATCTAATATTAAGACTATATATATCCAAATAAATCCTAAATAATTTTAAAAATCTAAAATAACCTAAAAATGATTCTAAATAAATATTTATATAAGTAAATATATCAAGAATTTCATTTGCTAATTAAATAACAAAATACTCTAAAGAAATTCAATATCTATAATAATATAAAATATACACAAAATATCTATTTTGGGTGAGGCGGTTTACAATCTACCCAACTTACAAAAATTTTGTCCTCGAAATTAAAATAGAACATGGTTTCTCTCTATCTAATCTCACTTGATCACAATATAAAAAAATTTACCTCAAGTTTAATAATGCAATTTCTACCCAACTTAGAATTTACCCATCTATCACATAAGGCTCTTACACTTAAGAAAATATTCCTCAATTTATTTTCTCATGTCATTCAATCCTCATAACTTTAACACCAACTATATCATATGTGATATGTCCTTAATCAATTATGAAAGATAGTCACCAAATAATGTGATTGGCCTATGGGGTATATCTTGTACTATCCGTGTATCACTTATATCCAAGCACGAGATTTTGTCATTCCGAAACAAGGAAAAACGGAAAGCAACGGAAAAGAGTTCAAGGAGGGGTAATAGAATGGAAGTATGAGAATCAAAGCGTTTAAAGAATTCAAATGGGAATTGTCAAGATAGTTATGGATTGAAATCTTAATTTGGTAATTTCCTATTCGCATGCTCACATCGGTGCAGTTATGTACTTGATATGATATGCTTTGTCGTATCTAGAGGGTAAGTATATTTGTCTACTGGTCCACTATACATCTCAATCCACGTAAAATACTTTTGCGAAGGACGAATCAAGCGCATTATGGCTAGCTAGACCATAATATACTGATTCTGATTAGACAATTTGTATTAGTGTGGTTGATCAGGCCCCAATAACACATATGTCATGAACAAGCTCGATATAAGATTAAGCTTGCAAAAACTAGGCTATAATAGCAGCATAATTCAAGGTAGCACAGAAAATATAACGCTGGATTATGATGTGAGAAGTTACAAAATAATTCAAGTTCGTAAAAGCAAAAATAATATAAGCAATAATAATAAAAGACTCTACAATCTCTACAGTTATCATACAACCTCCTTATCTAAGTCGCTAGTCGACCAAATAGGGTAAGGATCTCTAAATTCTATTGTCTGAATAACCACTGTCGTCTTATGCTAGTATACAATTAATGTTGTTCAATCACACTTCAATAATAGGTCAAAAGACTATGTAATACTAGGTTGTGAGGTATACTACCCAACTTAAAACAATAAACTAATACTGTGACAGTCTTAAGGGTACCGTAGAAGCTCCTGTTAAGGTCTTCGAGAAGGAGTCTTGGTACTTGTTAGGGTATCCTCTTATATTACATAGGTCATGGTCGTCTTAACTCTTAATCATAGTGCAAGTGTCAATAGTAAGAATGGGACAGTTACTGGCCTCAAGGGAAAGGAAATATAACTCGTATTGAGGTGTGGTACAAGTTACGCAATTTAAAACTAAGGGATAAGCAGTAGGTCTCAATCTACAAGAATAACTTAACTATCAAGTTCTAACTACTAAGCACACAATTTAAAAATTCAAGATTACAACTATAATCCTAGCAAACTATGTGTCCTTAACAAAGAAATAAATTACTTGGCCTACTATCAGAAGTGTCAGGTGGCACGAGTTGAAAGATAAAGAAAAGAAGAACGTAATTTTGGTCGTCGCACAATTAGCAAACGCTATGGTCACAGGGGAACAATATATAAAAATAGAGCGGCTCTAGATAGCATCATAGTTTTCCAAGGGAAAGGGGTTTGCTAGTCTCTGTGTTTGAGGTATGATTAAGAAAATATTCTATGCATTGCTCTTGGCTTTCTAAGGTACTGTCTGCTTATCTCAAGACAAGAATCTAAATTTATGGTTCTCCAATACTCATCTACGGCGTGGGTTAGGTTCAGTCCTAATATTCACTTTGGTTTTCTATTGGTTTCTCAATGCTAGGGGCAACAATAATGGTAAACTTCTAACTAACTCTAGTAGTGTCTATACTACTCTCAAGTCCTCATAACACATCAGGGGGTAATAGTAAACCAATTCTAGAGATAAGGAATTCTAGGGTTCACTAGATATCCTAAACTTAGTGGTGTGTCAGCACTCTAGTTGTACTCTTAATAGGAAGGTTACCCTACTTATCATCTAACAACAGGAACTTCTATATTCTAGGAGAGACTATACTAAAGGAACTATTATAGGAGTACAGAAATCAAGCAGGATACAATTATTCAAATAAAATAGATTAGAAGAAAGATGAGTCATAGTCAATTGTGGATGAGATCCTATACTCTAGTCCTAGGTGCAGGCTTGTTCGGTACAGTAACGTAACCGAGACAATATGCTCTCGACCTGCATGGGCCACCACAAAAACATGTCATGCCCCAGTCCCAAAATTACGTAGGACTAGGACACGTAAGCATGCCAGCCGCATGGTTATGGCCACTCCAATATATGGAAACCAAATCCACACGTATGCTGTAATATGAATATTAAATCCACAAGTGGTATAAAATATATGTCAGAAGTCACAGGGTATAATCTAAATCTCATCCACCAAAATCATATAGAAATAAATGACCAGTATCTATAAAACTATATCTCAATAAGGAGTATCTAAGGATGATAGTTGGATGGAGACAAATCCACTACCAACTCGAATGGAGAGGTAAATACAATATAAGTACAACACCACAACACAATATAAGAATACCAGCTATCCATCACAGCTCGAAGAGAAGACATCCTCGGAACACATGTAACCATCCAAATCTGCGCTCCTACAAATACTCAAGAAAAGATACACCTGGCAGCGGACCAGGTCCTCAGAGGGACGTAACAAGATACAGAAAATACGAGCCAATTTGAATACAGTAAACATGCATATAATTTGAAAATAAATAAGTACGCTGTACAAGACAATCTATATGAATGCAAATGAGGACAACTTTTCGATGTATGGGCAAGGGTAGTCTACTCGATCTAAGCCTCACAACTCATGCACTCGTCCATGAACATCATCAGCCGACATACCTCGGGGGTAGCGACCCTCTGACTCCATCAATCGACATACCTCGGGGGTAGCGACCATCGAACACGACCCACCATAGTGCGTGCTAGTGACTACGGTGTTACCAGAGTGGTTAGAAGCCCATACGCCTAATAATTGTCCTCTATGATACTAAGTGCCATGTGTGTGTCAACATATCTAATACATAATATTGACTGAAAGAAAACTACACATGCAAGAAATATACAGAATGTAATAAATAAACAGAAATATAAATAGCATGCAAAGTACTGTAAATAATTTGGTAAGGTATCTTGCCTGGGGTCCTGCTGCTGGTATGAATCAGAGTCCAAGTCACAGCCCAAATAGCCTATGTATTACAAGTTTATCACGTCAAAAGATAATTTATTTTAATTTATTTAATTTTAGAATAATTACTCTAAAATCTTATTTTAATCTTATTATTCTGATTTTTATGTTAATTCCTAAATTTTGTCCAAAAGAAACTGAATTTTATCAACTCGAGACTCATGGCACGCAAATCGAGGCGATCTGTTGACCAAAAAATCAACCGACACAAACTTAACTTTCATGCATGATTTCCTGTAGATTTCAGCGTCAAAAACATACTGGAATTTACAGCTCGTCCGAATTCAAATTCGTTTGGGAATTATGGCACATACAAATTTTGTATTGTGCAATGATGGTTAAATTCTAACCTAGAAGTTCTATAGAATTAACAGTATGTAAATACTTCGAAATAAATTCTGGGAAAAATATATGTCGATTATCTCGACATTAGCTTTCTGAAACTTTAAACGGTTCGTGATTCTGATTCCTGGTTCTCCCAAAATCGCGAATACATCGAAACACGTCTATTTTCGGATATGCTGTGCTCTACGAATTTTCCAGAATTTAATACTAATAATTTAGAAAAACAATTTATATAATCAGAAAGATAACCTCAATATCGTTCTAACAAAAAAAACTGGAGCGTGTTTGGAGTCCGAAGCTAGGAGATATCGTCTTTAAAATTCGTCATAATAGTCATAAGGTTATAGTTAATTATTGTTGTTCTAAGGCAAAATGGTCAGTTTTTGACCGGTTGAACTACTATTTGTCCATACAGGAAGAAAAGACTACATTCGCATCAGTGAACATGGCTTCACACGTTACTAAAGGAAGGACAAATTCAAGACGTCATCTTTCTAGAACTCCAAGCCAAAGGAGATTCGACAGACTCCTTGAGAATATTGAAGCTGGGGTGTTCCAAAACACCCGTTCGAGGTCACGACAACCGGCTTCGTATTCTTCTGATTCTAACACTGGGGGTCGCCAGTTTCCTGAATCAGATGCTGAAAGTATAGAGTCAATCTCTACAGAGACCTATACTAACCCTTCAATGACATCCAGAGAAATGGGAGTCTATGCCATTAAAGATGAACGTGAAGAGGCTTCCCCATCAGGAAGTACTGAGCAACGCATCGCTGTGTTAGAGATATCTCTGAAAGAGATACAGTCCATGATGGAGAATATGTACCAGATGATACTGACTCAACACACAGCTACTACAGCTCAAGCATCGGTTCCTCCGACTCAAATACGTATGGGGATGGAATTACCACCATCCAATGCGAATCAGGAGCCTGCTCTAAATCAAGAGTCAGCAGCTCATCCACTTCCTAATTCAGAGAATGTATTGCCTCCTGATGGAGTTGCAATACAATCGATCTCTCACCATTCCGCGGTCCCTCTACCAGCAGAAGATCCGATGCAGGCAGTGCTGGAATTGAAAGCCCAATTTGATGCCTTGAAGCATAAGCACTAGCTCAAGATATTGGGAATCAACCAGCCTTACCCAGCTATCTGGGATGAGATCCCTTTCCCTCCTAAATATAAACCACAGGCTATGGCTTTGTTTGAGGGAAAAACATCACCGAGCCAGTACATGAACTACTTCAGTATGATGACGGTGTTATTACAAAGGAATGATGCCCTTCTCACTCGAGTGTTCAAAGGCTGTCTCTCGGGGGTGGCTTATCAGTGGTACCATAGTCTTGCGGACAACTGCATTACTTCTTTTGAAGATTTCAAGACTTTGTTCTTCGCACGATTCTACGAAGGAGGGATGGACATGTCTATGTCCTCTCTCATCGATGTAAAGCAGAAAGAGAAAGAGAACGTTCACACTTTCATCAAACATTTTCGTCAAGCCACTCTACAAATGCCTCCCGGAGTTCCAAACTTGGCATTGGTGGACATTTGCTGGAAGAATCTTCTTTCAGTGATCTCGGTATTCACAGGACCATATTAGTTCCATGATTGGCCCTCATTTATCATCTTAGTGGTAGCCGCTGAAGACAACAGTCGGAAGGTGCGTGATAATGGAATTATGATATCTGCCTCTGATAGAGGCAAAAGGTCATACTCCAACAGCGACCATCCTCGTGGTTTCAAAGGAAAAGAAGCTTTGACGATTAATACGTCCAGGCAAAAGACTGCGACAACCACACAGACGAAACCTGGGACTTCCAGGCCTATCAAAACATACTCTTTTGACGACGACGATATTTCGAGCATATTCGAGTGTCTAGTCAAAAGAGGCAAGATTACCCTCCCTGAGGTAAAGCGGCCTAATAAAGTCGGCAGTACCAATAACCCCAAGTACTGTATTTTCCATAGGTACATACATCACCCCACAAAGGCGTATTTTGTACTAATGAGAAAAATTCAGGAGTTGATCGATGCTAAGGCCATGACTCTGTGCAACAGCGAGAAGACGGTCACCGCCAACATGATCGCTCTCCAATTTGGCAATCTGCCTCCTCAAGAAGTTTCGGATAGGGTTGTACCTATTTTTCGGAAAATGATGAATATTGTTAATCTCCCTCCGGCCAGGGGTCAAAATTGTGACCTAGTACCCCTAACTACCCAGCGTGGCGAGATTATATGGGTTCATCCAGATCTGGTGTCAGAGATCGAGGAAGAGACTCAAGCTGCTAAGGCTAAGTCTAAAAAAAACTCGAAGCAAAGACCATGTCATATGGTTGCGATATCTTCGACATCAGAAGAAGAGGTTTTGGCTACCGGAACGCGTTCAGGGAAAGCCTACCTCAAGGACTATGAAGGAAGTCAGGAAGATGCATCGGCAGACACTTTAGCTGCCAAACTTCCAGAACCTGAACCAGTCGTACCAGAGGCAGGTCCTTCTAGACCTACTTCGGTGGACAAGGGCAAGCAAAAAGAAGTGCGCTTTGATAAACCTTTGAAGAATATTCAAAACAAAGGTTTGGAGACGCCATATAACTTCGACATCCTGGCCTAGTTGGCTAATACACCAGCCAGATTGTCCATTTTTGAACTACTCAGGCTCTCCAAAGACACTCGTCAAGCCCTGAGTGAAGCATTAATGTAGGCGGATGCATACTTGACCCAGCTCAATTCCCCTGATGAAGAACCTGTGGCATGTCCTCAATGCCATAGTGTGATGGAGGTGGTCCCGAATATCACTTTCACTCAAGATGATATGCTGTTGAAACATAATAAGTATGACAGACCCCTCTATTACACCGGATATGTCGGTTCCATGGAGGTCGACCAGATTCACACAGATCTAGGATCATCGATCAGCATCATTCCTCATAGTCTGCTCAGACCGCTGAGAATTCCTACCAGCGAATTGGCTTACACCACCACTACAATCGTAGGCTTCAATACCAGGAAAAGTAAGCCGTTTGGAAAGATTCGTCTGAGGATCCAGATTGGCGACCTCAGATTAGTGGCTACATGTTATGTCATTGATTCAGAGGTGACCTACAATATTCTGCTGGGCAGACCATGGATCCATGATCACAACATCATTCCTTCGACTCTACATCAATGCTTCAAATATGTAGATGCCCAAGGAACAGTACAAATGGAGTTTGCTGACCTTAACCCGTTTAAAGGAGTAGAATCCTACTACTCTGATGCCATGTTGTACACCCAAGACTACATGAAGGAGGTGTCAGGCAAGACAGAGGAGGAATCCCACCGGGAGCCAGAAGAACCCTCTGCCGAACAACCCTTGTCAATCAAGGTGAAAGGGCGAACTACTCGTCCGAAAGTCATAAAACCCATGGCTAACCACTTGAACAAAACCAAGTCAGGACAAGGAGGTGATCCTCTAGTGATCACTTTAAACCAGAAGCCTCCACCTTTGGTCATCAACCTTCGGCGTAACAAGCAGCCAACTGATATAAATATAACCAGGATCGTGGTTTTCGACGATAATAAAGATTCTCCTTTTTAGTACATTAACGCTCAAATTCTAAATCAGGAATCCTCTACCCATAATGATATAGAACCTATAGCACAAAAATTCTTGAAGGCTATAGATTCCTATCATCCGTATGTGTGGGAAGTAGCGTCACCATTTAATGTCATCACGACATATCTGCCATATAAGGATTCTGTCTTTATTGTCCCGCCTACTCGCAGCAGCCAGCATCCAATGGTCATTGGTCGCAGGCGCAATAAACTGACTGTACAAGAAGATTCTCACGATGATGATGCTGGTAAAATACAGGTTCACAGATATAGCCCATAAGCTTTGAAGATTATGCAAAGTATGGGTTATGACTTGAAGCTGGAACCAGGTCTTAATTATGGAAAAGGCAGGCGAATACCATTGTATGATGATCCCTACTGTCAACGAACTCATTTTGGGTTAGGGTATACCACACATCTTGCAACTTCCAATAACTTTGAGTCAAGTGAGGAGACTATTTCCTCTTTTCAAGATGATTTGCCATTCTCTGATTCAGAAGATGAACTGGAACAGGTATTATCAGTAAATATGGTGTTGACAGATTCTCTCGAAATAGAGGAACAAGAATCTGAACCATTTGAAGATGAATCTTGGGCTCAGCAAATAGATACACAATGGGAACTTCGGTTCGAGCAAAGAGAACCATCCACTGAAGATAAAGTTATCCAAATTGACGTTGGGGATGAACTTTCACCAAAGCCGATATTCATCAGTAACAATCTTTCCGAAAAAGAAAGGGAAGAAATAATCCAGCTGATAAAAGAATATATCGACGTCTTTGCATAGAATTATAAGGATATGCCAGGACTCGATCCTAAAGTGGATACTCAAAAGCTCAACATACTGCCTAATTCGAAGCCTGTAAAACAGCACCAACGCCGGTTCCGTCCGGATATGATGGACGCCATTGAAGCTGAAATCAAGAAGTTGATCGCCTGTGGGTTCATCCGAAAAGAATAATATCTTGACTGGGTCGCCAATGTTGTCCCAGTCATAAAGAAAAGTGGGAAAGTGCGTGTTTGCATCGATTATCGAGATCTGAATACAGCCTGCCCCAAGGATGAGTTCCCTCTTCCCATTACAGACGTCATGATCAATAATACGTGCAGTTTTGAACGTGAGTCTTTCATGGACGGATTTTCAGGATACAACCAAATCAAGATGCATCCTGAAGGCGAGAAGCATACTGCCTTCGGGACACCATTGGGGGTATAGTACTATACGGTCATGCCCTTCGGACTAAAGAATGTCGGGGCTACATACCAATGAGCTATGAGTAACATATTCCATGAGCACCTACGCAAAATAGTGGAATGTTACGTAGATGATATAGCTGTCAAAAGCTGCATCAAGGATAATCACATCCAAGACTTGAAGACAGTGTTTGAGTTGATGCGCCAACACCAACTCAAAATAAACCCTACAAAGTCTTTTCTCGGTGTATCCAGTGGCAAATTCCGGGGATTTGTCATTACCGCTAAAGGCATTCAAGTGGACCCTGATAAAGTGAAGGCTATCTTAGAGATGCGATCTCCCCGTAATCTGAGAGAACTCAGAGGGTTTCAAGGTCGTCTGGCTTATATCCTATGATTCATTTCCAACCTCTATGGGAGATGTCAGCCTTTTCTCGTCTCATAAAGAAAGGTGTATCCTTCGTTTGGGACTAAGCCTGTCAGCAAGCGTTCAATGATATCAAACGCTACCTTACTGATCCTCCAGTTCTGGTGCCTCCTATTATAGGAAGACCATTTTTGCTGTATGTTCGAGCAATAGATCATTCTTTGGGAGCTCTCTTCGCACAGAAGAATGACGAAGGTCACGAATAGGCTATGTAAACCCCCTCACCCGAAATTAGGTTTACTTGGCTTATATAGTAGAATTAGGGCTAGTTTGAACCCAATTAGAATTTAGAACACGGTATTTAATTTAACTGTACATTATTTTATCGCGTAGCGCACCATACCGTTGCTTCGTTAATTGGAGCACAACGCTAGCCATTGCCTATCTGCAAAGTTCACAACATTGTCCTAGACGTGCCCGCCTACTTTTTTGACCTTTGTGTAAATTATAATCCTGCTTTCTGGTGCGACATTATAGTCGCACAATAAATGTCGCGGACGTTAGTTCTTAATTCTAAATAAATTCTAACTCTGTACCCTTGTGCGTTCCAATCAGAATTGGAGACACAATCTTGACCGTTTTATATAACCCGAATTTTATTAATATTCTATACTGTACCCTCTACGTCCCTGACACTTGTGTCCCACCTAATTTTAATCCCATGTGCTCCTAATTAATTCCAGAACATCGTGCGCGATAATTTTAATAAATTAAATCTAATTTTTGCCTTGTGTAATTTTCTCGATTATTGGGCACTTTTATGCAAAAATGTATCGAGGTGCCCCCACCGTTGGTCAATACGTGAAGAAACCCAATTTTCCCTTCACGTGGATTTTTTCGTAATTTTTTGGGATGTGCAACGCACGCACATCGTCCCTATATATTAATTTACCTTTGCATTTAATTAATACAAATTCCAGCCCTCCCAACATCCCCATGTGAGCCCAAGGCCCATACCAAGGAGTGTTGACCAAGCCCACTTACCTTGGGCAACCCAACCCAAGTCCCCATGTTTAAAATAAGCTTTTTCCTTCCTTTTTTTCTAATTTCCTCTCAAAATCACCTAACCCTAAAGGATTACACCAGCCGACCCCCCCATGTCCAGCCCTCGTCGGAGTCAGCCCATGACCGGATCTCCTCCGCCTGGTCAACCGGCTCGACATAACAGCCTTCCCTCCCTTCCCCCTCTCGACTGACCCCCTCACCCCGTCGTGTATCCGCCTGCACGACTGGAGACCCCTCCATACGCCACCTTCCTCAGGTGAACCACGACCCACTGCTGTCCCCGACCTCCTTCCTGACTTCGCCTCCTACGCCACTCGCCGCCACCTGCCAGCCACCTCCAGTTTCCTCCCCTCGACTTTGACTGAGCATCGCCATCGTCCCCTCTCATCCTCCTCTTCTTCGAAATCCTTCCTCGACTCGACAGCCTCCCCTCCGGCGAACATTACCCACCCCAGGCCAGCCCCCTCGTCGGAGCCGATCACCTCCGCCTGTGCACCGTCTCCACCCGCCGGATCACCTCCCTGATCTCCCTTCCCCTCCTCCGTCTATCGGTCAGACCCAACCCTTTCTCTACGTGCCACACGACAACCCGACTCCGATCAACGCTCACCTCTCCCTGTCGAACCTGTCGCACTCGCTGAACCGGAGACACGACCTCGCCTGAACATCCGTGTCTCCTTCTCTCGAGCCATTGCCTCCACCACTTCGACCTCCTCCAGTCTGGCCCCGAGCCTCCACCATCTCCCCATCACCATCACCCCCAACGGCCATCCCCTCTGGCTACCGCGATTCCCCTGACCGAAGTATCAATACCACCACCTGTGCCTCTTCCCTGTCCCAGTCCAACCTACTCCATGCTCAGCCTCCCCCTAGCCGGAGCAGCTCCTTCCGTTAATACCACCCCCTCATTCTGAAATCCCCTGGCCGGATCTCCCCCTGGCCGGCCTCCGGTCAGTCGTCAACAGCCACAACTTCACCATCACCATAGTCATTACCACCACTATTCCTACCACCTTTACCATCATCATCGTCGTTATTATCGTCAACAATACCTTAACCCTAATCGCCACATCGTCCTCCTGGTCATCACCATCCTCCACATCATCGCCCTCGCCCCTACCATCTTATACATCATCATCCACACCATCAACCTAGTCATCATCTCATCACTGTCATCATCATCCATCCTCAACACATAAAATCCTAACCATTGCCTCATCATCTTCATTGCCACCATCATCACTATCGTCCCAGTCACCCTCTACAGCATCCTCCTTACCTCATTACCTAATCACCATGATCGGTATCACCCTTAACCATCACCCATAGCAACCTCAAACATCGTCACCCTCGTCCCCATAGATATCATAAACCCGTCACCCTTGCCAGACAACCCACAGTAGTCACCCCCGAATCTCATATCGGTGCACGCTGACCCCAAAGATCTGTTGGATTTAGCTGCGCGACTTCCGGAGCTGGTTATTGGGACTACACAGCCGCTTGCCAGGCAAGTATACCTTGCCTCTGTTGTACTATTTAAATTTTGTATTATTAGTTGCATATTATTATTATATAACTATGCGCATCCGAGAGAGACTCGAGTGCAGTCAACAAATGTGTTGACGTTAGGACGTGTGTCTGACCTAGTGTCTAATAGACCCAGCTAAAGTTATGGAGTTATTGGTATGACTTCCAGGCCTTGACACTTTTCTTACATGCATTGTGAGTCTCATGTAGGGCACGGACTTGCGTATCTGGTTGGCCACCTGTACGTGTAAGCGTGCGACGGATAGGGTATAACTGCTAATAGTGATGCATGTTAGAAGACTTAGCAGTTATTGGTAGGTGGAGCATAGACTACCATGATACGATGGCCGATCCTTATCCTTGTTTGGTTGTAAGGATGGACTATTGTTCTAACGACAGACTATGAGCTAGAGTTACGACGCCTCAGCGTAGTAGCTACAGCATGTCGTGGATACGACATGCTTAGATCATTGGGCGGGGAGGACTACTAGTAGGCGTATGGGACACCCACTTCCTTTATTCAGATTCCCCGTTCGAAGGAATGGTATAGACATTATATACTTGCAGATTTCCCGTTCTTCAGAGCGGTATGGACGTTATACTATACAGATTCCCCGTTCTTCGGAGCGGTAGGACGTTATTATATTGCAGTGCGCCCTGGTATTGGGGGCATATGTGGCATATACTAGCCAGTTGTCACGATTGGTGAATTACGTCAGCATATGTCTAGCCTACACTTTCCCAAACACTCAAGTTTTCCTCAAGATTGCATTTCACTTAGATGGTTAGGTCACCCTGGAGTTTTTATAGTATTTACTTTATGGCATGCTTTTATGTATCTTGTTATGTCCCTCTGAGGACTTGGTCCCTTTCCAGGTGTACTATTCATGAGTATTCGTAGGAGCACAGATCCGGACTGGTTACCTATACTTTGAGCAGGTCCTCTCTTCGAGTCTCAGTAGTTGGTAGTTGTTGTACTTATATGGTATTTATCTCGTTATTCTTTCTTCTAGTTCGGCAGTGGATTTGTTTCCATCCGACTGTCACTTTTAGATACTTTTCATAGAGATCTAGTTTCATAGCTTCTGGTCATTTATTTATATTAATTTTATGGATGAGATCTAGATTATACCATGTGACTTGCGTTGGATTTATACCACTTATGGATTTTGTTATTCATATACAGCATACGTGTGTTATGGGTTCCAAATATTGGAGTGCCATATTCATACGGCTGGCATGCTCACGTATCCTTGTCCTACGTATTTTAGGACTGGGGCATGACATATTTTTAGTGGTGGCCCATACAGGTCAGAGCATATTGTCTCGGTTACATTATTGTACCGAGCAAGCCTGCAAATAGGATTAGAGTATAGGATCTCAACCACATCTGACTATGACTCATCTTCTTTCCAATCCATTCTATTCGAACGAATGCATCCTGCTTGATTCATGTGCATCCCTGATAGTTCCTTGAGTATAGCCTTCTCCTAGAATATAGAAGTCCCTGTGTTAGATAATAAGTAAGGTAACCTTCCTAGTAAGAGTAACTAGAACCCTGACACGTCACTAAGTTTAGAATATTTAAGTAAACCCTAGTATCCTTATCTAAGGAATGGCCTGCCATTATTCCTTGACATAATTAAGAATAACTTAAGTGTAGTATAGGCACTACTAGAGCTAGTTAGAGATTTGACCCTAATGTTTGACCCTAGTATTCAGGAACCAATAGAAATCCGAGATCGAATGTAGGGACTGAACCTAAGATGCATAGTGAGATAGTGTTAGGATATAGATTCTTGTCGTTATATTAGCAGACAGTACCTCAGGAAGCCCAGAGCAACGAGTATGACATTCCCCTTGAGATCATACCTCAAACACGGAGAATTGCTCGCCACCTTCCCTTTAGGAAACCATAATATTATCGTGAGTCCCTCTATTGTAATTTCATATCTTGTTCCCCTGTAACCTTAACGTTCGCCAATTGTACAACGATTTAAACTGTGTTTTTTCTCCTTCATCCTTCAACTCGTGCCACTCAACTCCTCTGATTATAAGCCAAGTGATCTTATTCTATGTTAGGATATATAGTTTACTAGGGTTATAGTTGGTAATTTGAACTTTGAATTTTTGTGCATGGTAGTTAGAATTTGATAGTTTGGAGTGGTTCCCTTAGATTGTGATCCGATTATTCTTAGTTTGAAATCGTGTAAATTGTATCTGTAACTCGATACGAGTTATATTTCCCTTTTTCTCTTATAGGTCATTAATGCTCCCATTCTTACAATTGACACATGTATTCTATGAGCTATATGATTAAGATTTAAGATGACCGTGACCTACATGATACCATAGGAGACCCAAATAAGTACTAAGATCCTTTCCTGGTATAGCCCTATAAGAATTTGAACTTTATTTATAAGGACTTTATTAATTTGTACGATCCCCTTAAGACTGTCACAGTATTAGTCAATTATTTTTAAGTTGAGTAGTATGCCTCACAACATAGTATCACATAGCCCTATTAACACATGGATGAAGTATAATAGGATGACACAACTTTAGACTTGCGTAAGAAGATAGTATTTATTCAGACTGTAGAATTAAAAGTCCTTACCTATATTTGGTCGACTAGCGACTTAGATAAGGAGTAGTATGACAACTAGAGAGACTATAGAGTCTTATTTATTTATTTTGGGAACTTGAATTATTTTGTAATTTCTCTCATCATAATCTAGCGTGCCTATATTTTTGTACTACCGCGACTTATGCTGCTGTTACAGCCTAGTTTTGCAAGCTCACCCTTTTATCAAGCTTGCTCATGACATATGTATTATTGGACGCGTACACTAATACATTTCATAATCAGTGTACTACGGTCTGATCAACCATAGTGCGCTTGGTTCGCCCTTCGTATAACTACCTTATGTGGATTGAGATATATAGTGATTAGTAGACGATTGTACTTGCCCTCTAGATATGTTTGAGCATATCGTATCCGTTATATAACTGTACCAATGCGAGTATATGAATAGGAATTACCCAAAATAGGATTTTAATCCACAACTGCCTTGACAATTCCCATTGAATTCTTTAGAACGCCTTGATCCCCATACTTCTAATCTATTACCTCCCCCTTGAACTCTTTATTATTGTTTTTTGTCTTCCCTTATTTCAGAAAGACGAAACCTCGTGCTTAGCATAAGTTGATACACATATAGTATTAGATGTACCCTATGGGCCAAATATATTATTTGATGATTATTTTGTAACCAAGGGCATATCACATGTAATATATTTGGTGTTAAAATTTTTTGAGGATTGAGTAACAGGATTAAGTAAAATTGAGAAATGGGATTTCTGAAATATAAGAGCCTTATGTGATAGAGGGGTAGATCCTAAGTTGGGTAGCAGTTGCATTGTCAACTTAAGAGAAACTTCTCTTAGATTATGATCGAGTAAGATTTGATTGAAAGGATCAAGTCATTTTAAATTCTAAATTTTGGACGAATAAGTAAGAGGATTGTGATCAACGAATTTCAATTTTTAGCACATGACTTAAATGTTAATATTGAGGGTTGAATCAACGATTTAAACCTCAAGAAAAATAAATAGAACTTTAAACATGGACATGGACGGATAAAATCTCAAATTTGAGGATTTAATTAAAGGTTAAATGTTGATTATGGGATTACCTATTTGAAAATATTGAGGATATAAATTGAATTTAAAAATTGAAGAGTATGGAATTCACAAGTTGAGGATAGAAATAATAATTGATTATAATTTTCTAGAGAAAATTTTAACAGTTGAAGATTGTAGAGATTTGAATTAGATTGGATATGGATTATTAAATGGAGAATGGATAAGATAACGCGATGTATTGACGTTCGATGTAAACAATGGTTCAATTTGAAAAGGATTCTGATGGATTTGAATAAGTTAAATTTTCGAAGAGATTGCGATTTAACTTGCCTGATGTACACATATGAAGGATCTAAACCAAATTATGCTTATTATAATTACGAGGACAAAATTATTTTTAAGTTGGGTAGATTGTAAACCCCCTCATCCGAAATTAGGTTTACTTGGCTTATATAGTAGAATTAGGGCTAGTTTGAACCCAATTAGAATTTAGAACAGGGCATTTGATTTAAGTGTACATTATTTTTTCACGTAACGCACCTTACTGTTGCTTCGTTAATTGGAGCACTACGCTAGCCATTGCCTATCTGCAAAGTTCACAATATTGTCCTAGACGTGCCCACCTACCTTTTCTGACCTTTGTATAAATTATAATCCTGCTTTCTGGTGCGACATTATAGTCGCACAATAAATGTCGCGGACGTTAGTTCTTAATTCTAAATAAATTCTAACTCTGTACCCCTGTGCGTTCCAATCAGAATTGGAGACACAATCTTGACCGTTTTATATATCCCGAATTTTATTAATATTCTATACTATACCCTCTACGTCCCTGATACTTGTGTCCCACCTAATTTTAATCCCATGTGCTCCTAATTAATTCCAGAACACCGTGCACGGTAATTTTAATAAATTAAATCTAATTTTTGCCTTGTGTAATTTTCTTGGCACTTTTATGCAAAAATGTATCGAGGTGCCCCCACCGTTGGTCAATACGTGAAGAAACCCAATTTTCCCTTCACATGGATTTTTTCGTAATTTTTTGGGATGTGCAACGCACGCACATCGCCCCTATATATTAATTTACCTTTGCATTTAATTAATGCAAATTCCAGCCCTCCCAACATCCCCATGTGAGCCCAAAGCCCATACCAAGGAGTGTTGACCAAGCCCACTTACCTTGGTCAACCCAACCCAAGTTCCCATGTATAAAATAAGCTTTTTCCTTCCCTTTTTCTAATTTCCTCTCAAAATCACCTAACCCTAAAAGATTACACCAGCCGACCCCCCCATGTCCAACCCTCGCCGGAGTCAGCCTATGACCGGATCTCCTCCGCCTGGTCAACCGGCTCGACAAAACAGCCTTCCCTCTCTTCCCCCTCTCGACTGACCCACCCCCTCCCCCCGCCGTGCATCCGCCAGCACGACTGGAGACCCCTCCACACGCCACCTCCCTCAGGTGAACCCCGACCCACTGTTGTCCCCAACCTTCTCCCTGACTTCACCTCCTCCGCCACTCGCCACCACCTGCCAGCCACCTCCAATTTCCTCCCCTCGACTTCGACTGAGCATCGCCATCGTCCCCTCTTATCCTCCTCTTCTTCAACCTCCTTCCTCGACTCGACAGCCTCCCCTCCGGCGAACACGACCCACCCCAGGCCAGCCCCCTCGCCGGAGCCGATCACCTCCGCCTGTGCACCGTCTCCACCCGCCGAATCACCTCCCTGATCTCCCTTCCCCTCCTCCGTCCATCGGTCGGATCCAACCCCTTCTCTGACGTGCCACACGGCAACCCGACTCCGATCAACGCTCCCCTCTCCCTGTCGAACCCGTCGTACTCGCTGAACCGGAGACACGACCTCGCCTGAACCTCCGTGTCTCCTTCTCTCGAGCCATTGCCTCCACCCTTTCGACCTCCTCCAGTCCGGCCCCGAGCCTCCACCATCTCCCCATCACCTTCACCCCCAACGGCCATCCCCTCCGGCTACCGCGATTCCCCTGACCGGAGTATCAACACCATCACCTGTGCCTCTTTCCTGTCCCAGTCCAACCTACTCCCTGCTCAGCATCCCCCTGGTCGGACCAGCTCCTCCCCTTAATACCACCCCCTCATTTTGAACTCCCCTGGCCAGATCTTCCCCTGGCCGGCCTCCGGTCAGTCGTCAACGGCCACAACTTCACCATCACCATAGTCATTACCACCACTATTCCCACCACCTTCACCATCGTCATCGTCGTAATTATCGTCACAAATACCTTAACCCTAATCGCTACATTGTCCTCCTGGTCATCACCATCCTCCATATCATCGCCCTCGTCCCTACCATCTTACACATCATCATCCACACCATCAACCTAGTCAGCATCTCATCACCGTCATCATCATCCATCCTCAACACATAAAACCCTAACCATTGCCTCGTCATCTTCATTACCACCATTATCACTATCGTCCCATTCACCATCTACAACATCCTCCTCACCTCATCACCTAATCACCATGATCGGTATCACCCTTAACCATCACCCTTAGAAACCTCAAACATCGTCACCCTCATCTTCATCGACATCATAAACCCGTCACCCATGCCAGACAACCCGCAACAGTCACCCCCAAATCCTGTACACGTGCATGCTGACCCCAAAGATCTGTTGGATTTAGCTGCACGACTTCCGGAGCTGGTTATTGGGACTACACAGCCGCTTTCCAGGCAAGTATACCTTGCCTCTGTTGTACTATTTAAATTCTGTATTATTAGTTGCATATTATTATTATATAACTGTGCGCATCCGAGAGAGACTCAGGTGCAGTCAACAAATGCGTTGACGTTAGGACGTGTGTCTGACCTAGTGTCTAGTAGACCCACCTAAAGTTGTGGAGTTATTGGTTCCAGGCCTTGACATTTTTTTTACACGTGTTGTGAGTCTCATGTAGGGCACAGACTTGTGTATGTGGTTGGCCACCTGTACGTGTAAGCGTGCGACGGATAGGGTATAACTGCTAATAGTGATGCATGTTAAAAGACTTAGCAGTTATTGGTAGGTGGAGTATAGACTACAGTGATACGATGGCCAATCCTTGTCCTTGTTTGGTTGTAAGGATGGACTATTGTTCTAATGACAAACTATGAGCCAGAGTTATGATGCCTCGGCGTAGTAGCTACAGCGTGTTGTGGATACGACATGCTTAGATCATTGGGCGGGGAGGACTACTAGTAGGCGTATGGGACACCCACTTTCTTTATTCAGATTTCCCGTTCGACGGAACGGTATGGACGTTATATACTTGCAGATTCCCCGTTCTTCAGAGCGGTATGGACGTTATACAATGCAGATTCCCCGTTCTTCGGAGCGGTAGGACGTTATTATATTGCAGTGCACCCTAGTATTAGGGGCATATGTGGCATATACTAGCCAGTTGTCACGATTGGTGAATTACGTCAGCATATGTCTAGCCTACACTTTCCCATACACTCAAGTTGTCCTCAAGATTGCATTTTACTTTGATGGTTAGGTCACCCTGGAGTTTTTACAGTATTTACTTTATGGTATACTTTTATGTATCTTGTTATGTCCCTCTGAGGACCTGGTCCCTTTCCAGGTGTACTATTCATGAGTATTCGCAGGAGCACAGATCCAGACTAGTTACCTATACTTCGAGCAGGTCCTCTCTTCGAGTCTCAGTAGTTGGTAGTTTTTATACTTATATGGTATTTATCTCGTTATTCTTTCTTCTAGTTCGGCAGTGGATTTGTTTCCATCCGACTGTCACTTTTAGATACTTTTCATAGAGATCTAGTTTCATAGCTGCTGGTCATTTATTTATATTGATTTTATGGATGAGATCTAGATTATACCATATGACTTGCGTTAGATTTATACCACTTGTGGATTTGGTTATTCAATTACAGCGTACGTGTGTTATGGGTTCCAAATATTGGAGTGCCATATTCATACGGATGGCATGCTCACGTGTCCTAGTCCTACGTATTTTGGGACTGGGGTGTGACAGGCTATCTACTACCTAAGCAGGATGATGGTCGGAGCTAAACACCGGTACAATCCAGTGGAAAAAGAATGTTTGTCCCTAATGTTCGCTATTCAAAAAATGCGACATTACATTACAGGCCAGACTATTCATATCATCTCCATGATCAATCCTCTTCGGGTATTGATGAACAAGCCAAGTGTTCTCAATTCCTGACTCGCAACTTGGGCAATGTTATTAACACCATATGATATGGTGTATGTTCCTCAGAAGTCCATCAAAGGCCAAGCATTGGCTGATTTTCTAGCTGCTCATCCGATTCCGAAAACCTCCATATTATACGAGGACATTCCCGACGAAATTGCAGAATGTAATTCCGCAATGGAAAGTAATACATGGCAGCTATTCTTCGATGGTGCCTCCAGGACTGGTTCCAAGGGGAACATGGTTTCAGGAGTAGGAATTTTCCTGGTCACTCCTGATAAACTCGTCATCTATCGAGCGTATTCTCTTAGCGAACCTTGCTCTAATAATATGGCAGAGTATAATGCCCTACTCATCGGACTCCAAGTCGCTAAAGAATTGGACGTCGAATATCGAGAAGCTTTCGGTAATTCTCTGCTGATCGTCAATCAGGTCTGCGGAATATATGAAGTCCGTAATCTAGACCTCATTCCTTATCACCAAGCAACAATCGAGATAGCCATGTCTTTCAAAGGGTTCTTCCTAGAGCATGTGCCTCGATCTCAAAATTTGGAAGCTGATGCCCTAGCCAGTCTAGCTGCAGATTTAGCTACTCCTATAAGATGGCAGAATTCGGTGATCCTTCTTAACAAAGATTTATTCTGTGTAAAAACTAACTTTCACATAGAACGCAGCTACGTTGTGAACACAGATCTTCCCAAGAGAGACTGGAGAAGTCCCTTTATAGATTTTGTGTCATACGGAATCTTACCGGAGGATCCTAAAGAAGCATTATCATTCAAAAGACGATCGTTACGCTTCTATTTTGATGCATCTTCATAATGTCTATATCGCCGAACCTACGACGGACTGCTATTACGATGTCTCTCTGATGATGAGGCATAGCGGATTATCCGTGAAGCTCATGACGGCGTATGCGGAGCACATCAACCCGGTCCTAAGCTACAGGATCGTATCAGGAGGATAGGCTATTACTGGCCTATTATGATCACAGATACAATAAAATATGCAAGACAATGCAAAGCCTGTCAAGTTCATGCAGATTTTATACATCAACCTTCTGAATATTTATATCCTACGATTGCATCCTGGCCTTTTGAAGCATGGGGTATGGATATCATTAGTCCTATTCACCTGTCTTCTTCCAGAGGTCATCGATTCATATTAGCCATCACAGATTATGTCACGACCCACACCCGGAATTGGGGCACGAGTACGCGGGTACGTCCAGCCTACGCCGCAGCATCGGCGGTAGAATGCTGTCAAGGTCTTGATACTATCTAGCCAATCTCACACAAGCATCCAATCTCTATAAGGAGGCACGGATGACACAAGTAAAATGAACCCATACTCAATCACAGGACTACAGTACGATAAGATATCGAACAAAATTAAATACAACACAAGTCAAAAAGTAAAAAATCTAACTCAATAAATATCCAAGTCTCATCAAAAATGCCGAAGACAAATCCGGTACCAAATAGTCTGCTAAAAGAACTAACTAGAAGATTAGTGATTCCGGCTAGGCCTCCCGGAATCATAACTAAACTGCCAAGCCCAAGTTGTAGCTACTCACCATATGGTCCATAAAGTGTCGGACACCGGTCCTCTAAGGCATAGTCTGGAAAAATATTTCCAGTCAGGAAGGAGCAAAGTACAATCTCAAATAACAGTTCCATTAAATTGATAAGGACTATAAAGCAATAAACATGTGATGCTAGCTACTGAGAAGACAGTGAAATAAATGTAATGGCAATTAAAAAGAGACAGGCAATGTAAAGAGACAGGCAATAGGCAATATGATACAGTCAGTTCATGTATGAAAATGAAAAGAACAAGGAACAGTATCATATACGGGTGATGTAGTATATGATTTAAATAGGGAACTGTAATCTATTCTAAGTGTTTGAAATAGTAGTTTCAAAATATGATCGGCTTGGGAACATGTACGATAGCTATAGGGCCTGGCTAATCATGAGTGAAGAGCATGATTAACACTTACATTGTTCTATACTGTATAAAGGGTAGGATCACATTTCTTACTAACTACTTCCCCGTCCCCAACTAGTAATGTGGATCCAACCATGACACGTCATGATACACGAGCAAGTCCAATCTATCATGTACGATGTCTAATATACATGTCATATACAATATCAATACGATAATCAATGTAATATCTCATGACTGCAGATCCAAGCTATACTAGTCCGTGTAGCACAGTGTCAAGGATTCAGATGTAACATTTCATGATTATTGAACTTATAGAAATTATCAAGGAATTAGAAATTATCAGAGAATGTACTTGCCTTGGGTCCTTAGCTGGTAATTATTGAGGTCCTGTTCCAGAGTATCCCCTGGGTGAAGCAACAGTCCTAAAAACATATCACAATAATACTTGTATCAGGTGCTACCCTAACACACAGTCTATAAACACTGGCCTCAGGGCCATGCCAGGCAGGGCACTAGTCAACTAGGGTCATTTAGTAGGGATACATATATACATATTATACTATACCAATTGAACAATAAAGATATATATATATATTTATACCAAAATAGTACGTATACTATTACATTTTATATACCAAAATACGTATATATCATATATGTGCAAAAGTAAATTTTTAGAATATACATATATATATTGTCAACATTATTCTTAAACATACTAATATTAATTCACCAAATTAATTTTATACCATATAAAAATACCCAATATATATACATATACATATGCATTAATTAAATACATATTTATACAATTAATTATACATACTTAATTATACAATTTATTTAAATACATATTATACTCATACAATTAAATAAAAATAAATAATATACATATTCATATTTGAATACATACATTACCAATGTATTTATATACTATACATACATGCGTATTAAACATTAATTAAATAAATAATATACATATACATATATGAATTTATACTCATACGTATATACATATATTTCTACACATTAATTATATACATACAAATACATATACATATATATTTATATACCCATACGTATATACGTATGTATATATATATATACATATATATATATATATATATATATATATAAGAAGAAGGAAGGGGAGAGAAGAGGGGAGCTCACTGCAGATGGAGCTGCTGCCAGCGGGCCGCCGGAGCAGAGAGGGCAGCCGAAAAGCTGCTACGGCCGTCGGAGGGGTGTACACAGGGAGTCGGCTGTAGTCGGGATGGTGGGAGGCCGGAGGTCGGGTTGCCCGAAGGTGGAGCTGCCGGGGTTGAGGAAAGCAGCAGAGGGAGGAGAGTTGTCCGGCGGAGGGAGGAAGCTCGGGTTGGCCGCCGGAGTGCTGGGCTCGGCCGGGGTGCGCAGGTGGAGTTGCCGGAGGGCGGCTGTGAGTAGATGGTGATGGGGGGAGTTGGCCAGCGGGAGGAGTTCAGCGGGCGGTCGAAGGGCTGATCAGTGGCCGCCGGAGCACAAAGGAAATCGGCCGGGGAGCAGTACAGACTCGGTTGGGAGGAGCTCAGAGAGAACTCGGCCGCCGGAGTTCAGAGGGAGGGACTCGGGTGAACAGTATTCCCCCTCTTTCTATCTCTTGAATTTAAATTCAAAGTAAAAGAAGAAGAAAAAGAAGAAGAAGAAGAAGAAGAAGAAAGGAAAGAGAAGAAGAAAGAAGAACTCCTACATTGGAGGCTTGTGAGAATGTGGGGACTTGTGAGTAGGTGGGGAAACCTAGGTTTTCTAGGGATTAGGTTTTGATGTGACATGACATTATATAGGGAGAGAGTGTGTGAAATCAAGGGTTAGGATTGGCCCATTAAATGTGTGGTCCAGATTGGTCATGAGAGAAAAATAATTTATGTAGGAATGAGGGTGAGGTTTAATTAAAAATTAATAGGGCTCCCTCATTGGTTTAAACAAATGGGTGTTGACACCAAAAATACAAATTTGCAAATTAGCCCCCTTAAATTTGGGTATTTGCACAAACGCATGAAATGACAAAAATTTGACGGGCGATTCGGTGTCCGGTATTTTGTAGGGTCAGGGGGCGCTGTATGTTTGGTACGGTCTCAAATAGCAGGACACTGGAATTAAACTGGGATTTTCAGAATCGGTTAAAATAGTATCCTCAATTTAATTAGAAATAAATGTAAGTTGTGTTCAAAAATTAATTAGGAGTACATGGGGCCAAAATCAGGTCAGGTCATCAATACCAATAATGAAGAAGACTCAGAACAGAATATTACCCTAATTTGGGCCGCACGAAAAATAGGTCAAGATTGTCTCCAATTTCGATTGGAACGCACAACGATACAAAATAGGAATTTATTAAATAACGTCCGCGACGATTTTTGTGCGGCTAGAAATAATGCACAGAGAGCATAATTATGAGTTGCAAAAATAGCAGAATGGAAGGCGGGCATGTCTAGGGCAAGATTATGAAATTTGTTGGAAGACAAAAGCCAGGGTAGCGCTCCAAATATCGAAGCAAAGGCAAGGCGCAATAATTAATTAAAATACGGTAATTAGTTACAATCTCCAATAAATAAATTCTAGATAAAATAATTAAATACAGAATTCTATAATTTCGACAGGTGTTCATCTACTGGCTTCTAGGTCAAGTCTGCTAGCTCAAAATAAATGAACACTGTATATAATACTATATTTAATTACACATCACATAATTATTTAAATTAAATATACTGTCATACAATTACTTAATTGTAATTACCATAATATTAAATATTATTAAAAGTCGAAAATATCTCTATTTTCGGAACGTGGTAGTGACAAGTCTACCCTCCTTAAAAGAATTTTGTCCTCGAAATTTAAAATCCTCATAGTAGCGTTTAATCATATACATTATTATTTCCCTCAAAGTTTAAATTCATCATCCATGAAATCAGGTAATAATCCTCAATGTCCTTTCACAATTTTCAAAAATTCTGAAATTATTGCATTCCGAAAAAATCCTCGAAATGAAATCAAAGTCCATTTTTATCAAAAATTTCCTTGAAAGTTTTAGTTAATAATTCAATACACAGAATTTAATATCCACTCCTCTAATTTGATTTTAATCAATGCACATATAGAAAATGTAAATCTCATCCCAAAAGTTCGAATTCAAACATTAGTCCATCAAAATTTTATTCCTCGATTTCCTCTTCCTCAAAATACTCAACAATGCGATACTTAAGGATTTTCTAATTGCAACATCCAATATAAAATTCTAAAATTCATAACTTGCAATTTAATAAATATATTGATAAATCTCCCAAAATTTTCAAATTTTAATAACCAATTTAATCACATCATAATCTTCCTGGAATTAATAAACCACCAATTATGCCATGTTAATTTCTTAACCCTCTATTTAAATCAATGTTTATCCTCGAATTTTAATCATCTTGTCTCTCTTGTCAAGTCATAACTCCTTCATGAATCTTCGTCATGGTCAAACCCCAATAATCCTGGTCTAAAAATCTTTCCTATAATCATACAACATGCAACCCAAGGGAAATATGTACGGTCATAGTATCTTTGTCATGGTATTGCAGTCTCTGTATCAGGGTGCTACTAACTACATTCTAATAAGAAAATCATGCATACAAGCTACTGTACTAAGGTATCAATTAATCAATCAAGTAGATAGGAACAGAAGGAAGGAAAGAACAGGACCTGCTAACACATTACCTGCAGTATCGGTCTCCTCGACCGTCATCGCAAATGCCCCGCCCTGCTGGGGTGGTTCCCTTCGCGGGTGCTGAGCAATATACGGTTCCACAGGTAGCCTAACTGGATCTCTATAATCTGAAGCTGCACGCTGGCCGAAAAGATAAGGGGCTAGAAGACAATCCCTTACTCGATGTCCCGCAGCGCCGCAGTACAAACAAAGTCCTAGTCTCGTTCTACAGCTCTCCCAAAGGTGACCTGGCTTCTTACAGAAATGACAAGTCTGCTGTATCTCTCTCGGAGGCTGTTGCTGATTCTGCTGAACACGGACTGGTGCCTAGTACTGTTGTTGATACTGATACGCCCATGGATGTTGCTGGATAGAAACTGGTGCTGGGTACTGCGGTGGATGCTGAAATGTCCATGGTTGTTGCTGAATATAAAATAGTACTTGGTACTGCTGTTGGTGCTGAATACGGGGATGCTTGGCTGGTCCTGTGCTACCATTCGTATCTCCAAAAGTATTGTGACTCCTCTTAGGCCTGAGATCCAGATCCTCTTCTGCAATCTGGGCATCCATCAAGATAGCCTCAAAGGTAGCGGTACGACGACCAGAAGTGCGCGACCTAATCTCTCTTGTCAGTCCCTTTCTAAATTTTCGGGCTCGATCTCCTGGGTCCCGAATCATAGACGATGCAAAACGGCTCAATCGACAGAATTTTGCAGCGTACTTGTCGACCGACATGTTTCCTTGAACCAAGTCATGAAACTGACTTTCCAAGGTTCCCAATGCCACGTCGGGAAAGAACTTCTCCTTGAAGAGCTCCTTGAAGGTCTCCCAAGTAAGTCCTTGTGCAGTAATTCTTGGCTCCGTGCGATACCACGTGAGTGCGATATCGAACATCTGACTGCCAGCGGCTTTTATCTGCAAGTTCTTCGGAATCTGGGTCAATCGCAGGCTCCTCTCTATATCCTCTAGCCAGTCGTCAGCGTAGAGTATCCCTTCGGTGCCTTTGAACTCTCGAGGCATCATCCTTTTGAAGTCCACTATTGTGCCTAATCTCTGTTGCTGCTGGCCAGGAAACTGCTGGTACTATGCTACTCTGTCCAAAGCTTGGAGACTCACCTGATGAGCATTCTCCATATTTTCTCTCATCAGCTCGGTTTGTGCCTGGTGCGCTTCTGCTTTCACCCTCTGAGCCTCAGCTTGAACTCGCTGAGCGTCTGCCGTCACTCTCTGGGCATCTACCATGCCCTGGATCAAGGTAAACATCTGCGCCCCGTCAATGGGCAAACCTCCGGGAATCGGAGTCGATGGAGGAGGAAGGTTGTCCGTCACAGCTGCGGCTATCCTCTGAACAGGTAGGGGAGGAGGATCCCCGAAAAGTGTAGACACTCCTACATGCATCGGAGATGTAGGAGGAACTACGGCTGTCTGTCCCTCAGGTGGTGAGGTGGCAGACCCCTCTAAAGCTGATGTTCCCGCTCTCATAGACCGTGTCTGCGGCGACATCCTGAAGACAGATCCCAAAGAATCAATTTAGGCAAAAATGCGATATCATCAAGGAAGGACAGTACAGTTCTAAAGAAGCAACATTCAAGATAAATAGATTGGAATAACATTCCTAGTTGTGATTGCACAGGTCAAAGATACATCCATGGTCTGATACCTCTATCCCTCTAAGTACCACAGTTCTACCACAAGCACACCCACTGCTAGCTTTCTTACCTACTGAATTTGCTGATACTAGTTATCCTTATCACTCAAGTGCATATCAAATGCAACACACCATACTAAGTACTGCTCTCTCCAATACAATCCTAGATGGACACCCAAGTCAGTTGGTAGTGAGATCTCAATTATGCTCAAGCCAACATATCCTTACATATGTACCTCATCTATTATATACTAATATATCTCTCTCACTATAAGATTTTATCCTCCAAACAAAGCCTCGAAACTAACTCCTCGAAAAATTTAAAGTATAATGCATATACCTTCCTCAAAGTCAAACATTCAAATACTGAACGAAATTTTTTTTATCACTTCAAAAATCCTTACAGTTTTGTCTATGTTCATTGAATTGAATCTGAATTCCTCAAAATAAAATTTTAATAACATAATATCTCAACTTCTCGAAATTCAAAAAATGCTATTCATTTTCAATCTTCAAATTATAATTTAAATCCATATCTAGTAGTCCAGTAGCCCTAGTGTTATCTTCCTCACTGTCCTCATCGACGTGTGTCATCAAATAATACCATAAATTAGTCTAAAAACTCATCTTGATATGAAATCAACCCTACAATGAAACCCAAAATCCTAATTTAATACCTGATCAACAATCAACAAGTGAGAATGGACGGAACAAGGGAATGATTTTAAATTGGAAATTATAACAAGATTCTCAGGGTCATCCCAGGAATCTCTCAAGGAATTATGATTGAGTATTCGCTCTCGTCCTAGTATCCTATGTCCTAGATCCTATCGCAGGCACGCAATAGTGTAACGAAGATGCCACACTACTACGACATCGCACAACTCGCGAAGTCTGACCTGCATGGCCACCACTAAAAATGTGTCACGACCCGCACCCGGAATTGGGGTACGAGTACGCGGGTACGTCCAGCCTACGCCGCAGCATCGGCGGTAGAACGCTGTCAAGGTCTTGATACTATCTAGCCAATCTCACACAAGCATCCAATCTCCATAAGGAGGCACGGATGACATAAGTAAAATGAACACATACTCAATCACAGGACTACAGCACGATAAGATATCGAACAAAATTAAATACAACACAAGTCAAAAAGTAAAAATCTAACTCAACAAATATCCAAGTCTCATCAAAAATGCCGGAGACAAAACCGGTACCAAATAGTCTGCTAAAAGAACTAACTAGAAGATTAGTGATTCCGGCTAGGCCTCCCAAAATCACAACTAAACTGCCAAGCCCAAGTTGCAGCTACTCACCATATGGTCCATAAAGTGTCGGACATCGGTCCTCTAAGGCATAGTCTGGAAAAATGTTTCCAGTCAGGAAGGAGCAAAGTACAATCTCAAATAACAGTTCCATTAAATTGATAAGTACTATAAAGCAATAAATATGTGATGCTAGCTACTGAGAAGACAGTAAAATAAATGTAATGGCAATTAAAAAGAGACAAGCAATGTAAAGAGACAGGCAATAGGCAATATAATACAGTCAGTGCATGTATAAAAATAAAAAGAACAAGGAACAGTATCATATACGGGTGATGTAGTATATGATTTAAATAGGGAACTGTAATCTATTCTAAGTGTTTGAAATAGTAGTTTCATAATATGATCGGCTTGGGAACATGTACGATAGCTATAGGGCCTGGCTAATCATGAGTGAAGAGCATGATTAACACTTACATTGTTCTATACTGTATAAAGGGTATGATCATATTTCTTACTAACTACTTCCCCACCCCCAACTAGTAATGTGGATCCAACCATGACACGTCACAATACACGAACAAGTCCAATGTATCATGTACGATGTCTAATATACATGTCGTGTACAATGTCAATACGATAATCAATGTAACATCTCATAACTGCAGATCCAAGCTATACTAGTCCGTGTAGCACACTGTCAAGGATTCAGATGTAATATTTCATGATTATTGAACTTATAAAAATTATCAAGGAATTAAAAATTATCAGAGAATGTACTTGCCTTGGGTCCTTAGCTGGTAATTATTGAGGTCCTGTTCCAGAGTATCCCCTGGGTGAAGCAAAAATCCTAAAAACATATCACAATAACACTTGTATCAGGTGCTACCCTAACACACAGTCTATAAACACTGGCCACAGGGCCATGCCAGGCAGGACACTAGTCAACTAGGGTCATCTAGTAGGGATACATATATACATATTATACTATACCAATTGAACAATAAAGATATATATATATATATATATATATATATATATTTATACCAAAATAGTACGTATACTATTACATTTTATATACCAAAATACGTATATATCATATATGTGCAAAAGTAAATTTTTAGAATATACATATATATATTGTCAACATCATTCTTAAACATACTAATATTAATTCACCAAATTAATTTTATACCATATAAAAATACCCAATATACATATATATACATATGCATTATTTAAATACATATTTATACAATTAATTATACATACTTAATTATACAATTTATTTAAATACATATTATACTCATACAATTAAATAAAAATAAATAATATACATATTCATATTTGAATACATACATTACCAATGTATTTATACTATACATACATGCGTATTAAACATTAATTAAATAAATAATATACATATACATATATGAATTTATACTCATACATACAATTTATTTAAATACATACTATACTCATATAATTAAATAAAAATCAATAATATACATATTCATATTTGAATACATACATTACCAATATATTTATACTATACATACATGCGTATTAAACATTAATTAAATAAATAATATACATATATATATATGAATTTATACTCATACGTATATACATATATTTCTACACATTAATTATATACATACAAATACATATACATATATATTTATATACCCATACATATATACGTATATATATATATATATATATATATATATATATATATATATATATATAAGAAGAAGGAAGGGGAGAGAAGAGGGGAGCTCACTGCAGAGGGAGCTGCTGCCAGCGGGCCGCCGGAGCAGAGAGGGCCGCCGGAAAGCTGCTACGGCCGCCGGAGGGGTGTACACAGGGAGTCGGCTGTAGTCGGGATGGTGGAAGGCCGGAGGTCGGGTTGCCCGAGGGTGGAGCTGCCGGGGTTGAGGAAAGCAGCAGAGGGAGGAGAGTTGTCCGGCGGAGGGAGGAAGCTCGGGTTGGCCGCCGGAGTGCTGGGCTCGGCCGGGGTGCGCAGGTGGAGTTGCCGGAGGGCGGCTGTGAGTAGATGGTGATGGGGGGAGTTGGCCAGCGGGAGGAGTTCAGCGGGCGGTCGGAGGGCTGATCAGTGGCCGCCGGAGCACAGAGAAAATCGGCCGGGGAGCAGTGCAGACTCGGTTGGGAGGTGCTCAGGGAGAACTCGGCCGCCGGAGTACAGAGGGAGGGGCTCGGGTGAACAGTATTCCCCCCTTTCGATCTCTTGAATTTAAATTCAAAGTAAAAGAAGAAGAAGAAGAAGAAGAAGAAGAAGAAAGGAAAGAGAAGAAGAAAGGAAGAAGGAGAAGAAGAAAGAAGAACTCCTACGTTGGAGGCTTTTGAGAATGTGGGGGCTTGTGAGTAGGTGGGGAAACCTAGGTTTTCTAGGGATTAGGGTTTGATGTGACATGACATTATATAGGGAGAGAGTGTGTGAAATCAAGGGTTAGGATTGGCCCATTAAATGTGTGGTCCAGATTGGTCATGAGGGAAAAATAATTTATGTAGGAATGAGGGTGAGGTTTAATTAAAAATTAATAGGGCTCCCTCATTGGTTTAAACAAATGGGTGTTGACACCAAAAATGCAAATTTGCAAATTAGCCCCCTTAAATTTGGGTATTTGCACAGACGCATGAAATGACGAAAATTTGACGGGCGATTCGGTATCCGGTATTTTGTAGGGTCAGGGGGCGCTGTATGTTTGGTACGGGCTCAAATAGCAGGGCACTGGAATTAAATTAGGATTTTCAGAATCGGTTAAAATAGTATCCTTAATTTAATTAGAAATAAATGTAAGTTGTGTTCAAAAATTAATTAGGAGTACATGGGGCCAAAATCAGGTCAGGTCATCAATACCAATAATGAAGAAGTCTCAGAACAGAATATTATCCTAATTTGGGCCGCACGAAAAATAGGTCAAGATTGCCTCCAATTTCGATTGGAACGCACAACGATACAAAATAGGAATTTATTAAATAACGTCCACGACGATTTTTGTGCGGCTAGAAATAATGCACAGAGAGCATAATTATGAGTTGCAAAAATAGCAGAATGGAAGGCGGGCATGTCTAGGGCAAGATTATAAAATTTATTGGAAGATAAAAGCCAGGGTAGCGCTCCAAATATCGAAGCAAAGGCAAGGCGCAATAATTAATTAAAATACGGTAATTAGTTATAATCTCCAATAAATAAATTCTAGATAAAATAATTAAATACAGAATTCTATAATTCCGACAGGTGTTCATCTACTGGCTTCTAGGTCAAGTCTGTTAGCTCAAAATAAATGAACACTGTATATAATACTATATTTAATTACACATCACATAATTATTTAAATTAAATATACTGTCATACAATTACTTAATTGTAATTACCATAATATTAAATATTATTAAAAGTCAAAAATATCCCTGTTTTTGGAACGTGGTAGTGACAGATTATTTCTCCAAATGGGCAGAGGCGGTCCCTCTTGTTGAGGTAAAGACATCCAACGTGATCAGCTTTATCACGCATCATGTCATTTATCGTTTTGGGATACCCCGAAGGATAATCCATGACAACGGGCCTCAATTCATCAGCCAAGCGTTTCACCGATTTTGCGATAAGAATCGGATACAAAATATGGCCTCTACGGCATATAATCCAGCTGCTAATGGTTTGGCGAAAGCCTTCAACAAAACCATCATCAAACTCTTGAAGAAGTTTATTTCTTCGAACAAAAGAGATTGGAATAAAAAGCTGGGAGAGTGCCTCTGGCCATACCGCACAACGGTACGAACACCTACGGGTTGTACCCCATTCTCATTGGTTTATGGGTGTGAAGTAGTTCTCTCCATTGAAATCCAAATCCCATCGCTCAGAATAGCAGTGGCTAATGAGTTGACTCAGGAAAATAATTATCGACTACTGCTTCAAGAGCTAGAAGGATTAGACGAGAAATGCCTCCTAGCTCAAGAACGCATTGCATTCTACCAGGCATGTATTTTTAAAGCTTTTAATCAAAAAGTGAAGGAAAGGGTGTTCAAAGTTGGCGAGCTAATTTTAGCGGTAAAAAGGCCAATGATCATTACTCACAAGAGTAAGGGTAAATTCCAGCCCAAATGGGAAGGCCCTTATGTGATCGAGATAACGTTCTCAAACGACGCTTACAGATTAGCCAAGCCTAACGGAGACTTGTTACTGGCTCCTATCAACGGCAAATTCCTGAAGAGGTACTATGCTTAATCTTCTTTGCTCAATGGAGTATGGTGAACATCTCATTCTGACAATACTACGTCCAAAGAACTAGTTGGATCATATTCTATCATGTCCATATAACCTCTGAATAAATATGTTTAACCTATCATGTCGATATTACCTTTGATAGTGTTTTGTATACAAATTTTAGTTGGATCATTTTCTATCATGTCTATATAACCTCTGAATAGATATATCCAGCTGAAGCTTACCGAAGGGATATCACATCCATATCACCTCTGATATCACTTTCACCCTAACCTATCATTTATATTCAAAAAAATGATGGGTCCACCAAAGTCAGATAAAGTCTCTTTATTATTTCCAGAAAGAGCACGTTATATATAAAAGCAAAAGGTACATCATTTGGGAGGAGCGAGAAGAAGACGCAGCTTTCTTTCCCTTAGAGGTTGAAGTTGGTTTCGGTGCCATGGCTAAAACTCAAGAGTTCTCGAGAGAGAGACGAACAAGAAAGGTTCTTGGAAAGCTAGGGTTTTGCAAAAGACAGATGAAGAGTTCCTTCTCTGAAGGCCTTGGGGTATTTATAGAGTTCAGATAAACTCTTCGAATCCCTAACCAAATTCGATATTTAATATTCGGTTATGATTGGGGACAACGTCAGCCTATCATTTAGGGAAGACGGACAGTCAGCGAATTCGAAAAGTTTTTTTTGTGCAGAGCAGATCTATGATTTTATGCTCAGAAGTTTTTACGCTTAGGAGGCTACAAATCTAAGATTTTACGCTCAGAGGCTATAAGTCTATGGTTTTACACCCAGATACTTTTATGCTCGGTAGCTTTTACGCTCGAGAGGCTACAAACCTACGACTTTACGCTCAGAAGCTATAAATCTATGATTTTACGCTCAGGAGCTGTTTTACACTCAATGGCTACAAGTCTACGATTTTACGCTCAGAGGCTATAAATCTATGGTTTTACGTCCGGATGCTTTTATGCTCAGCAGTTTTTACGCTCAAGAGGCTACAAGTCTACCATTTTACGCTCAGTGGCTATAAATCTATGGTTTTACGCCGGGATGCTTTTATGCTCAGCAGCTTTTACGCTCGAGAGGCTACAAACCTACGGTTTTACCCTCAGAGGCTACAAATATATGACTTTACGCTCGAAAGTTTTCTTCTATGGTTTTTTGCCCGGATGCTTTTATGCTCAGCAGCTTTTACGCTCGAGAGACTATAAACCTACAAGAAGCTAAAAATCTACGAGTCTACGCTCAACAGCTACAGATGGCCAACCGCAAGGATTTTTGCAGAAATGCTCCTTCTTGGCTACAAAATATTCCAAGTGCCCAAAACATACAGAGTTCAGCATTGAAGATAACTCTTCTTCTTGGGTTGATTGAAAGTTCATCCTAAGTCCAGTCTTTTACACAAGTTCAAGTATGGCCTGTTTGACGGCCACTTCTCGCCCTTTTCAAGGGATTTTTGGGAAAACATTCTTGAAGACGCCTCTTTTTATGGCTCCTTATGAACGGGAAGAACATGATCTTCTTCTTCTTCAAGACAGCATGACAGAACTCGGCAACCATTTCTGTGTGGTAAAGGAAGTGTGGGAGAAACAGGTTAACTCAGTCGCCTTTTATAGGCAGAGGAGAACACACCAAATCCTAACAAATCCGTAAATATTTGCCGAGAAATCAGCCTCGTGAAATGAGTCAAAATTGACCGTTTCATGCTTCATTCAAAGTGTTTTAAATTACGAGGAATTTGAAAACTTTGAAGGGGGTCTTGTAGAAGCATGAAAAATATGCTGCAGAATTATACGCAATATGCATGAAGCCCGCGTAAAGCAGAGTTTCAATGATATGCAGCGTAAAGCATGACTTCAGAGCTATTGGCGTACAGCAGAGCTTCAACGCTATTCAGCATAAAACATAGCTCCAGAGACAACCCGCGTAATACAGTATTTCCAGACTGCTTCAGCGTATAAAGGTTGCTATATCGCCTTTATGGCATAAAATCTATCTACTTTTTAATGCAACGGGAAGTTATATGATGAACGCTTCGTACCTCTCGAACGAGCTGTACGAGGAATGCTTCAAAATTCTGCGAATTAACCTGTCAGACAGTATAATGAACCTGACTCCTGACAAAGGGTACAACACGACGATCAAGACGACGGCTGTAATGATGATTCGGCACAGAACTCCAGACTGTCGTTTAGTGACAAAGCCTTGATTTAAGTTGTCGTTTACGCAGTCAAGGAATATGCTGCCTAGTTTTACACAGGCAACCATGAGCTTTTACGCTCAAGATGAGACAAAGTTGACCGCCACGTCAAAAGCTGCTCTTCGTACAGAGCCCGAGGCACTTCTTTGCAATTAATACGCGAGATAGGGGCAGATCTCTGTATTTAATGCACGAGATTTTGCTCTATTTTTAATGACTGGGAGAGCTATAATTAGGGATAATACATCCACATCACCATTCCTGTACATTACGCCACCTGGCTATTTTCAAATATAGGAGTACGCCGTATGCTATCTCCTTGAAATACGCCAACCCAGGCTATATTTGCAAAGGTATGTGAACAGGCTATTTGATCCAAAATACGCTCAAGACCTCAGTTAAGGAGGAATAACTGGCTACTTTTACGCCGGCTACCCATCTATGCAGCATCAGGCTTCTACGCCTACTTGGCTTCTACGCCAACCTAACAGCTATTGGGTTTCTACGCCTCTATGTCAGCTATTGGGCTTCTATGCCTATTGGGCTTCTATACCTACTTGGCTTTTACGCCATCAGAACAGCTATTTGGTTTTTACGCCAATGAGACAGTTATTTGGCTTCTACGCCAATCATCTCTATGCGAGGGACAGTTACCTACGTGACTTGCATGTCATGATCTTCGCAGTAGTTATGCGCATTATCTCTTAATGGGACACACATCACACGCTTATTCAGAAGATCATTTATACGTGGATAGCGGTTATGATAACTGCCGCGTAAAGAGCGCCCCACTCTCCACTGTTCGGCTTCTATGCTGATTGGACGGTTACGGCTATTGGACTCTATAAATAGAGATCTCTATTGACAGAGGTCAAGGGGTCGAAGACTTTGAGCTAAGGAACTTAAGGTCAAAAAAATCAAAGAGAGGAGAGTACAGACAGAGAGTAGTGATCAACGATTTTGGCATCGAGCATCCACTCCCTCTTGCAATCTTTGAAGCTATTCCATCTTTTACAGCACTTCTTCATCATCGTGTGGTCCAAGGGACAAAGTGATCGACCGCAGATCAGACTCCTATAACAATATTTATCCAGATTAAATTTTGTACTTAACATCCTCGTATAGGATTAATAGTACTTCTTGTTTGTAAACCAAAGAAAGGGTTTTGTATAAACCTAGTTTCATTTCTTTCATTTATTATCAAACAACAGCTTAATTCTATGCACAAATATAATTTCTAGAATTTTTTATATATATGTTTGTGTGTGTGTGTGTGTGTGTGTGTGTGTGTGTGTGTGTGTGTGTGTGTGTGTGTGTATATGATTTATTAAATAAGAAGTTAGAAAGAAATAGAAAATAGAAAAGAATTAAATACGAAAGAAAAAAAAGAATTAGTAAATAAATCCCTAATGGATCACAAAATCTACGACCCAAAACCCATTTCCTATCCCTACCTGATTATCTACCTGTACCCTTACAAAAGAAAACAGCAGCAGCCACAAACCCATCGCCCCCTGCGCGTTTCCTCTCTCCCCATCTCGCGATCTCTCTCTCTCCCTCTATATTTAATACATGCATTCTAAATCGCTAATCCTAATTCATCCTCCCATCCTTTCGACCACCGTGCCGCCTCCAGCCACCGCGCCGCAGAGACGAGCCGCCCCAGACCGCCGGAGAACCCCTGCCGACCGCACACCATGATGCCGCGTGCGCGAGACAGAATTTGATCGAACATCATACTTGTGTTCACACCTCGATTCCTGCGCCCTCGCTGGACCAAACTAGACCCCGTTTTTACTGGTATGATCCTCACCTATCCCCCTTCCATGTTTGTATGTTAGTTCTTCTCGAACATAGCACAAACCTAGGTAAAAATCGACGCCAAGTCGAGAAAAAACTGTAATATTTTAATCTCAGAAAAATCTGTTGCAACTATCCATGTTCACGGATTCGTATCTTCCACCACAGAGATTCGAATTCAGTTTTTCTTGTTGGTATGCAAAGACCACCTGACCTAGTATAATTCCTATTATTTCTATTATTCTATTAACTACTGTATGTAGAATTAAATTAGTTGGAAAATTCTGAAAATATACTTTTTGGTAATTTCTAGAAATTGTTATACGGAGCGCGTCCCGCCAAACGGAACCGCCCCGTCGTGTACCAAGTGTACCAAAATATGCACGCAGTATACCCGGATGTGTGAGATTTCATGAAAACTGATTTGGACGTGTGTGTGTGTCAGAATCAGCCCGTATCCGCAGAAAATCTTTCGTGTCGCAACCTTTGCAAAAGTCCTGCGCATTTAGTGCACGCTCGTCAGAATGCGACAAAACTTGCGCCACTGGACTCATGGTAACGCGCTGGTCCTGTGACCCAAGTTTCACGCAATTCTGAGACAATCGACCAAGTCACCAATTGGCAGGCCCCACGGTTGACTTTTTCGACAAAATTGTGTTCGGCTCACCGGAATCCGCATCTGGACATACTGTTGAGTTCGTACTGACATTTAGAGATTGTTTGACCTATAATTTGTCCCATTTAGAGACCGTTACCCCTGGCACACTTTTCGGTGCAAAGTGGCCCATATGTGGAGCCCGCTTTGATCCAAAATTACCATTTTGCCCCTGTGTCCAAATTGGACGAAAGGGTAGTGCTTTCTAGCTATTTTGCTTATTCTGGGAACGTTGGTGATATTTATTTTAGTATCTGGAGACGTTCATTCTGAGGTACTAGTTTCTGACTCTTGGTGTTTGACATCTGGACATTATACTCTGCTGCACTCTTGCTAGGCAAGTATACCTTGCCTTGTTGTACTGTTTAAATTCAGTTATATATATTAGTTGTATATTTATTATTTTAGATTATATAACTGTGTGGGTCCGAGAGAGACTCGGGTGCAGTCAACGAATGCGTTGACATTAGGACTTGTGTCTGACCTAGTGTCTAGTAGACCCACCCAAAGTTGTGGAGTTATCGGTATGACTCCTAGGCCTTGACACATTTCTTACACGTGTTGTGAGTCTCATGTAGGGCACAAACTTGCGTATGTGGTTGGCCACCTGTACGTGTAGGTCGTGCAACGGATAGGGTATAACTGCTAATAGTGATGCATGTTAGAAGACTTAGCAGTTATTAGTAGGCGGAGCATAGACTATCGTGGTACGATGGTCCAATCCTTGTCTTTGTTTGGTTGTAAGGTTGGACTATTGTTCTAGCGATAGAGTATGAGCCAGAGTTACGATGCCTCGGCGTAGTAGCTAAGGCATGTTGTGGATACAACATGCATAGATCATTGGGTAGGGAGGACTACTAGTAGGCGTATGGGACACCCACTTCCTTTATTCATATGCCTCACTCGACGGAGTGATATGGACGGTATATACTATTTAGATGCCCCATTCTTCGGAGTGGTATGGACGTTATATTATGCAGATGCCCCATTCTTCGGATCGGTATGGACGTTATATATTATGCAGATGCCATGCTCTTCGGAGATGGACGTTATTATACAGCGCCCGGGTATGGGGGCATATATGGCATATACTAGCCAGTTGTCACGATTGGTGAATTATGTCAGCATATGTCTAGCCTACACTTTCCTATACACTCAAAGTTGTCCTCAAGTTGCATTTTATTTAGATGATTAGGTCACCCTAGAGTTTTTACAGTATTTACTTTATGGCATGCTTTTATGTATCTTGTTATGTCCCTCTGAGGACCTGGTCCCTTTCCAGGTATATTGTTCATGAGTATTTGCTGGAGCGCAGATCGATCTGGACTGGCTACTTATATTGTGGGAGGTCTTCTCTTTGAGCCTTGTGATTGTTAGAGGTTGTATTTATATTGTATTTGTCTTGTTTATTCTTCATTCTAGTTCGGCAGTGGATTTGTTTCCATCCGACTATCATCTTTAGATACTTTTCATTGAGATCTAGTTTCATAGGTACTAGTCATTTATTTATATATGATTCTGTGGATGAGATGTAGTTATGCTCTGATATATATATATATGTTTACCACTTGTGAATTATTATTCATATTACAGCGTACGTGTGTTGTGGTTTCCATATATTGGAGTGCCATATTCATACGGCTGGCATGCTTATGTGTCCTAGTCCTACATTTTTTGGGACTGGGGCATAACATGTTTTTAGTGGTGGCCCATACAGGTTGAGAGCATATTGTCTCGGTTACATTACTGTACCAAGCAAGCCTTCACCTAGGATTAAAATATAGGATCTCATCCACAATTGACTATGACTCGTATTTCTTCCATATCCTGAATAATTGCATCCTGCGTGATTCATGTGCTTCCCTAATAAGTCCCTTGAGTATAGCCCCTACTAGAATATAGGAATCCTGGTTGTTAGAATGATAATTAGGGTAACATACCTACTAAGAATACAACTAGAACATTGACACCTTACTAAGTTTAGAAAACCTAGTGAACCCTAGCATCCCTCATCTATAGATTGGTTTACCATTATCCCTTGATATAATTATGAATGACTTGAGAGTAGTAAAGCACTACTAGGGTTAGTTATAAATTTAACCATATTGTTTTACCCTAGCATTAAGGAACCAATAGAAATCCAATGTTAAGTATTAGGACTAATCTAGCTTTTCATGGTGAGATAGTACTAGAGGACTATAAATTTAGCTTTTGTCTTGATAGTAGCATAACAGTATCTTAGGAAGTCAAGAGGAATAAATATAATATTTTTCTTGATCTTACCTCGAACACAAAGATTAGCAACCACCTTCCCTCAAGAAACCATGACATTATCTAGAATCTTTCTATTTAGTTTTATGACTCGTTCCTCTGAATCCTTAACGCTCACAAATTGTGCGACGACTAAATTTTGTTCTTCTTTCATCATCTTTCAAATTGTGCCATATAACTCTTATGATTGTAGGTCAAGTGATTTTATTTCATGTTAGGATATACAGCTTGCTAAGGTTATAGTTGTAATCTTGAATTTTGAATTTCTGTGCTTGGTAGTTAGAACTTGATAGTTTTAAGTTATTCTGGTAGATTGTGACTTGATGATTACCCTTAGTTTTAAATCGCGTAATTCGTATCCATAACCCAAAATAGGTATATCCTCTTTTCACTTAAGAACCAGTAGCTCTTCCATTCTAACTATTGACGCTTGTTCTATGAGCACTATGATTAAAACTTAAGGTGACCATTACCGATATAATACAATAGGATGATTTTCTCGCAAACCCTAATAAGAGTTTATGCTTTATCTATAAGGACAATATTATGTTGTAGAATCCCCTTAAGACTGTCACAATATCAGATAATTGTTATAAGCTGGGTAGTATGCCTCCTAACCTAGTGACATATAGTCCTCTCGACTCATTATTGAAGTATAATTGAACGACATTAACTATATACTAGCATAAAATGATAGTGCTTATTCAAACGATAGAACTTAAGGGCCCATACCCTATTTTGTTGACTAGCAACTTGGACAAGGTGTTAGTACGACAACTGTAGAGACTGTAGAGTCTTATTCTTGTTTTGTTTTGTGAACTTGAATTATTTGTACCTTCTATTATCATAATCCAGCAGATTTATATTTCTAAACTACTTTGACTTATGCCGCTATTATAGCCTAGTTTTGCGAGCTTGTTCTTATATCAAGCTTGTTCACAACATATGTATTAGTGGATGCATACACTAATATATTTCAGAATCAGTGTATTATGGTCTAGCTAGCCATAGTGCGCTTGGTTCGCCCTTCGCAATACTACTTTACGTGGATTGAGATATATAGTTGACTAGTAGACGAATGTACTTGCCCTCTAGGAATGCCTGAGCATATCGTATCAGTTACATAACTGTACTGATACGAGCATATGAATAAGAAATTACCAAATAGGATTTTATTCCACAACTGCCTTGACAATTCCTTTTGAACTCCATAAACGCCTTGATCTCTATACTTCTATTCTATTATCTTCCCCTTGAACTCCTTATTATTGTTTTCTGTCTTCCCTTATTTCGGAAAGACGAATCATCGTGCTTAGTATAAGTTTGATATACAGAGAATACTAGATGTATCCCATAGGCCAACCGTATTACTTGATGATGATTTTCCATAATTAAGGGCATATTAGAGGTAAAATTTTGGTGTTCAAACTTTTGAGGATCGAATAGCATGATTAAATAAGTTGAGGAATATTTTTCTTAAGTGTATAGCCTTATATGATAGATGGGTGAATTCTAAGTTGGGTAGAAGTTGCATTGTCAACTTGAGAGAAATTTCTTTTAGATTATGATCAAGCAAGATTAAATAGGGCGATTCAAGTCAATTTAATTTTGAAAATTTTAGAAGAATGACTAAGATGATGAGGATTTAATGAATTTTGAAGTCTTGAAAGTGAGGACCAAATATTCATACATTCAGCACATGATTTAAAGTTTGAATGTTGAAGATTGAATCATCATTTTAAACCTTGAGGATAAATATAGAATTCTAGGCTTGAACAATTGGTGAAGTAGATATAAAATTTTACAATTGGATGATTTGAATTAAAAGTTAAATTTTGATTGTTGGATTACCTATTAGAATTATTGAGGATGTGAATTGAGTTTAAACATTTGAAGACTACAAAATTCATAAGTAAAAAAAAAGGAATAATATTGGACTAGTATTATTTTCTAGAGGAGATAATGATAGTTGGAGATCGTAATGTGAAAAGTGAAGTGGGCTATTTAAAACTTGAAGATGTCATATAGATTTAGCTTAAATTTGGATGTGAGTATTAAAAATTGAGAAGAGGTTACAATATTTATATTAAACAGAGGTTACCTTAATTTCAAAAGTGATTGCGATGGGTTAGAATATATTTTAAATTTTGGAAGAGATTGTGATTGACTTGTATTATATGTGAATGTGAGAAATTAACAAATTATGCCTTATTTTAACTTCGAGGATGACATATTATAAGTTGGGTAGATTATAAACTTCCTCACCCAAAATTAAGCCTACTTGGTTAGAAAGAGAAACTAGGGCTAGTTGGTATCCAATTAGAAATAGAACACGGTATTTTTATTTAATTCCAACATTGCATCACTTAGAGTACCATTACCGTTGCTTCGATAATTGGAGTACTACGCTAGCCATTGCCTTTCTACAAATTTTACAACCCTATCCTAGACGTGACCGTCTACCATTCTGACCTTGGTATAACTTATAATTATGCTCTCTTGTGCTACACTTTAGTCGCATAACATTCGTCGCAGGCATTTGTATTTGATTCTATATAAATTCAACTTGTACCCTTGTGCATTCCAACCTTAATTATAGACACGATCTTGACTCATTTTGTACCAACTAATTTTGATAATATTCTACTCCGAGCCTCTATGTCCATGACTCTTGTGTTTCACCTAATTTTATCCCCATGTACTTCTAATTAATCCTATAACACCATTTGCCTTAATTTTAATTAATTAAATCATATTCCATCTTTGTGCAATTTTCTAATTATTTGGCGCTTTTATGCAAAGGTGAATTAAGGTCCACGCCATTGGACATGACACTTGAAGAAACCTATTTTTCATTCATGGGGATTTTCTCCATAATTTTTGGAATGTGCAACGCAACGTCACCCTCATTTAACCTAGCCTTGCATTTAAACAATGCAAATTATAGCCCTCCAAGCATTCCCATGTCAATTAGAAAATCATGAAGGTTAGGATGGAGGAAGGCGCAGAATAAGCTGCAATCTATATCTTATACCATCCTTGACTTTCTATCGTGGCTTAGTTTTAATTTCGAGGACAAAAATTTTATAATTGGGTAGAATATAAAACCCCTAATTCTAAAAACCATATTTTATCTTTCTAATTAATTAATAATCGAATTGTAGTAATTATGAGCTAAATAGAGGAAATAGATTTTTTATTTAATTTTTATTTTAGTTATTGTGCATTTAGGAAATTTATGGAGCCATTATAATTTTTTCCTAATTTATTCCATGTAGGAGACCATGTGGACAGTTGACAGCTTAATGGTATGCACAAATATAATTTCTAGAATTATATATATATATATATATATATATATATATATGATTTATTAAATAAGAAATTAGAAAGAAATAGAAAATAGAAAAGAATTAAATAGGAAAGAAAAGAAAAAGAAAGAATTAGTAAATAAATCCCTAATGGATCACAAAATCCACTACCCAAAACCCATTTCCTATCCCTACCCGATTATCTACCCGTACCCTTACAAAAGAAAATAGCAGCAGCCACAAACCCATCGCCCCCCCTGCACGTTTCCTCTCTCCCCATCTCGCGATCTCTCTCTCTCTCCCTCTATATTTAAAACATGCATTCTAAAACCCTAATCCTAATTCATCCTCCCATCCTTTCGACCACCGCGCCACCTCCAGCCACCGCGCCGCAGAGACGAGCTGCCCCAGACTGCCGGAGAACCCAGGCCGACCGCACACTGTGATGCCGTGCGCACGAGACAGAATTTGATCGAACAGCGTACCTGTATTCACACCTCGATTCCCGTGCCCTCGCTGGACCAAACTAGACCCCGTCTTCACCGGTATGATCCTCACCTATCCCCCTTCCAAATTTGTATGTTAGTTCATCTCGAACAGCGCACAAACCTAGGTAAAAATCGATACCAAGTCGAGGAAAAACCGTGATATTTTAATCTTAAAAAAATTTGTTGCAACTACCCAGGTTCACAGATTCGTATCTCCCACCACAGAGATCCGAATTCAGTTTTTCTTGTTTATATGTAAAGACCACCTGACCTATTTTAATTTTTGTCATTTACATTATTCTATTAAGTACTGTATGTAGAATTAAATTAGTTGGAAAATCCTAAAAATATACTTTTTGGCAATTTCTAGATATTGTGATACGGAGCGCGCTCCGCCAAACGGGACTGTCCCGTCGTGCACCAAAAGGTGCGCACAGTGTAACCGGATGTTTGAGATTTTGTGAAAACTGATTTGGACGAGTGTGCGCGTCGGAATCAGCCCGTATCCGCAGGAAATCTTCTGTGTCACAACCTTTGCAAAAGCCCTATGCATTTAGTGCACGCTTGTCAGAATGCGACAAAACCTGCACCACTGGACTCGTGGTAACTCGTTGGTCCTCTGACCCAAGTTTTACGCAATTCTGAGACAGTCGACTAAGTCGCCCATTGGCGGGCCCCACGGTTGACTTTTTGGGCAAAATTATGTTTGGCTCACCGAAATCCGCATCTGGATATACCGTTGAGTTCGTACTTACATTTAGAGATTGTTTGATCTATAATTTGTCCCATTTAGAGACTGTTACCCCTAGCATGCTTTTCGGTGCAAATTGGCCCACATGTGGAGCCCGCTTTGATCCGAAATTACCGTTTTGCCCCTGTGTCCAAATTGGACGAAAGGGTAGTGCTTTCTAGCTATTTTGCTTATTCTGGGAACGTTGGTGATGTTTATTTCAGCATCCGGAGACGTTCATTCTGAGGTACTAGTTTCTGACTCTTGGTGTTTGACATCTGGACATTATACTCTGCTGCACTCTTGCTAGGCAAGTATACCTTATCTTGTTGTACTGTTTAAATTCAGTTATATATATTAGTTGCATATTTATTATTTTAGATTATATAACTGTGTGCGTCCGAGAGAGACTCGGGTGCAGTCAACGAATGCGTTGACGTTAGGACTTGTGTCTGACCTAGTGTCTAGTAGACCCACCCAAAGTTGTGGAGTTATCGGTATGAATCCTAGGCCTTGACACATTTCTTACACGTGTTGTGAGTCTCATGTAGGGCACAAACTTGCGTATGTGGTTGGCCACCTGTACGTGTAGATCGTGCAACGGATAGGGTATAACTGCTAATAGTGATGCATGTTAGAAGACTTAGCAGTTATTAGTAGGCGGAGCATAGACTATCGTGGTACGATGGCCCAATCCTTGTCTTTGTTTGGTTGTAAGGTTGGACTATTGTTCTAGCGATAGAGTATGAGCCAGAGTTACGATGCCTCAGCGTAGTAGCTAAGGGATATTGTGGATACAACATACATAGATCATTGGGTGGGGAGGACTACTAGTAGGCGTATGGGATACCCACTTTCATTATTCAGATGCCTCACTCGACGGAGTGATATGGACGGTATATACTATTCAGATGCCCCATTCTTCGGAGTGGTATGGACGTTATATTATGCAGATGCCCCGTTCTTCGGAGCGGTATGGACGTTATATATTATGCAGATGCCATGCTCTTCGAAGATGGACGTTATTATACAGCGCCCTGGTATGGGGGCATATGTGGCATATACTAGCCAGTTGTCACGATTGGTGAATTACGTTAGCATATGTCTAGCCTACACTTTCCTATACACTCAAAGTTGTCCTCAAGTTGCATTTCACTTAGATGGTTAGGTCACCCTGGAGTTTTTATAGTATTTACTTTATGGCATGCTTTTATGTCTTTATGGCATGCTTTTATGTATCTTATTATGTCCCTCTGAGGACCTGGTCTATTTTCAGGTTTATTGTTCATGAGTATTTGCAGGAGCGCAGATCCGGACTGGCTACTTATATTGTGAGAGGTCTTCTCTTCGAGCCTCGTGATTGTTAGAGGTTGTATTTATATTGTATTTGTCTTGTTTATTCTTCATTCTAGTTCGGCAGTGGATTTGTTTCCATCCGACTGTCATCTTTGGATACTTTTCATTGAGATCTAGTTTCATAGGTACTAGTTATTTATTTATATATGATTTTGTGGATGAGATATAGTCATGCTCTAAGATATATATATATGTTTACCACTTGTGAATTGTTATTCATATTACAGCGTATGTGTGTTATGGTTTCCATATATTGGAGTGCCATATTCATATGGCTGGCATGCTTACGTATCCTAGTCCTACGTATTTTGGGACTGGGGCGTGACAAACAATGCCTCAACTCATTAGAGGTCGCTCTTAGAGACATGCGCACTATGATGCAAAATATGTATCAAATGGTGACAACTCAACATTATGCTACAACAGTACATGTCCAAGTGGCTTCATTCATACCTGCACAGCCTAATCCTGGAATAATACCTCTGCAGGATAATACAAATCTAGAATCAGTCATAAACCAAGGGTCAGCAATGCCAAATCTTAATCCCCCCCAATATTGGGAGTGGGCCTCCGCCAAGTATAATACATGTTCAACCAGGATCTTATCAATCAATTGCACCACTCTGACCAGAAGATCCTCTAGAAGCTATCCGGGAGTTGCGTGCATAGGTCAATATTTTAAAGATCAAAGACCAACTCTGCAAGCCGGGGGTAAAACAGTCTTATCATCCTCATTAGGATAGTATTCCATTCCCTCCTAAATACAAGCCTCAATCAATAGTCTTGTTTAAAGGCAGGACATCACTAAGCCAATATATTAATTACTTTAATATGATGATGGCTCATCTGCAGAAAGAAGATGCTCTCCTTACTAGATTATTCGTGGAATGCTGGGTCGACATAGCCTACGGTTGGTATCGCAGTTTACCTGATAACTGCATATCCTCGTTTGATGACATAAAGTATATTTTTCTCTCAAGATTCTACGAAGGAGGCATGGACATAACGATGTCTTCACTCGTCGATATCAAATAGAAGGAGAAGGAATCTTCTCATAAATTTGTAGAGTATTTCAGGCAAGCAACACTGAAGTTATCTGTCACGACCCGCACCGGGTGTAAGGGTACTAGTCGGAAACAACGCCCAGCCTACGCCGCAGAATCGGCGGTAGAACGCTGTCTAGATAGTCTATCTAAAGTAATGAACCACCAATAATGATAGAATACTCAATCACAGAACTAAGATAGAATGAGCACAAAATAGATAAGAATAGAATAGTCATCATACAACTCATGAGTTTAAAATAATACATCAATGAGTCTGAAGAGCAACAAAAAATAAGCTGGAGACAAATCTAGTACAAAAGAATACTATCATACTACAAAGCTATACTCCAGGGTCAACTGTCTCAGTTGGGATAAGTCCCTCTTGAGCCAAGGTCTCCGAATCTAAACCCACAACATCCTGGGGTCCATAATAGGTAGGGTACTCCTCAGTGCCATCTGGAAAAATATATCCAGTCAGGAAAGGAGCAGAGTACATCTCTAACAGCAGTTCTAATCCATGATAAAAACTATATAACAGTAAATAGCTGTGGATAAACAAGATGCACAAAATAGATACAAGAGATATATAGACAATAAGTAAATACTGGAAAGAAATACAATAATAAACAATATGCCAATGAAACAATAAGACTAATGACTAAGTGTGTGAGTACTAGCTTAACATGTGATCGGCTTGGGCAAGATACAATGCGGCCTGGCTAATCATACGTGCGGTGCATGATCAACACTATTCGCTTACCAATACTTTATTTAATAGGGATTTGATCACATATCTATACTAATACTCCCCACCCCCAACTGGTATAATAGATCCAACCACGGTATGCTATGGCACTAGATTCCCCAAGAAGAGAGCGACTCCTCCCGAAAATCGGTGTTTGTACATGTACAAGATAACCAATGAAACAATACTTGCACCATATACACCATATACCAAGGAATAACATCTCATGACGAGATCCGGATATACCAATCCTTGTAACCATAGTGTCAAGAGAAACATGTATATCTACACTAGATACAACGAACATAGAGGATATCATAAATGAGAAACTATCAGAGAATGTACTCGCCTGAAGTCCAAAGAACAGTCTCACAGATGTCTGACTCGGTGCCTCGAAGACCTAGATATGGAATACCACATTAATACAAGGTCCCGGAAAGAGAACAAGTCAAACTAGTCAACTTCTAGGTCAATAAATAAATTCTAAGTCAAAAGTCCACTATGGTCAACTCTAAAGTCAACTAAAGTCAAACATGGTCAAACCAAGGTCAACCTCACAAGAAATCTATATAAATAATATAGAAATAAAATACAACAATTTAGGAATCAAATTTAGATCCCAATTGATACCCACACAAAGTATACTAATAATACAACTAATGCACACTCTAAATAATGTATATACAAACCAATATTTATACAAATAAAATAATATATTATTATTAGTATGATACCTCACAAAATACCTATATATATATATATATATATATACAAATATAATATATAATATATAAATTAAATCTGCCAAATCGTCACAGAAAACAGTGAGCTGAAAATACAATTTAAATAAAACAGCTTATAGTGACAGTCTCAACTGTCACAGAAAATCTGTCGCAGAAACTCTATATATAAACCACTGCTGTCACAGTTTGATGACAGTTTCAAACTGTCACAGAAACTGTCGTGGAAACTGCTGCTTAATAAACCCGCCCACTGCATTTAATGACAGAACTGTCATTAAATGCCCTATTAATGCTACAGCGGCTGCTGTTTTAATGACAGGATTCTGTCATTAAATGCCCTGTCGCCAAAGCTAATATATATATATAATCTATATATTAATAACTATAAATCAATATAATTAAATATATATATATATACATATATAAAACAATTTAATAAATATATATACTTATATATATATACACATAAACTTTACACAATCAAATACTAATAGTGACAAAACACATTGCACATATTAATGTACATATTTTACATGGCTAGAAGCACACATAAAAATACATTCATTAATATAAAAATAATATATAATAATTATAAATAATATAATTACACATTTAAACACATAAATATATTTTATAAAACATTTATGTATAATTTATGTTATTAACATAAGTACATATATATTTGCATGCAAGAAAGCTACATACATATATTTATATACCACATTAGAACACATAAAAATATCTATAGATCTATACTACAATAAATAGCATAATAAATACACTAAAATAAATATATAATATCTATATATATTTACTAGTTATAAATAAAGAATTTAAAGCATAATTAATTAAATCTACACATAAACACACCAAATTGGAAAGTTTTACACCGTATCCCACTAGATCTAGGATACGCATGCGACACGAGTCCAACACACAACCAATTACATCTCGAAGGACACAAACAAGTCACAAATACTATTTATGAATAAATCAAAGTGTCAAAAGTAGATCTATGTGTCTATGTCAAAATACGACATGTACAAAGCCCCGTGTCGGAGGGAAAACCCCCAAAATGACACGTATCACCAAATAGTTGGGATACGAACCATATGTACCCAAATATGGACACGACACAAGCCCCAAACATATAAGCACATGCCCAATTGATCTATAGGATCAATTGACACACACAACAAAATGTAAATTCGGAATTCCAACAAAATTGACACAAAAAGCACCATAACTTTCTCCATGGGTCTCCTATGAACACAAAATAAAGTCCTATGGGTAGTACATACATATAGGTTGATTTTACATGATTAAATCTCAGATTTAGAAGCTATTTTAATGAGAAAAACTAAATTATACCTATTGGGAGATGGATTCCCATTGAAACCTCCAATTGAGATGAACTTGCTTCCAAATTATAGATCCTTGCTCCTCTTTGTAGATCCTTGCTTTCTCCTTTTAGATCCTTGCTTCTCAACTTTCTAATGGTGAATTGGGAAGAATTTGGAATGAATTTGGTGGGGAATTGAAATAAAAATGGAAAGAATTTGGAAGTGGGGAATTCTAGATCTAGATTTGGAATGAGAATGAGAGGAGAGAGAAATTCCCCCCCTCTAATATAGGCCGGCCATGCCCCCTTCCCCAAGCAATTGTAAAATGTCCAATGTACCCCTTGGGGCCTCTCATGAAGAAATAATTAAGGAAGGAAGCTTCTAGTCTAATCATTTAATTAATTTAATCCATCTCCTTAACTATGGGCTTTCTAAATGGGCCAAGTCTAACTATTTAATTCATGTTGGTCCATGGGTCCAAACTAAACTAGTTGGGTCTACTAAAATAAGTCCAAAATAATTAAATAACGTCCAATAACAATTAAATAATACAACAAAAATTATTTACCATGCACAATATTTATTTAAATAGGAAATTACTAAAATACCCTTTTTCCTAAAATGTGGTAGTGACAAGTCTACCCTCCTTAAAATAATTTCATCCTCAAAATTTAAAGATGAAAACTACCCCCAGAAAAATCACAGAACAGAACTAAAGAATCATAATTAACTAATGAACAGAACATAACTAGAAAATAACATACCTCAAGGTACAAAAAAATATGGATAACGCTCTCGCATGTCATCCTCTCTCTCCCAGGTAGACTCCTCCGGAGAGTGATGCCTCCATGCGACGCGTACCAAAGGAATAGTCTGGTTCCTCAGCATCTTCTCTCTCCGATCCAGAATCTCAACTGGCTGCTCTGGATAGCTAAGAGTAGAGCCCACCTCTATCTCTGAGTGATCCAATACATGACTAGGATCTGCCACGTATCTTCTCAACTGCGACACATAAAACACGTTGTGCACTCCCTCTAATGCAGGTGAAAAGTCTAGTCTATAAGCAATTGCACCGACCCTCTCTAGAATAGTGAAAGGTCCGATGAATCGCGGACTAAGCTTTCCGCCTCTACCGAAGCGAATCGTGCCTCGTGTCGGAGAAATCCTCAGAAACACCAAACCACCCACCTAGAACAAAACACCATCTTAAGAACTTAATCTATAACAAACAAGAACAAGCACAAACAAAATCTAAACTATACCTCGAACTCCAAAGGTCTCCGATGGCTATCGGCCCAATGCTGCTGTCTGTCCTGCGCCACTCGAAGTCTGTCTCTGATCAACTGAACCTTCTCTGCTGCATCCACAACCATCTCTGGCCCAAGCAAAAGTCTCTCTCCAACATCGTCCCAAGACAAAGGAGTACGACACCTCCGACCATATAGAGCTTCAAAAGGTGACATCTCTATACTGGCCTGGTAACTGTTGTTGTAAGCAATCTCTACCAAATAGAGATGGTCCTTCCAAGAACTCCCGAAATCTAGTACACAAGTGCGCAACATATCCTCGAGAGTCTGGATAGTCCTCTCTGACTGCCCATCTGTCTGGGGATGATATGCAGTACTGAACTTGAGCTGAGTGCCCAAACTCTCCTGCAAACTCCTCCAGAAATGAGAAGTGAAACGACTATCCCGATCTGAGACTATGCTGACGGTAACTCCATGTATCCTAACGATCTGCCTCACATACATCTCTGCCAGCTTCTCCGTAGACAAACCCACCTTGAAAGACAAAAAGTGGGCCGACTTGGTCAACCTATCAACAATGACCCAAATTGCGTCTTTCCCTCCTGGAGATCGTGGAAGTCCGGACACACAATCTATAGTAATATGTTCCCACTTCCACTCTGGAATGGGTAATGGCTGAAGTAACCCTCCTGGCCTCTGCCTCTCGGCTTTCACCTGCTGTCACACTAAGCATCTGGATACAAACTGTGCCACTTCTCTCTTCATGCCATACCACCACACACTCTCTCGCATATCCCGATACATCTTGTTAGCACCTGGATGTATGGAATACTGAGAGCGATGCGCTTCCTGCAATACCTCCTCACGCAACTCCCCACTAGGAACATACAATCTAACTCCATGACTCAAAGATCCATCCTCTGCAATAGTGAAATCATCCTCCAATCCTGCTCTCAGCTGAGCTCTGATACTCCTCAAAGATACATCATCATACTATGTTGCCTTAATCCTGTCCATCAAATCTGAGTGTATCTGCAATCCCCACATCTTCATAGCACACCCAGGAACAATCACCTCAATGCCCAAGCTCTCCAAGTTCTCCAACAAATATCGATCCTGCGTCAAGAACATAGCTACCGGATACCTGTTCAAAGCATCGGCAACTACATTGGCTTTCCCAGGATGATATTGCAAAGAGATATCAAAATCCTTCATCAGTTCCAACCACCGACGCTGCCTCATGTTCAACTCCTTCTGCGTGAAAACGTACTTCAAGCTTTTGTGGTCTGTGAAGATCTCCACACGCTCTCCGTACAAATAATATTTCCATAACTTCAGAGCGAAGATGACGGCTGCCAACTCCAAATCATGGGTAGGATAGTTCTTTTTATGAGGACGCAATTGCCTGGATGCATAGGCAATCACTTTCCCATGCTGTTGAAGAACACAACCTAAACCCTTTTCCGATGCATCACTATAAATAGTGAAACCTTCGGACCCTGATGGCAACGTCAAAATAGGAGCAGACGTCAACCTCTTCTTCAATTCCTCAAAAGCAACCTGGCAATCCTCCGTCCAAACAAACTCCACATCCTTCCTTGTGAGTCTGGTCATCGGCTCGGCAATCCTCAAAAAATCTTGCACAAACTTCCTGTAGTAGCCTGCCAATCCCAAGAAACTCCTGATCTCTGCTACCGAACTCGGAGTCTTCCAAGATTCCACTGCTGAAATCTTCTTCGGATCTACTGAAATACCATCACCAGTCACAACATGCCCCAAGAATTCCACCTTGTCCAAGAAAAACTCACATTTGGACAACTTCCCATACAACTTCTCCTTCCTCAGCACATCCAATACAATCCTCAAATGCTCTTCATGCTCCTCCGGTGTCCTCGAGTATATGAGTATGTCGTCGATGAACACCACCACGAACTTGTCAAGGTACTGGTGGAACACCTTGTTCATCAAGTTCATAAATACCGCCGGTGCATTTAGTCAAACCAAACGGCATCACCATAAACTCGTACTGACCATACCGAGTTCTAAAAGCAGTCTTCGGTATGTCCTCCGGCTTCACCTTCACCTGATGGTAGCCTGATCTTAAATCTATCTTAGAAAATACCTTCGCACCACTCAACTGATCAAACAGATCATCAATCCGTGGCAAAGGATACTTATTCTTGATAGTGAGATTATTCAAAGCCCTATAATCAATGCACATGCGCACCGATCCATCCTTCTTCGGTACAAACAGTACCGGGGCTCCCTATGGTGAAGAACTCGATCTGATAAATCCCTTATCCTGCAATTCGTCCACCTGCTTCTTCAACTCGACCAGCTCGCTGTTGTTTACTCTATAGACATGTTGCAAAATTGGTTCTGCACCTGGCACCAAGTCTATAAAAAATTCAACATCTCGATCTGGTGGCAATCCTGGCAATTCCTCAGGAAACACATCCAAGAATTCTGCTATCAACGGATGCGGCAACTCCTTGTCTTCTACCATAGCTCCACAAATAATGCCTTCTTCCTGCTCCGCAGCTCCTCTAGCAAACTCGAACTCTGGCTCTCCTGGCGAACTAAACAAAACTCTACCTCCTCTACAGTCTATGCTAGCACGGTGCCTACTCAACCAATCCATCCCGAGTACAATATCGTAGCTCGGAAGTGGCATTACAAGTAGACACGCACTCAACTCCCGGCCTCCCAGAGTAACTCTTCGATCTTTGCAAATATCATTAACCAGGATAATGCCTCCCCCGGTCATGATCTTGCAAGTCCTAAGCAAAGACTCAGCTACCAAACCATGCTTCAGAGCAAAAGAAACAGATATAAAACTATGGGAAGCACCACTATCAAACAAAGCTAAAGCTGGAATGGAATCAAGAAGAATAGAACCTGCGATGACATCTCCGGTGGGTTCCTCCTCTTCGACGGTCATAGCAAACACTCGTCCCTGTCGAGCACCTTCTTGCTGTTGATGCTGGACAAAACGCTGCTGCCGTGTCGGAAGCGGTCCCCTCGGCTGTGCTGCAAGTGGTCTCGTCTGTGTCCTCGGAGATGGAGCTGCTCCCTGAACTGCACGACGAGGACACTCCCTTGATTGATGCCCTTCAGTACCACAATACAAACAAACTCCTAGCCTCCTCCTGCAAACTTCCCAGATGTGGCCGGGCTTCTTGCAGAAGTTGCATGGAGCTTGCTGTAACTGTCTCTACTGCTGAGGTGCCTGGTGAAAAGGCGCTCTAGCTGGAGTCTGGTTCTGCTGTGGCTGCTGGAAAGGTCTGGACTGGAAATGAGGACGTTTGGCAGATACTGTACTACCGTTGGCCCCCAGAAAAGAATCACGGTCTCTCTTGATCTTCAAACCCAGATCCCGCTCAACCTTGCGTGCCTCCACAAGTATCTCCGAGTATGTCTCATAAAAAGATGGAATGAGGATCAATATGGCACATGATGTAAGACATCAAGGAAATGACAGTTTAAGGGATCAAGTATCAATGTCAAAGGAGAATAGTTGAATCAAAAGAATTTTCTAGATGTGATTGAGTAACTCAGCCTATATCCTATATCCTATCGCAGGCTCGCAGTAGTACAACTAAGTTGTCGCACTACCACGACATCACATACTTGTGAAGCTAGACCTGCATGGGCCACCACCAAAAACGTGTCACGACCCGCACCCGGTGTAAGGGTACTAGTCGGAAACAACGCCCAGCCTACGCCGCAGAATAGGCAGTAGAACGCTGTCTAGATAGTCTATCTAAAGTAATGAACCACCAATAATGATAGAATACTCAATCACAGAACTAAGATAGAATGAGCACAAAACAGATAAGAATAGAATAGTCATCATACAACTCATGAGTTTAAAATAATACATCAATGAGTCTGAAGAGTAACAAAAAATAAGCTGGAGACAAATCCAGTACAAAAGAATACTATCATACTACAAAGCCATACTCCAGGGTCAACTGTCTCAGTTGGGATAAGTCCCTCTTGAGCCAGGGTCTCCGAATCTAAACCCACAACATCCTGGGGTCCATAATAGGTAGGGTACTCCTCAGTGTCATCTGGAAAAATATATCCAGTCAGGAAAGGAGCAGAGTACATCTCTAATAGCAGTTCTAATCCATGATAAAAACTATGTAACAGTAAATAGCTGTGGATAAACAAGATGCACAAAATAGATACAAGAGATATATAGACAATAAGTAAATACTGGAAAGAAATACAATAATGAACAATATGCCAATGAAACAATAATACTAATGACTAAGTGTGTGAGTACTAGCTTAACATGTGATCGGCTTGGGCAAGATACAATGCGGCCTGGCTAATCATACGTGCGGTGCATGATCAACACTATTCGCTTACCAATACTTTATTCAATAGGGATTTGATCGCATATTTATACTAATACTCTCCACCCCCAACTGGTATAATAGATCCAACCACGGTATGCTATGGTACTAGATTCCCCAAGAAGAGAGCGACTCCTCCCGAAAATCGGTGTTTGTACATGTACAAGATAACCAATGAAACAATACTTGCACCATATACACCATATACCAAGGAATAACATCTCATGACGAGATCCGGATATACCAATCCGTGTAACCATAGTGTCAAGAGAAACATGTATATCTACACTAGATACAACGAACATAGAGGATATCATAAATGAGAAACTATCAGAGAATGTACTCGCCTGAAGTCCAAAGAACAGTCTCACAGATGTCTGACTCGGTGCCTCGAAGACCTAGATATGGAATACCACATTAATACAAGGTCCCGAAAAGAGAACAAGTCAAACTAGTCAACTTTTAGGTCAATAAATAAATTCTAAGTCAAAAGTCCACTATGGTCAACTCTAAAGTCAACTAAAGTCAAACATGGTCAAACCAAGGTCAACCTCACAAGAAATCTATATAAATAATATAGAAATAAAATACAATAATTTAGAAATCAAATTTAGATCCCAATTGATACCCACACAAAGTATACTAATAATACAATTAATGCACACTCTAAATAATGTATATACAAACAAATATTTATACAAATAAAATAATATATTATTATTAGTATGATACCTCACAAAACACCTATATATATACATATATATATATAAAAATATAATATATAATATATAAATTAAATCTGCCAAATTGTCACTGAAAACAGTGAGCTGAAAATACAATTTAAATAAAACAGCTTATAGTGACAGTCTCAACTGTCACAGAAAATCTGTCGCAGAAACTCTATATATAAACCACTGTTGTCACAGTTTGATGATAGTTTCAAACTGTCACAGAAACTGTCGCGGAAACTGCTGCTTAATAAACCCGTCCACTGCATTTAATGACAGAACTGTTATTAAATGCCCTATTAATGCTACATCGGCTGCTATTTTAATGACAGGATTCTGTCATTAAATGCCCTGTCGCCAAAGCTAATATATATATAATCTATATATTAATAACTATAAATCAATATAATTAAATATATATATATACATATATAAAACAATTTAATAAATATATATACTTATATATATATACACATAAACTTTACACAATCAAATACTAATAGTTACAAAACACATTGCACATATTAATGTACATATTTTACATGGCTAGAAGCACACATAAAAATACATTCATTAATATAAAAATAATATATAATAATTATAAATAATATAATTACATATTGAAACACATAAATATATTTTATAAAATATTTATGTATAATTTATGTTATTAACATAAGTACATATATATTTGCATGCAAGAAAGCTACATATATATATTTATACACCATATTAGAACACATAGAAATATCTATAGATCTATACTACAATAAATACCATAATAAATACACTAAAATAAATATATAATATCTATATATATTTACTAGTTATAAATGAAGAATTTAAAGCATAATTAATTAAATCCACACATAAACACACCAAATTGGAAAGTTTTACACCGTATCCCACTAGATCTAGGATACGCATGCGACACGAGTCCAACACACAACCAATTGTATTCCAAAGGACACAAACAAGTCACAAATACTATTTATGAACAAATCAAAGTGTCAAAAGTAGATCGATGTGTCCATGTCAAAATACGACAAGTACAAAGCCCCGTGTCGGAGGGAAAACCCCTAAAATGACACGTATCACCAAATAGTTGGGATACGAACCACATGTACCCAAATATGGACACGACACAAGCCCCAAACACATAAGCACATACCCAATTGATCTATAGGATCAATTGACACACACAACAAAATGTAAATTCGGAATTCCAACAAAATTGACACAAAAAGTACCATAACTTTCTCCATGGGTCTCCTATGAACACAAAATAAAGTCCTATGGGTAGTACATACATATAGGTTAATTTTACATAATTAAATCTCATATTTAGAAGCTATTTTAATGGGAAAAATGAATTATACCTATTGGGAGATGGATTCCCAATGAAACCTCCAATTGAGATGAACTTGCTTCCAAATTGTAGATCCTTGCTCCTCTTTGTAGATCCTTGCTTTCTCCTTTTAGATCCTTGCTTCTCAACTTTCTAATGGTGAATTGGGAAGAATTTGGAATGAATTTGGTGGAGAATTGGAATGGAAATGGAAAGAATTTGGAAGTGGGGAATTCTAGATCTAGATTTGGAATGAGAATGAGAGGAGAGAGAAATCCCCCCCTCTAATATAGGCCGGCCATGCCCCCTTCCCCAAGCAATTGTAAAATGTCCAATGTACCCCTTGGGGCCTCTCATCAAGAAATAATTAAGGAAGGAAGCTTCTAGTCTAATCATTTAATTAATTTAATCCATCTCCTTAACTATGGGCTTTCTAAATGGGCCAAGTCTAACTATTTAATTCATGTTGGTCCATGGGTCCAAACTAAACTAGTTGGGTCTACTAAAATAAGTCCAAAATAATTAAATAACATCCAATAACAATTAAATAATACAACAAAAATTATTTACCATGCACAATATTTATTTAAATAGGAAATTACTAAAATACCCTTTTTCCTAAAATGTGGTAGTGACATTATCCCCCATTATTCCAGACTCCCCTTTCATTGATACTTGCAAAAAGAACCTACTGCCTATAGTTGGGATGTGGACAGGTCCAACTCAATTTCAAGACTAGACGACATTCATCATCGGGGCCAAAACTACAAAAGGTAATAAAAAGGTGGCACGTAATTTGGGGCTACAAATGACCAATGCGGAATGAAAGTGTCCCTCCAACAGTGTAAATATTCATAACAGCAAATGAAATAAGGCCTTAGCAATAAACCTGTCAACGACACCCACCTCTCCTCCAGCATAAAAGCCTCCAGAGTCTTACAGGCCTAAGAAAGAATGTTCCTTTGACGAGGGCGATATCCACAGCATTTTTGAATGCTTGATAAAAATAACAAGTTGTTGTTGCCTGACAACAAATGACCAAATGAAGCCGATAAAACAGATGACCCAAAATACTGCTTATACCATCGGTATGTACATCATCTGACCGAGGCTTGTTTTGTCTTGAAAATAAAAATCCAATAGTTGATAGATGTTAAAGCTATCACCCTTCACAATAAGGAAAAAACTGTTATCGCCAATATGACGTCTCTTCAATTCGGCGACTTTTCAGCGCATGAAGTCCCAAACGGTGTCATCCTAATACCTCAAACTATGATGGAAGTGGTAAATATCCCGCCTCCTCAAAGTCAAACAGAGGGATTGGTGCCTCTTACCATATATCATGGCGAGATTATGTAGATTCATCATGACCTGCTACCAGATTGGGACCAGGGAGCAGCTTTTTCCAATTCAAAATCCAAGAAGGGTAAGAAGTATAAATCATGCAATATTATTTCTTCAGATCATCACTCGGACAGAGATCAAAATCAACATCAAGAAGATTTATCTCTCAAGAGTAGATTTCAAAATTTGAATATTATCCCAACAAGTTATGCTCTCAAGCTTCGCTTGACACACGGGCAATGGTCCATGATTGGCAGTGTTCCACTATATAGGGCACAACAAATCTCAATGCTTATGAAGGTGTTCCTATAAAAATTCTCCCTTCTTTTTCTGCAACCATTTGAGCATCGACCTTTACTCAGGTGCTTGAGGTGGATCATCCCAATTTCATCGATACAGCCAACAATCTGTGCGCTTGATACGAAATATAGGGTATGACTTCCAAAAAGCTGAATGTTTAAACTTTAGCAAGGGGCAACATAATCCTCTACAACTCTAAGGATAGTCCAAAAATCCTATAGTGAATTGAATTATAATAAAACTAGCCCACAGACTCACTCCAACCAGAGGCGTGATAAAAATAAACTCAAGTCTTATAACATGGTACTTCTCTCTCCGATGCCCGAAAAAGAAGCCATGACGGGTACCAGGTCTGGCAAAGATTATCATAAAACTTATGAATCTATCCTGGAAGATGTTCCTGACACTCTCCAAACTCTTGTTACTCCAATCATAACCGAACTTGGTCCTTCGAAGCCTACTACGGCAGAGAAAGGGAAACAAAAGAAAGTAGGCTTCGACAAATCCTTGAAGAAGAATGTACCCCAAGGACTTGAAAAGCCCTACAATTTTGACATTTTGGCATAACTGGCCAATACTCCATCCCATCTTTCCATATTCGAGTTACTTCATTTGTCGAAGGAGACTTGTAAAGCTTTGAGCGAAGCTCTGATACATGCAGACTCATGCTTAGTTCAACTCAAGACTCCTGATGAAGAGCCATTAGCGTATCTTCAATGCCACAATGTAATCAAGAAGATTCCTAACATCACCTTCACGCAAGATGACATGCTACTCAAGGATAATCAGCATGACAGACCTTTGTATTATACCGGTTATATTGGATCTATCAAGGTGAACCAGATTCATATCGACCCTGGTTCTTCACTCAGGCTCATTCCTAAAAGTCTACTGAGAGGATTGAAGATACCAATGCACACCTTTCTGTACTAGCACTACCATTCTAGGCTTCAACGCTAGAAGGAGTAAACCGCAGAGAAAAATATGCCTAAAAATTCAGATAGACGATCTACATATTAAAGTCATATGCTATGTGACTGACTCTGACGTATCCTACAACATTTTGCTGGTACGACCATGGTTACACGAGCATAAATTTATACCATTCACTCTACATAAATGCTTCAAATATGTGAACAATAGGAGAAAAGTCAAATCAGAGGTAGCTGACCTCAACCCATTTAAAGGTGTCGAAGCCTATTTTGCTGACACTGCACTCTATACACCAGATTATATAAAGGAATAAGCTAATCAAGCTAGTGATGAAGCGAAAGACATCCCAAAAGAAGAGCCTTTAATAATACGAGTCAAAGGACGTATTACTTGTCCAACTCCTTCGAAGCCTCTCGATATCAACCTACACAAATCACCTCTATTAGTCATCAAACTTCGATGTAATGAACAACTAACACTGGAGAATGAGCACATTGTTATCGACCTTCGTCGTAACAAGCAACCAACATCGGTGAATCAACCCCTAGTTATCAATCTAACTAAGCCACTTGTTAAGGCCGAATTTTCTGCTGACTATGTGGAAGATGAAGAAATTTTGTATTTCATGAATAAAGAAGGTACTAGTTCGCACTACGTTGATGTTGAACCCTTTACTAAGAAATTCTTGGAGGCTCTTCATCACCATGAACCTCTGTCCATACCCATGGCATCTCTATTTCAATATAGTTTATTATATGAACAATATGAGGATGCATACTTCATAGTCCTAGCAAGACAGGACAAGCAGCATCAGATAAGTTTTGGCAAAGCTAGAAACAAAAGAAGCATGCAGACTAATTATTCTAACGAGGATAGTGGGAAGATACAACTGTAACATTACAGACAACCAGCCAAGAATATTATGCAAAGGATGGGCTAGAACTTAAATTTTGGTTTTGAATTAAATTATGGAAAAGGCATACAGACTCATATATGTCATTGCCCTCCAAAAGGTAAGCCGGAAATATACTACCAATGGACTAGTCGTGGGTTGGGATATGTTACACCACTAACAAGTCCTGAAAATTCAGAATTGGAAGAAGAGACGCATTCTCATTTATCTGACTCATCATTATGGGATTCTGATGAAAGCATCGGTGACGTATTCAATCAAACTTTCTTTGTAAATATGGTGTCAACTTCTCCAAATGATAAAGACGTTGAACTATTAGAACTATTCGAGAATGATCTGTGGGCACAATAAATTGATACTTAATGGGAGCTTCAGTTTGAGCAATGTTAACCACCTACAGAGGATAAAATAATCCAAATTGATGTAGGAGAAGAATCTTCCCCAAGACCAATCTTTATTAGTAAGAGTATTCCTGAAGAAGATTAATATGCTTTACTCTAGCTAATAAAGGAGTATATCGATGTCTTCGCCTGGAGTTACGAGAATATGATTGTCCTAGATCCTTAAATAGATATACACAAGCTAAATATTCTTCTGAATGCTAAACCAGTGAAATAGCAGCAGAATTCAAGAAACTTATAGCATTTGGCTTTGTGCGAGAAGAGCAACATCCCGACTAGGTAGCCAATGTCATTCCAGACGTGAAGAAAAATGCAAAGGTCCAAGTCTATGTAGATTATCGAGATATAAATTTGGCATGTCTAAAAGAAGAATTTTCTCTTTCCATCACAAACGTCATGATTGATAATACATGCGAATTTGAATGTATGTCCTTCATGGATGGATTCTCTGGATACAATCAAATTAAGATGTCACCTAATGACAAAAAATATACTTCTTTTCGAACACCATTGGGAGTTTACTGTTATACAGTCATACCCTTTCACTAAAAGAATGCGGGTGCAACGTATCAACGAGCCATGAGTAAAATTTTCTAGAAGCATTTAGGAAAAATAATAGAATGCTATGTGGATGATATTGTTGTCAAGAGCCCTCTTAAAGATGATCACCTTCAAGATTTGATAACTATGTTAGAATTGATGCGCTATCACCAATTGAAGATGAATTCAACTAAATCCTTCTAGGAGTCTCTAGTGGCAAGTTCCTCAGATTTGTTATAACCTCCAAAGGTATTCACATTGATCCCGATAAAATCAAACCAATATTCGAAATACAGCCTCCACGTAATCTCAAAGAACTTCGTGGTCTACAAGGCCGTTTGGCATACATTATAAGATTTATCTCTAATCTATCGCGACGATGCCGACCCTTCACTCAATTAATGAATAAAGGTATATCCTTTATTTGGAACGGATTATGTCAACAGGCATTCGACGATATCAAATGATATTTAGCAAACCCACCAGTTCTGGTGTATCCAATCGTAGGAAAACCCTTTTTGCTATATGTTCGAGCAATGGATCACTTCCTAGGAGCTCTTCTTGCACAAAAGAGTAACGAAGGCTATAAACAGGCGATCTATTATCTCAGTCACATGATGGTCGGCGCTAAATATCGATACAATCCTGTGAAAAAAGAATACCTCGCCTTGATGTTTGTTATTCAGAAGATACGATATTACGTGTCAGGTCAAACCATTTATGTCATATCCAGAGTAAATTCTCTTAGGATATTGATGACTAAGCCAAGCATATTCAATTCCCGTTTAACTATATGGGCAATGTTGCTATCACCTTATCACATAGTATATGTCCTGCAAAAAGCAGTGAAGGGTCACGCGTAGCTGACTTCCTGGAAGCTTATCTTGTACCAAAAACTTCCAAACTATATGATGACATCCCAGATGAAGTCTTAGAGTCTAATATGGCCATGGAAGATGACACCTGGCAACTATTCTTTGATGGCGCATCAAGAATAGGACCTAAAGGTAATATAGTAGCTGGAATTGGCATAATCCAAGTATCTCCTAATAAACTACTCATTCATCGAGCATATTCTCTCAGTGAACCATGTTCCAATAATATGGCCGATTACAATTGTCACGACCCAATTCCGTAGAATCACTTGAGGCGTCCCCCGAATCGTGACCGCCGTGCGGGCCTGGAGTTGCGCCCGCACAAGGCTTTAATGATTTGCATAGCAAGCACATATTCAGAGTACGCAGATAAATTGAAACACAGATTTGAAACATAGAAAAGTTCTCTTTATTGATAATGAACATCTATTATAAACTCCTGAACGAGTCAGCTAATATGCCGAACAGCTTACAAAAGAGTTGACTCAAAATAAGATAGCAGTCCTGTACATTACATCCTTTTATAAACTCAAAACGATAAAGACCTCCAGGATGGAGGACGGCTTTGCCACAGAGCTGCATTTGTGTATGAAGAGTTGCAGCTTCTGGCTTCAAAAGGCTTCGAGGCACGGTGAAGATGCGCCAACAGCTTAGACTGGATCGGGTAGACGACTTCGGCTCCTCGCTCGGTTCGTCTTGGTGCGGAGAACCTGTTTCAACGAGGGTCAGCATATCGAAACATGCTGGTGAAGGTGAGCTAGCCTGACTATACCAATCAACACGTTGTTTAGTGAAGCATGCATATTTTGTGGGTTTCTATCTTGCCTTAGTTCATTTACAAGTAAGCAGCATATAAAATTTACTGAAATGAACGTGCCACCGTTAGGTGGATTTTACCTGACCGTCTGAATTACCTGCACAATACTTACCATGCCTTCCCTGCCACAAAGACACAAGTTAGTATGCAACAGGTTTAAATATACAGAGGATCACTGGCATAATACCACGAAGGATGATTTATAGTCTCAGGACGGAAGGGTGTGCAATGCGGGTGGCGAGCCCCCGTTGCACGCCTCAATCCGACGATACAGACGACTATACAGACGTTCCGCCCGGATCGGATCGGTCCCAGTGCCCTGGCAACCGTCCGCAGAAACCAGAAACCTTGTGCACAAGTTGTCCATGATCGAACGTTATTAACAGATTTAGCAGATTATGCAGATAAGGCAATACAAGCACAGACAAGCAGAATTTATATAATTTATATTGCAGAGCCTCACTGAATATTTATTTGCATACAAGATGTGATCCATAGTTAGCACGATTTATGGAACATTTATAAATGAACTAGCATGCAATATGATAACCGTTCAGAAGTTTAGTTGACAAGCAATGAACCAAGTCTATTCTCTTTTATCTTGGTTTCTTTTATTATTACTTGGTATCGTTTGATCGGGGCCAGGGAATGAAGCTTGGAAGTAGGGCTAGCTAATCGGGTTGGTAGCCACTCACTTAGATTTTTGGAAAGAAGAAGGAAAGAGGCGCTTCACGACTCCGCTCGCAAGCCGCCTACTGCTCGTTCACCTGCACACGAACAGCTCGATTAATACTTCTTCCTCTCTTTCCAATCTCGGAATAGAAATGCAGTTCAATGAACGAAAACAATGAAAACCATCGAAACCGTTCAAGGAAAACAAGCAAATCCCAAAACCAACTCAAAGCACGAAAGCAACAAGCGACATCGAAAACCGAGGCAATAAAAGATAGCAGCGGAGAGGTCCCTCCTAACTCTGCCACTAAGCCGATCCTTGGGGCGCAGTCCACTGAATATGGGAATCAATTTCGAAGAAACAAATCCATAACGAGGACGAGTTCTTAATTTAATCTATCCCGATCGAACGATACCGACTTGTTTTCTTGGCTGCGCTCTCCGCATCGGGAGAACGGGGCACCACAACAATGCTCTACTCATTGGACTCCAATTAGCTAAAGAATTGGACATAGAATATCTTGAAGCTTACAAAAATTCTAAGCTGAGAGTGAGAGAGTACGAGGTTTGACATGAAGACCTCGTCCCTTGTCATCAAGAAGCAATCGAACAGGCTTTTAGTTTTAAAGGATTCTTCATCGAGCATGTGCCTAAGTTGCAGAATATGGAAGCAGATACTTTAGCAGGCTTAGCAGCATCATTGTTCATTCCCCTTAAGAGACGACACTCAATTATGCTAACAGGACAAGAATTGTTTTGTACAAAAAACAACTTTCACGTTGAAGAGAGTTACGTCATAAAGTCAACCTCTATGGATAAAGATTGGAGAGACCCTTTTATAGACTATGCTGCTTATGAGATTCTTCCAAAAAATCTGAAAGAAGCTACTTCTATTAAAAGGCGTTCACTCTGATTCTACAATGACGCCTCATCCAAAATATTATATTATCGTTCTTATGAGGAATTGCTGCTACGTTGTCTTTCTAATACTGAAGCAAGACAATCCCTCCGTGAAGTTCATGATAGCATCTGTGGAGCATATCATCCAGGTCCTAAATTATAAGACTGCCTCAGGAGAATGGACTATTATTGGCCCACCATGGTGGCAGATACCGTAGATTACGTTCATAAATGCAAGTCATGCCAAATCCATGCTGATTTTATCCACTAACCAACAGAGTTCTTATACCCTACAGCTACATGCCTCATCGTCTTTTGAAGCTTGGGGAATGGATATGAATGGTCCGATCAGCCTATTTTCTTCTAGAGGACAACAATTTATACTTATAATAACCGATTACTTCTCTAAATGGGCAAAAGTAGTCCCATTCATCGAACTTAAGATGTCCAACGTAATTAACTTCATCAAACACCATGTTATCTATCTTTTCAGTGTTCCCCGGAGGATAATACATGACAATGGGCCATAATTCATCAGTCAAGCATTTTATCTATTATGTGACAAGAATCGAATCCAGAATATAGCATCTACAACCTATAATCTAGCAACCAATGGCTTAGCAGAAGCCTTCAACAAGACCATAATCAAATTCCTTAAAAAGTTTGTCTCCTCCAACAAACGAGATTGGAATAAAAATCTCGGAGAGTATTTATGGGCTTATCGTATAACAGTTCGAATTCCAACTGGTCGTACACCATTATCTTTGGTCTATGGATGCAAAGTAGTTCTTTCGCTTAAAATCCATATACCTTCTCTTAGAATAGTCATTGCTAATGAGCTAATAGTAGAGAATAATAATTGATTGCGCTAAATTAGAATCATTGGATAAAAAACGCATGCACGCTCAACAGTGTATTGAGCTATACTAAGCACGTATTTCTAGAGCTTTTAATCGAAAGGTCAAGGATAGAATATTCCAGGTCGGTGAATTGGTTCTTACAGTAAGGAGACCTATGATCATAACCCATAAGAGCAAAGGCAAATTCCAAGCTAAATGGGAAGGTCCTTATGTGGTGAAAACAGATGTAGAAGCATAAAAAAATCTATAGCCATGAGGCTTATATATAGGCCGCATATTCATCCTGAAGATAGGCCGTATAGTCACCCACCATGCATCCTGCACAGACAAAGAGCGTCGAGTCACACACACTCCCTCTAACACGGCTCCCAAAGTTCTAGCACAGTTCCAAGCACTTATTACCCTGACTGCCTCAAAAAGTGTGAGAGAGACGATAACACACAATCCGACATAAAGGTCACGTCAGACATTAAATACTTCATCAGAACACATAGAGCCACGCGTCGAATACTCTGTAGCCTCGCCAACATGAAGCCAGAGTGTCCATTCGACCATGGCCCAAACGAGAGCACGTATGCGGCTACATGACCTATGCAGCCTCACCAACATGCAGCCAGAGAGTCCATTCAACAAAGGCCCAAATGAGAGGACATATGCGGCTATATGACCCATGCGACCTTGTTAACATAAGGCCTAGTTGTTATGCGGCCTCCAGCTCACAAGATATTCTTGTTAAAACTGCATAGATCTTCGCACAGTTGGTGCCGACTACGTGTCCAGCTGACCAAGTCACGCCCACAACAGGTTGATAACAACCCCGAGATCTCATCAACAGTAATCTCAACCAAGGCTATGTGGCAATTTGACCATGGCTTGCAGCAATAGTTGCAACCGTATTCTGTTGGAGGAGCCTTATACGGCCACCAAACTGAGGCATATGCGGCACCCAGAGCCCATCAGCACGATGGCTATAAAGAGGAGAAACTTGAACGTTCTAATGGTCGACTTTTTTTGCTTCAGAGAAAGACCAGACCAAAAAATGAAGGTTGGCTGGCTATCTGCGAATAAACACTCAAAGAAGAAAGAAGAGCTGCTGCATTGGATCGTCCACGGAGTAAAGAGAGTTGCTACACTCTTAACCCTCCATTGTCACCCCCCTAGAAAATAAATTTGTACTTAGATTATCTTCTAGGACTCTTCTTTGTACTTTCTTAGTTTGTTAATCAAATCCAGCTCTCGAGTTTTCATTTTGATTTAAATGGCAAACACGGTGGCAACTCTGCTGGGGACGTCCTTCTCTACTGTTGAGAAGTCAGTGACACAATCCGATATGGCTAAGCTCGGCTTGACGCAAAAGATGTTGGTGGTCCGCATTAACCAGCAAGCGTTCGAGGACATGCTCTCCGAAGAAAGCGCTAATCCTTCGCCAAGGATAGCCAATCCCAAGAAGACCCGTAGAACGTGGGTGGCTAAGGCTGTTGTGCCTTACCCAATTGTAGAATAGATGCTTCCAACCTCTTACTCTGTTCCCAATGATAGTCGTCTGATGAACACCCATAACGTCTACGTCTATACGGCGAAGATCCTATGTGACCCACTAAGAATGGTGAAAACCCAAATCTTGACTCTTCATACTACGCACCTATGGTAGCTAATTTGAAGAAGTCTAGGGCAGTGCGAGCCCGTCAAGCTCAAGCAACTGCTCATACGACCGACCGCCAACAGGCATCGCTAATTATTATACGAGTCTTTGATGGACAGTTGTACGAGACTGACCTCTGCGTCCAACTCATAGGGACCAATGGACAGGGCCAGTCTTAAAAGTCTTCCACCAGTACCTCGGGGCAAGTTCGTGTACAAATCCCAGGCCAGATAAAAAATACAGCACATGTGCATCCGTGTACCCGAGATACCCGAACACATAAAAAGGATGCAAAGGTAAAACATCCTTCGCATGATTTGTGTGACGTGATTACTCACAGCGCAAAGCAAGAAAAATAACTACGGCGTATGACGTGCCCTCTCTAAGGCACTGCTACGCTAACATTATTATCAACTACTACTACAATAAGGTGGCAGTACCCACAGACAGGGAGTCATCATAACAATGACTGCACCAGAAAATATCTACCTAGCAACAACCCAGAGATCAGGTGCAAGTACCGGAGGAGGAGGAGTTGTCCTTCATCTCAAGCTACTCAACTGAAAAGCTTTCCTCCGCCAAGGGAAGAAAGAAGTCAAATACCTCTAGTCCGGCACTCTCTACCACTGCATCACAAAGACGACTACCCGGAGAGCTGACAACGACACCTGCGGAAGGCTTCTTCTAGGACACCCGCTCAAGGAAGAAGTTGTCAGCCCCTGGGGGTAGTTCTTCCTCGGAACCCCTAGGGGTTACACAAGATGGGGGGTAGCAATCCTCCAGAACCCCACGATAACCCAGAGTTCCGAGGGGATGGTGAATCTTAAGGTTCATATGCTGAGTTCCCTAGAGGTAATCAACCTCACGAAGAAGGTGCCACTTCCAAAGCTGGGGGTAGCATTCCCTCCGATTCTGAAGAAGATGTAGTACTTTTTACTTTACCTGAGGACAGCGATTCTGAGGAAGCTAACAGCAATAAGCCTGGGGTTAATACAGCATCTAGGACTGGGGGCAACAATCCTTGGGAATCAGAAGATGGTTCGATGATACCTACCTCCCCTGAAGACTAAAACTCCCAAGGAACAGACAATGACATGCTTGGGGGAAGTCACCCTCGAATAGTCAGAGCATCATCTGAAGCTGGAAGTAGCATCTACTTTGAGTCTGAAGATGATGCAACCATGTCCGTCTTTCCTAAGGATAGTGTGACTCAGGAACCGAAGATAGAAGGGCTCGGCGATCACCAACGTTTCGATGCTCTTGATGCAATGATGCATACCATGAGTGCCACAATGTATACTCTAGCCCAGGCAATACTGGAGATCAAGGCAAACATGGTCCGACCACCCTCAGAGCCTGTAGTAACTCTACAAGCTGGGGGTAGCAATCTCCTGGTGATCCATGCCAACCCGTCATGCGGTAAGGACAGTGATTCCCAAGAACCAAACAATAACATATCTGAGGGTATCCTCCCTCGACAAGAGAGACCAGCATCCATAACTGAGGGTAGAATTTCCTCGAAGTCCAAAAATGGTGCAAACTATCAATCTCCCCGGAGGACCGTACGATTCAGGCATTAAAATCCCCAAAGCCAAAGGGGACTTTCTTCTTCAATGACAACGACATCATTGAGATCTTCAACATACTGATGAAGGGAAAAAAATTTTGTCTACCCAATATCAGGTGCCCTAAAGAGGCTAACAAGGTCGATAACCCAAAATATTGCTTCTTTCATCGGTACATTCATCATCCAATCAGAGACTACTCTGTATTAAAGAGATATATCCAGCAATTAATTAATTCCAATGAGCTCACCCTCGATTTTGAGGATACGACGATCATTGCGAACATAGTATCCCTCCAATTTATTAACTTTCCACCGACAGAAGCCCAAGACGGAATGGTCCCAACCCAGGCAACCAGAGAGGTTGTCAACCTCTCGCCAGCTCGCAACTAAGTAGCAGGCTTGGTATCACTTACCACCCCAAGAGTGAGGTCACTGCTCAAAGGCTGGCACAATAAATATCACCTTCAAAAACCAGGTTAAAGGGGAAGCAATGTAGGCCGGGCCATAGGATCCTTTCCTTATAAAGAACCAATTGTAGACTTCGTATGGTCAGCGCAACTTGACAAGACTCCCTGTGCACAACAGCTAAGTCTCGTATGACTCATCAGCAATGGCGTATGATAGACAACGCAACATTGTACGCATTCGAACAAGTCTTCAGCGCAAGGACATAATACCCTCCATGTGAAAATGATAGTACCTCTCGTCAAAGCAAATCCTTGCGGGCAACAAACAGTGTTCCCCTGCGAAATATACAAAAATGCACAGCAAGCGATGTTCCTCGACGTGGTAGTCAAACGTGCGCACGCGACAGTGATCCTAAGCACATAACTCAGCCAACTCCTTAGTGTATACACGGTAGTGTTCTTATGCGCACAGCTCCTTATTTGGCGCAGGTGAGTCATCAACAGTATTCAATGCAACAAATGATGATCTACCTCAGTTCCATCATTACAGCCAATAATCACTTTATCTCATGTCGAAGATAGGATATAACCTCCAAAAAGTTGGTCTGAACTTTGGTAAATGACTACGTATTCCTTTACAATTCGACAGTTTTTACAACAACACTCGCAAAGGGCTAGGATATGGAGATGCGTGTACGCACCATGACTCAAAAGACGACCGACAAATCCTAACCTAAATGGTAGGGCCCGTTCATCGTGGAAACCGAGTTTTCCAAACGGTGCATACCTGCTAGTGAAACCCAATGGCGACTTGGTCATGATGTCTATCAACGGCAAGTTCATAAAAGAAAGTACTACGTCTAACTAGACTTGCACTCCCCTTATCCCTAGTGCGACAACCCAGATGTACAAATTAAGTCTTGGTTCTTCATCCCCAACAAGTGCCTATGTGCAACATTTTTACCTTCTTTACAAACCCATCATCGGTATCCAAGAATCCCAGATATGCAACAGATGACGGATCCCCAAAATCTCCCCAGCGGAGGAACCTTCGGGTTTGTCTTCATGTTCGGATAGACCACACTCAACAAATCACTCTTCAGTGAGTTTTTTGGCCATTGATTCATGTCCATATTACCTCTGAACTGTTGTCCTAACATTTCTTCCCGGCTGAGTTTGCCATGTCAAAGTGACCTCTGAGCAAACGTTCCGGGTTTTGGCTATCAATCATCACGTTATATTACCTTTGATAACGGTTGTCATCCCCGCTTATCACCCATCCTTACCAAGGTACACCAGCGGTGCTAAGTCCATAAAAACTGCCATATCTATACTACCTCTGGCAGGGCTTGTCTTAAACCTATTACTTGCACTAATGTGCACAAAAAAAGTAATGGGTCCACAAAATCTATCACATCCATATTACCTCTGATAGGGTTATTTTTGAATCTATTACTTGCACTCCCAAGTATGCAAAAGGGTAATAGGTCCATCAAAATCCCCCAACGGGATGTCCTTACTATCCACAAAACCTATCACTTTAATATTTTCTCTGATATGGATTATTTTCGAACTTATTGTTTGCACTCAACGTGCGCAACAAATAATAAGTCCACCCAAAAATTCTCCAGTAGGGTTTGCCATGTCCTTCGTACCTCTGAATGTGCTTTAAATCAGGTATACCATCGGTGTTAAGTCCATAAAACCTATCATGACCATATTACCTTTGATAGGGTTTTATCTCAAACTTATTAGTTGCACTCTCATGCACAAGAAGTAATAGGTCTACCAAACCCCCACCCCCCACCCCCGGTGGGATGTCCGTGATGGAAACGAATAGTTCAAATCCATATTACCTTTGAACTACTTTCTTTTCTCCAGCAGAGAAAAAGATATTTCATGTTCATATTACCTCTGAACTATATCTCTCCACTATCCCCATAGAATTATATCATCCTAAGTCCACATTACCTCTGAGTAAGATATTTCTAGAACTTTTCTATGTCCATGCCACCTCTTAATAAAGTTCTCTCTTCAATTTTTTTGCTATCACGTTCACATAACCCCGGATAGTGCTAGTCGTTTTAGCTTATTATCCGTACTTAAGGTACACCATGGGTAATAAGTCCATAACCCAAGAGTTTGCCACGTCCATATTACCTCTGAGAAAACTTCCTGGCCTTGACCATCGATCGTCACGTCCATATTACCTATGATATCGATTGTCTTCCAACTTATCGCCCGTACCCAATTCGAAATATACCAGTGGTGATTCCACAAAAACTGCCACGTCCATATTACCTCTGGCTGGGCTTGTCTCAAACCTATTACTTGCACTAACGTGCACAAAAAGTAATGGGTCCACAAAATCTATCACGTCCATATTACCACTGATAATGTTTGTTTCGAATCTATTACTCGTACCACAAGTGAGCAAAAGGATAATAGGTCTACCAAAATTCCCCAGCGGGATCTCCTTACTATCTATAAAATATATCAAGTCCATATTACCTCGGATAGGGTTTACTTTGAATCTATTACTCGTACCCCAAGTGCGCAAAAGGGTAATAGGTCCACCAAAAATCTCCTAGTGGGATGTCCTCAGGACCGTACCTAACCTCTCGGTATGGCCATTGATCAGCTCATGTCTACGTCACCTCTGAGCTATCATCCTCACATCCTCACCCCAAGAGTCTGTCAAGTCAAAGTAACCTCTGAGCAAACCTCTCCCTACGACTATCACCAGTTGTCAACTCAACTTATTACCTACCCTTAAACTTAAGTGCGCCAACGGTGTTAAGTCCACCAAACTTGCCGCGACCATACCACCTCTGGAAAGGCCTATTTCAAACTTATTACTTGTACGCTAGTGCGCAAGAAGTAATAAGTCCACCAGAGATTCTCTAGCCAGATATCCTTAAAAACCTACGGTATTGTACTACCTTCATATTACCTCTAGTACGATACCCAAAGCTAACAAAAAAGAATAGCAAAACAGATAACTTTTATTTATTTTTACAAGGAGAGATTAAAAGCAAAACTACATTTTTGGTGAATATCAAGACCCCCAAGCCCAAGGGCAAAACAAAGGTACAAAAAAGTAAAAGAAATTATGGGTGCTATGTGTCGAGGCACAACTCTTCTATCCGCGCATGAAAACGAGCAATATGGCCATCCAGGCACCTCTGAGCCCGGTACTCAACTTCTTGGGCCATAACCTCTGGATCTTCATAGCAAGCATAGGACTCTTGTCTTTCCTCTAGCTACTGTAACAGAACCGCAACGCTAGCCGCATTCTGTATTATTTGGCTCGCCTCAGTACAGATGGCCTCCTCTTCCTGCCAGGCCTCCTACAGCCTATTTTTTGTTGCATCAAGCTTAATCTGGAGCCGTCTAATCTGCTCAGTCAGGTCCTTTTATCGAGAAAGGCACTCCTCTCTGCGATCTCCCAGCCAGTCATGCCTCTCACGTAAAATTCGGAAATCATGGTGCAGGCACTCGATAGACGAAGCAAAGAAGGCCTTCTTTGTCTCCACCTTCTTTGAGAACTCATTATATTCGTAGGAGATCAACATTCCCATGTCTGCCTGTTGATATTTCTGCAGCTCTGTTAGGCATTTCTCTACCACCTATAGTTTATGGCCCAGAAAGTTGGCCATCTGCTCAAAGCCAGGGATACCCCTCAGAGAATGGACCTGGCCCTCAACAAAGTGCCTTGCCCAAGCGAAAGATTTATTTCGCTCCAACACACCCTCGATCCCCTTCTTCAAGAACATATGGAAGCTTCGGATAGAAAGTTTGACGGTCTCGTCAATCTCTTCCAATGTAGCCAGAGTCAAGGGCGGCGAGATTGAAGAAGAGGTCACAGGCGCGGCAGGTGGCACAACGGTGCTCAAAAATCTCGAAGACGAAACAACAGTAGAGGAGCAACCAGCAGTCCTGTCTACGAGCGAATCTTTCATGGACGCCAGAAGAGCCTGGATGCCCGGTAGATGAGCCGCAGATGCCGGAGTATTACCAAGACTGAGAACAGAAGTAGCACGGTACCTTGCCACATCGGTTCCCTCCATTGCACCATCCCTAGACCGTGTTACGACGGCTTTGGGAGGTGACACAGCAACCTTAAGAGGGAACAACCTCATCACGATGGTTCACCACCCTACTATCCAGAGAAGCTTCTCTCACGGAGTCCCTGGTAGCAACAGCTGGAGGAACAGTCGCCTAACCAGAAGAACCCGTAATATCTGGGGGGGTCCTAGACAGACCGTACATGGTGTCCTCCGCCTCCAGAAGAATAAGGAGAAGATCTAGACCTCCTCCGAACAAGCCCACCACCTTGTTCTTCTTCGACATCTTCCTCGACGGCCACATCCACAGTCTATTAGGTAAAGATAGGGTCTGTAGAACCAGAGCAAGCAGCTTTACTTTAAAATTAAGAGTTGAAGCTAGAAAATTTTATCTTCCGTCGGGTTATAAAATGACGTACCAGAGGGAGGAGGCATAGGTTGTGACTCGTCCAGCAATGTCATAGCCGTCCCCATGGCTTCTATTTCGTCAACGGATATGTGCTCTGAAGGGGTATAAGGCTGCTCCTCTGAATGCGCATCCAAGCCCCTAGCCCCCAAAGCCTCAGGTACTGGTACTGAGACACCTACGTTGAACTCCGGAGGAGATTCCTCCTCCGGTTCGGCGTAAGAAACCACTGAAGTGGTTGTCCGCCGGGGAAGGTCCCTTCTCCCTTATGCCTGCAAACGGTCGAACAGACCAGAGAAAAGATATTCATAAAGAGGACCGAGAAGGATCAAACTAAGAGGGTTTACGGATACTGCCATAGCATCTAAATGGAGTCCTACTTCAAGAACCTTAGTGGAAGGGCTCCTACCTTTCCGCTTCAGTGAGACTTTGACTTCATCGCAGGTCCCGCCCCTGCGACCACTTTAGTCCTTGCTTTTTTTGAGTAGTGAGCATGTGGAGCCCCTACTTTCGACTTACGCTTAGCAGGAAAAGGATCATCGGAAGGATATATCGTCATAGCAGGAAAAGGATCATCGGAAGGAGATATCGTCACCTCCTACCCAGTGGATGTCTCCAACTCTACAAGTAGAGGCCTAGCAACCCCTTGCCTTTCTTGGGCGTTCGGCGACCCTTGGCATCTGAAGGCATCAGCATAGTACCTTCAATATAGCTCCTCTCCAAGTCAAAGCCGGACGGCGGAACATTGATCGAGCAATAGTCCTTGCAGCCGTATACAGGATTCTGGGGTCGGCACCGGCTATTGGTAACCAGAATATAACTTTAGTGTGCATGGAATTATAGTAACTCCACGCCCGAGCTCCATCCAATAGACTCCCACGATGACTAAAGGTGGCGCTTGGATGGCCCAGCAAAAATTGAATATACCTGAACTGGTAGGCAAATCGGCTCGGTAGGTACGGCTCTACGAAGACCACGTCCATATTCCAGTATACTAGGTGGGAAGGATGAATGGCCTAGAGCCAAAGAAAAAGATTCTCCGACATGGTCTGAGTACCTACCCCAGCATCCTTGTGAACTAAATTCCTTTCCTTGTTGGAAAACTCAGGTTCGTTCGTAAAAAAAGACTAGCCTGACATGAAAGCCAGCTCCCTCCTATAGGCAGGGATCAATTCACAAGCCCACTTCATACTCTGATACCTACGAATCTAGGCGTCATCCTCCACCATATCGTTATCAAGTCCGAGATACATCAAGGAGTCATGGTGCAAGTAAAGCCAGCCTATCAGATAGAGATAAGGGAGTTCAACCCTATTAAAATGCCCTTTGCAAGGATAAGCTTCCAGCATCTGAGCATAGGATCGAAGACCATGGTGTATGATGCAAACCATAACTGGTAGTAGGGCCAGCTTGAGGCCAAAAGCCAACTTTACGGCAGGGAGGATTAGGTTGCTACTAACCCTATCTATCAACCCGGAGCCGCCAGAAACTACGCAAGTGCGTAGCCAAAGCATTAGGTATCCCGACAATATGGCCTTGGTGGATAGCCTGTGGGTGTCTACATAAAAGTAGCTAAAATCCTCGTCTGGGCTAACAAGCTCATCAGGTTACTCTTCACTTCTCTCTGATTCTGAGGATCCCTCGGCCTCTTCGTTCTCAGCAGCTAACTTCTACAGCTTCTGAATCGAGTCAGCAATTTCTTGCTTCGACCGCGGCATTTGAACATGGATGTTGGTTGAACCTTTCTTCTCCGAAAAGAGATAGCGGGTCCATGACGGGATATGGGGAGAGGATCCCTCGGAAGACTTCTTCCTTTGCTTCTTCATCCACAAACAAATGCAGAGATGACACAGTTACTCCTGGTACTCCACCAAGTTCTCTAGATTTTTTGCCTCCAACTCAGCCAACTTTGCATTGCGCGGGGAGTACGCCTCGTAGGGCACCTAACCCCAAGGAAGCTTAGACAAAATGTATCTCATGCAAAGCTAATCCCATATCACTGCCAAGTGTATAGAAAGTCCTTGTGCGACAACTATACAACTCAATCAGGGCGACAAAGAGAGGTCGGTTCATTTCCAGGCTGTAGCAGGTGCCCCTCTCCGTAAAGAATAGGTCGGCTTTCCTAAGCTCTTGCTCATATCTTTTCAGAATACACAAGGTTAGACGACACCACGAGGTATTATAATGTTCCCAACTGTCACGACCCGCACCCGGTTTAGGGGCACGAGTGCGTGGGTACGTCCAGCCTACGCCGCAGCATCGGTGGTAGAACGCTGTCTAGGTCGTGTGATAAACGACAGGTTCCGTAACTAAGGTATACAACCCTATAATCATGTCATCTAGAATTCTCGCCACGCCAACCGGTATGGCTGCGAGAGACCCTAAGTTTCATAACTACAGTATGTACATCCAAGTCAGGTTCCTACGTTCTCGTCACTATAGCTAATATGGCTGCGATAAACTCTAGGTTCCATAACCAAAGTAGACGTTTTACCTTTCTCACTGTCCTCATCAATACATGTCATCAGATGATACCGTAAATTTTTAGTCCGTAAAATTCATCTCAATTTGAAATCAACTCAACAACGATACCAGGATTTAAAGTTAACAACTGGCCAACAAGAATCAAACTCACTATCAACGAGTGAGGACGGACGGAAACAAGGGCGAAGGAATTAAATTAGAAATTGTAATAAGATTCTCAAGGGGTCGTCCCAGGAATCTCTCAAGAATTTGTGATTGAGTATCCTCTCTCATCCTAGTATCCTATGTCCTATATTCTATAGCAGGTATGCAGTAGTACAACTATGATGTCGCACTACCACGACATCGCACAACTAGCGAAGTCTGACCTGCATAGGCCACCACTAAAAATGTGTCATGACCCGCACCCGGTTTAGGGGCACGAGTGCGTGGGTACGTCCAGCCTACGCCGCAGCATCGGCGGTAGAACGCTGTCTAGGTCGAGTACTATCTAACAATCTCACGCTAGTATCCAACTCCATAAGGAGATTCGGATAATACTATAAAAATATTCACAACATACTCAATCACACTACAGCACGATAGGAATTTGAAGAAATAAAAGAATACAACACAAGTCTAATGACAACGTAATCATACCTGCAATCATTAACTTCCAATCCCCAAGTGTGTCGGAACCAGTCTACTAAGGTTACAGTCTGGAAAAATATTTTCCAGTCAGGAAGGAGCAAAGTACATCTCTAAATAGCAGTTTTATATAAATGATATAAACTATGTAGCAGTTCTAGATGGAAATATACCAGATGCATGTATAGGTACGAGAAATGTACAATGAAAGAAATACTGGAAATATTGTAAGTAACTACAGGAAAAGAAACAATATGTCCATGAGCAAGGAACCTATGACTAAGTGTGTGAGTACTAGCTTTAACATGTGATCGGCTTGGGAACTTGATCAGGCTGGTTACATGTGATTAGCTATGATTCACGAAGGTCAGGCTAACCGTTGGTTAGCTATGATACATGTAGAGGTCAGGCTAATCACACGTAACAGCTATGAGGCACGGAGATGGTCAGGCCGCACCCGACGTGAGATGTGGGGTGAGCTATGATGCATGAAAAGTTGGGTATGATCACATATCTACACTAAAGTACTCCCCAAACCCCCGACTGGTATAGTAGATCAAATCATGGTACGCTCTGGCACGGGATTCCCTAGGGAGGTAGCAAATCTCCCCGGAAATCAGTGTCTGTACATGCACAAGATATCAATGAAACAAGTCTTGTACAAGCTACACCATGAATAAGGAATAACATCTCATGACGAGATCCGTGTATACCAATCCGTGTAACCAACGTGTCAAGAACAGAGATATTTACACTAGATACAGTGAACATAGGAGATATCATAAATTAGAAACTAATCAGAGAATGTACTCGCCTGTGGTCCTGAGCAAGGTGTGAGGATCGATGTCCAAAATGGATCACAATGACCTATTTGTGGAATATAAATGTCAGATACTGAATTTAAAGGAAATAACTTGTTAACTAATTAGAAAATGAGGCTTCTAAGTCATGGCTCAGGCTATTCTAGGTTTACTAGGGCATATCTGGCCAATCTAGACAATACAAGACAATACTAGTTATTACTACTAACTAGGTTAATATTGAGCTATACTAGATACTACCCATACATATAACTTTACACATGTATATACACATCTCTCATATACCAGTACTCCTAACAATATACAACTAGCTAATTTAGTAAACAACTAGACCAACCAACCCAAATTCCTGAGACCCTGCTCTACCACACTGCCTCATGTCTACCACCATACCCTGTTGCATTGCCCTGTACTGTATTTCTGATAACAACAAATACACTAGTCTAGAACTGACACTTACAACACAATTTCACAGAATGATAACTGATATAGTGAACCACTCACAGTTTCACAGTCTGAAGTTGTTCAGGCTACACCTACACACAGTCACACAAGTTGCACACACACACTCAGAGCATTCTCACACACTACCTGATACATAAACATCACTTGAACTCAGCTACACATCTACACTGAACCTTCCTGCAACACAATACACATGGTTCTAACTGATACACATACAGATTCTCTGAGATAAAACACCCACACACACAGGTTTCTGCATACTATTCTCACTCACAGTTGCAAACTGAAATCTAGAATTTATGAGACACACATACTAGTACACACAGCAGGTATTACACAGTCATCTCACACTGCTCACACTGGTATCTAATACACTGAACTCAGGGTTCTATGATACACAGTTATACACACTCTACACACACACTATCATCCACACAGGGAATTGACACACTGTTATATACACATGTAGATACATTAACACATAGGTAAACACTGATACAAGTTACTGAATACACACACACACTGGGATACCACATATTGATTTCACAGTTAACTCACTTATACTCTAAACCCTAGCAACCAATACCCACAACAATACACACACACACAGGATACTCACTCAGGCAGTTGCAGGTACACCCATAATCACATTCACCCAGGCATCACCCACAGGTTCTGTTACACACAGACACTCACACAATGATAAATGGAACCTGGGAATTCTCTCTGAATATATGCACACTACTAATCCTACTGATACATTAATAACTCATAGCTAGATACTGATACATTCTCCTGATACACTTCCTAACACAAACCCCCCAATTATAATGCTCATAACCTTAGACACTCTATACTCCCTGCTCACTTACTCACTGAATCAAACCACTACACACCCTACTACATAGTGTCCAAAAAATCCTGATACTATCTTAATTAATACTCCAGTCCTTCTCTAATACCAGTATGCCTCAACCCACACACACACTGGTTCACACACACACACACACAGGTTCACAGTCTGAATTGATACTCTAACCTCAGTTCAAAACTGACACCAACACAGAGAACTAATTTCCTACACAAACACTAACGTACACAACACAAAGTGAACTCAGGAACTCACACAGGATACTGGTCTACACTAGCTACACCTCACAGCAATTGATATCTGGACACAGGTTCTACACACACAAGAACAGATTCTGAGACACACAGGTTTACATAGTGGTTACCTATACTCACACAGAATTAAACACTGAACACTTACCCCAACTCCCCACTGATACACTCTCACACTCAGACAATCACACAGGCATCTGCACAACTACACACATCAGAATTTTTCACTGAAACACTACTCTCTCTCACACTCACACGGTCAGATACATACACAAGTTCTCACACATATATTTACTGCCCACTGATTCACACACCTACAGTTTCAGACACAGGGATAAACTCATACAGATACACAGTCTTAAGTTCACTCAAAAACCAATGCACAGGTCTCTCTCTCCCTTCTCTCAGGATTTTACACTCAATCATATACACATAGTGACATAAAACTCCTACACACACACTGAAAGTTACTTGATACATAATCCCCCACCTTTCTCCCAATACTGCTCACTGACCATAGTTCAATTGGATACCCGATTCCAAAAATCCCCAAATCCCTGATACACTGCACTAACTTACACTCGCAGTCACAGGCTCTATTCACACAGGTTCAACACACTCTACAGGGTTTCCTAACTGATACACACAAGTAATTCTTCACAGGAAAACCCCACACATTGCACTCTCCCTCGGCTGTGCACAGGACCTCCCCAGGGTGCATCCGACTGTACAAAGAGATCAACACACAGCTAATTTCACAATAAATATATTATGTATATAGTTAAATATATCAAACATGCATAAATTCGAATACCCTAGAGAGACAACCCTTAATGAACATTTTATCGAACACAGGAAGTACTGAAATCGAACCCATACACAAAACTTCCTAAAAACCCCCAAATCAAATCCTAAAATCGAGATCCAACTACACGTTGGAGATGAAATCTGCCTACATGCAAACCCTTAGGGTTAGGGTTCACGAAATATTGGGGAAACCAAATGTTGAGGACACTTAAACCCTAGTTCAAACCCTAAAATCACAACTACACAGTAGGGGGTGATTTCCTAATGGCATTAACATCCGGAAAACAGAGATAAAAGAATAAAAATTCAGATTTACCTATAGGGAGATGGTTTCCCTATGAAAGTCCTTCTTCCCCAAGGTTCCTTGACCCAAGTTTCTTGCTTTCCTTGCTTTGGAGGAGGAAGATGGGATTCCTAGGGTTTGATCTTGAATTCTGGAGTGGGGAATTAGTTTTCTCTTGTGGAGGCTAGGGTTTCTTCTTTCTACATGAAGAATGGCTTTGAGAGAGGCTTCCCTTTTATATTAAAACCAAGTTTAGGGTTTCCAATGAATAGTTTTAGGTTAAACCCCCAGGTTAGGTCCTGTAGAACCTAATTAACTCAGATTTAGGCCTTCTAGGGTTTGAGGTCCAAACCTAAAATTAGAATTCTAGGGTTTCACTAGAACTTGGTTTTTTTTTTTTTTTAAATTAGGGTTTGGTCATTAGGGTTTGTCCTAATGCGTTCTAGGGTTTGACCTAAAACCAGATACCACTAACAATATATATAAATAGTTTATAAAGCTCAGCAAATTAATTTAAATACATAATTATTCAAAATAGTGAAATTACACAAATGCCCTTATTTGGAAATGTGGTAGTGATAAGTCTACCCTCCTTAAAAGAATTTCGTCCTCAAAATTTAAAGTCCTCATAGCAGTGTTTATTTATCATTTTGTTTCTCATCCATAGTTAAACTCATCAATCACAAAATCAGGTAGTAATCCATCTTGCCATTTCACAATCTCAAAATTTCTCAATTTTAATCACCAATTCTATCATATCATAACCTTACTAAAATTAATAATTCCTCAATTTTGCCATGTTAATTTCTTAACTCTCCCTTTTAAGTTAATGTTTTATTCTCGAGTTTCAATCATACCTCGATCTTCGTAAAATCAATGATCCATCAATTCTGTTATATTAACCCCTTAATTCTTTATTTAGATTAATGCTTATCCACAAATTTAATCATCTTGTCCCTTTTTGGTCAGTCATAACCTTGTCATAGAATCTTAGCTATGGCCAAAACCCTAATGATCATGGTTTAAGGAAATTCTACCTACAGTCATGCAATCTAAGAAAATATATAGGTCATGTGTCTGTGGTCATGGTACTGTAGTCTCTGACGGTGTACTACCAATTTTATTCTAACAAGAAATCATGCATACGAACTACAGCACTAGGGAAATCAATCAACCGAAAGACGGAAAAGGAACATTAGGAGGGAAAGAAGAACCTGCTAACATATTACTTGTAGTAGCTCCTATCTCTAACAAACACTTAACTCTAGCACATTCACTAACAAATTCCTATTCCTGTACGCTGGTACCCATATCGACTAATCATTAATCCACAAGATCCATGAATATATCAATATTGCACACACCTGTCTATTAACACCTAAATCTGATGCCAAGAATCTCTAATATAACCATGATCCAATAATGCATCCAAGTTGATACCTCTATCTCCTTAGTACCATACCCTCTGTCAGTTCCCGTTCCTACTACAATTGTCCATACTATTTGTTCTCATCACTCCAGTGCACACCAAGTGTAACACCATACTAAGTACTGCTCTTTCCAATACAACTTTAGATGGGCACCCAAGTCAGTCTGCGGTGCCATCCCAATCATGCTTAAGTCACCAGATCCTTACACATTGTATATCATCTACTCATATATACTATTCTCATCCACCATAAAATTAATCCTTAAAATAATCGTCAAAGTTTAACTTCTCGATCACTTAGAATAAATGTATATGCCTCCTCGAAGTCAGATACTCAATATCGAAATAAAATTTTAATCACTTCTAAAATCTTTGTAGCATTGACCATTTTTATTGAATCAATATTTGAAATCCTTAAAATTTTAATGACAAAATCTCAACTCCTCAATTATTCTAAAAATAAAATTTTATTGCCACCTTTTTAATTTATAACTCCACAAATGTACATATCAGTGCTCACGGTCTCTGATACTCAAGGTGCACTCAATGCATCTAGTGTCTATAATTGTGTACTACAATCATACTGCCTGAATCACTTGCACCATTATCTCCATTGATCAAAGTTATCCTCACCTGTAATTTCTTTCATGATTTTCAATTTATGTCAACTGGTATATCATCTAATTATCATCATACAGAGTGCTTACTGTTATTAACGTCATCCTCGACTAATCCTCGATATAGAATCATTAGCACTCTTGGTATTATATCACTAGTTTCATTAATGCATCATCTCATCAATGCTCATTATAACTCATGATTACATGCACTTCTATAATACCCATGCTTTACTTCAATCTCAAGGGCAGGCATATGGTTCTATATCTCGATTGATGTATAAGCATACCTCTTAATCCTTTACAGCCTGTTAAACTAATTGTGATACACTTCACAACTTTCATTACTAATCCTGATATTTCTCTACTTATGACATCTCATTAAACCCTTTATGCATATACATTTCCTTGCCTTTAACATTTTCGATATCAATCATCAAATTAAACATCATGCTCCTTAAATCTTTAACACAATTCCTAGATACTTAATTGTTCACGTAGATTATCCAGTTGCATAATCATGATTATCCAGGACGGGTATGTTGGCTCTGATACTAACTCTTGAACTATCACTGATACTCTATACTCTCCTTCTACTCACAGTCTCTAATGACCTTATCCTAGAACCATTATTACAAGGTAATATGCTATGGGTTAATTCTAGATCAAGGCCTACTGCTCACATGTCCAACTAGAAACACTTACAAACTCACAAGTCACAGTCAGCCAAACTAATATAAGACAACCAAAATTGCAAGTCACTAATTATCATACTAACAAGGAGTTCTCAAAGGAAATAAGCTCAAAAAGGAACTGGATCAAGGACTGAAGGTATCTTTACTGCTAGTAAAGAAAAGAAGCGATGGATCAAAGTCCTGGAATAACAGAAATAGATAAGTCTTGAGATAATACTTTAAGAACCAATTTAAGATACGACCTGATAATTATACACGTCTGTCAGAAATCATGATACTTAGAATCCTCGCCACGCCAGTAAGCATAGATGTGATAAACGACAGGTTCCGTAACTAAGGTATACAACCCTATAATCATGTCATCTAGAATCCTCGCCACGCCAACCGGTATGGCTACGAGAGACCCTAAGTTTCATAACTACAGTATGTACATCCAAGTCAGGTTCCTACGTTCTCGTCACTATAGCTAATATGGCTGCGATAAACTCTAGGTTCCATAACCAAAGTAGACGTTTTACCTTTCTCACTGTCCTCATCAATACATGTCATCAGATGATACCGTAAATTTTTAGTCCGTAAAATTTATCTCAATTTGAAATCAACTCAACAACGATACCAGGATTTAAAGTTAACAACTGGCCACCAAGAATCAAACTCACTATCAACGAGTGAGGACGGACGGAAACAAGGGCGAAGGAATTAAATTAGAAATTGTAATAAGATTCTCAAGGGGTCGTCCCAGGAATCTCTCAAGAATTTGTGATTGAGTATCCTCTCTCATCCTAGTATCCTATGTCCTATATTCTATAGCAGGTACGCAGTAGTACAACTATGATGTCGCACTACCACGACATCGCACAACTAGCGAAGTCTGACCTGCATGGGCCACCACTAAAAATCTGTCACGACCCGCACCCGGTTTAGGGGCACGAGTGCGTGGGTACGTCCAGCCTACGCCGCAGCATCGGCGGTAGAACGCTGTCTAGGTCGAGTACTATCTAACAATCTCACGCTAGTATCCAACTCCATAAGGAGATTCGGATAATACTATAAAAATATTCACAACATACTCAATCACACTACAGCACGATAGGAATTTGAAGAAATAAAAGAATACAACACAAGTCTAATGACAACGTAATCATACCTGCAATCATTAACTTCCAATCCCCAAGTGTGTCGGAACCAGTCTACTAAGGTTACAGTCTGGAAAAATATTTTCCAGTCAGGAAGGAGCAAAGTACATCTCTAAATAGCAGTTCTATATAAATGATATAAACTATGTAGCAGTTCTAGATGGAAATATACCAGATGCATGTATAGGTACGAGAAATATACAATGAAAGAAATACTGGAAATATTGTAAGTAACTACAGGAAAAGAAACAATATGTCCATGAGCAAGGAACCTATGACTAAGTGTGTGAGTACTAGCTTTAACATGTGATCGGCTTGGGAACTTGATCAGGCTGGTTAAATGTGATTAGCTATGATTTACGAAGGTCAGGCTAACCGTTGGTTAGCTATGATGCATGTAGAGGTCAGGCTAATCACACGTAACAGCTATGAGGCACGGAGATGGTCAGGCCGCACCCGACGTGAGATGTAGGGTGAGCTATGATGCATGAAAAGTTGGGTATGATCACATATCTACACTAAAGTACTCCCCAAACCCCCGACTGGTATAGTAGATCAAATCATGGTACGCTATGGCACGGGATTCCCTAGGGAGGTAGCAAATCTCTCCAGAAATCAGTGTCTGTACATGCACAAGATATCAATGAAACAAGTCTTGTACAAGCTACACCATGAATAAGGAATAACATCTCATGACGAGATCCGTGTATACCAATCCGTGTAACCAACGTGTCAAGAACAGAGATATTTACACTAGATACAGTGAACATAGGAGATATCATAAATTAGAAACTAATCAGAGAATGTACTCGCCTGTGGTCCTGAGCAAGGTGTGAGGATCGATGTCCAAAATGGATCACAATGACCTATTTATGGAATATAAATGTCAGATACTGAATTTAAAGGAAATAACATGTTAACTAATTAGAAAATGAGGCTTCTAAGTCATGGCTCAGGCTATTCTAGGTTTACTAGGGCATATCTGGCCAATCTAGACAATACAAGACAATACTAGTTATTACCACTAACTAGGTTAATATTGAGCTATACTAGATACTACCCATACATATAACTTTACACATGTATATACACATCTCTCATATACCAGTACTCCTAACAATATACAACTAGCTAATTTAGTAAACAACTAGACCAACCAACCCAAATTCCTGAGACCCTGCTCTACCACACTGCCTCATGTCTACCACCATACCCTGTTGCATTGCCCTGTACTGTATTTCTGATAACAACAAATACACTAGTCTAGAACTGACACTTACAACACAATTTCACAGAATGATAACTGATATAGTGAACCACTCACAGTTTTACAGTCTGAAGTTGTTCAGGCTACACCTACACACAGTCACACAAGTTGCACACACACACTCAGAGCATTCTCACACACTACCTGATACATAAACATCACTTGAACTCAGCTACACATCTACACTGAACCTTCCTGCAACACAATACACATGGTTCTAACTGATACACATACAGATTCTCTGAGATAAAACACCCACACTCACAGGTTTCTGCATACTGTTCTCACTCACAGTTGCAAACTGAAATCTGGAATTTATGAGACACACATACTAGTACACACAGCAGGTATTACACAGTCATCTCACACTGCTCATACTGGTATCTAATACACTGAACTCAGGGTTCTATGATACACAGTTATACACACTCTACACACACACTGTCATTCACACAGGGAATTAACACACTGTTATATACACATGTAGATACATTAACACATAGGTAAACACTGATACAAGTTACTGAATACACACACACACTAGGATACCACATACTGATTTCACAGTTAACTCACTTATACTCTAAACCCTAGCAACCAATACCCACAACAATACACACATACACAGGATACTCACTCAGGCAGTTGCAGGTACACCCACAATCACATTCACCCAGGCATCACCCACAGGTTCTGTTACACACAGACACTCACACAATGATACATGGAACCTGGGAATTCTCTCTGAATATATGCATACTACTAATCCTACTGATACATTAATAACTCATAGCTAGATACTGATACATTCTCCTTATACACTTCCTAACACAAACCCCCCAATTACAATGCTCATAACCTTAGACACTCTATACTCCCTGCTCACTTACTCACTGAATCAAACCACTACACACCCTACTACATAGTGTCCAAAAAATCCTGATACTCTCTTAATTAATACTCCAGTCCTTCTCTAATACCAGTATGCCTCAACCCACACACACACTGGTTCACACACACACACACACAGGTTCACAGTCTGAATTGATACTCTAACCTCAGTTCAAAACTGACACCAACACAGAGAACTAATTTCCTACACAAACACTAACGTACACAACACAAAGTGAACTCAGGAACTCACACAGGATACTGGTCTACACTAGCTACACCTCACAGCAATTGATATCTGGACACAGGTTCTACACACATAAGAACAGATTCTGAGACACACAGGTTTACATAGTGGTTACCTATACTCACACAGAATTAAACACTGAACACTTACCCCAACTCCCCACTGATACACTCTCACACTCAGACAATCACACAGGCATCTGCACAACTACACACATCAGAATTTTTCACTGAAACACTACTCTCTCTCACACTCACACGGTCAGATACATACACAAGTTCTCACACATGTATTTTCTGCCCACTGATTCACACACCTACAGTTTCAGACACAGGGATAAACTCATACAGATACACAGTCTTAAGTTCACTCAAAAACCAATGCACAGGTCTCTCTCTCCCTTCTCTTAGGATTTTACACTCAATCATATACACATAGTGACATAAAACTCCTACACACACACTGAAAGTTACTTGATACATAATCCCCCACCTTTCTCCCAATACTGCTCACTGACCATAGTTCAATTGGATACCCGATTCTAAAAATCCCCAAATCCCTGATACACTGCACTAACTTACACTCGCAGTCACAGGCTCTATTCACACAGGTTCAACACACTCTACAGGGTTTCCTAACTGATACACACAAGTAATTCTTCACAGGAAAACCCCACACATTGTACTCTCCCTCGGCTGTGCACAGGACCTCCCCAGGGTGCATCCGACTGTACAGAGAGATCAACACACAGCTAATTTCACAATAAATATATTATGTATATAGTTAAATATATCAAACATGCATAAATTCGAATACCCTAGATAGACAACCCTTAATGAACATTTCATCGAACACAGGAAGTACTGAAATCGAATCCATACACAAAACTTCCTAAAAACCCCCAAATCAAATCCTAAAATCGAGATCCAACTACACGTTGGAGATAAAATCTGCCTACATGCAAACCCTTAGGGTTAGGGTTCACAAAATATTGGGGAAACCAAATATTGAGGACACTTAAACCCTAGTTCAAACCCTAAAATCACAACTACACAGTAGGGGGTAATTTCCTAATGGCATTAACATCCGAAAAACAGAGATAAAAGAATAAAAATTCAGATTTACCTATAGGGAGATGGTTTCCCTATGAAAGTCCTTCTTTCCCAAGGTTCCTTGACCCAAGTTCCTTGCTTTCCTTGCTTTGGAGGAGGAAGATGGGATTCCTAGGGTTTGATCTCGAATTCTGGAGTGGGGAATTAGTTTTCTCTTGTGGAGGCTAGAGTTTCTTCTTTCTACATGAAGAATGGCTTTGAGAGAGGCTTCCCTTTTATATTAAAACCAAGTTTAGGGTTTCCAATGAATAGTTTTAGGTTAAACCCCCAGGTTAGGTCCTGTAGAACCTAATTAACTCAGATTTAGGCCTTCTAGGGTTTGAGGTCCAAACCTAAAATTAGAATTCTAGGGTTTCACTAGAACTTGGTTTTTTTTTTTTAAATTAGGGTTTGGTCATTAGGGTTTGTCCTAATGCATTCTAGGGTTTGACCTAAAACCAGATACCACTAACAATATATATAAATAGTTTATAAAGCTCAGCAAATTAATTTAAATACATAATTATTCAAAATAGTGAAATTACACAAATGCCCTTATTTGGAAATGTGGTAGTGACACCAACTGACAACCAGTAGTTGCCCAGTAGGGTAAGATCTTTCTTCGCAATCTGACGGAGGAAAGTATCTGTTGCATACGCGCTCAAGTTCAGCCCCAACTCACTCCCAACAAGGCCGGATTTCAATCCATGTAAGGAGTATGATCATGCCTCTTTTTGGCTAAAAAATTATCCCTTGTTCTTATCACATCGGATACTGCCGGCGAGGGTGTCACTACCACAATTCCAAATAAGGGCATTTGTGTAATTTTACTATTTTGAATAATTATGTGTTTAATTAATTGTTGAGTTTTATAAACTATTCATATTGTTAGTAATTTTTGGTTTTAGGTCATGCCCTAGAATGCATTAAGACAAACCCTATTGACTAAACCCTAATTTGGAGACCAATTCTAGAGAAACCCTAGAATTCAAACTTTAGGTTGGACCTCAAACCCTGGACTGACCAAACCTTAGTAACTAGGTTTTACACGACTTAACATAAAGGTTTAACCTAAAACTAAGCTTGGAAACCCTAACCTATTTGTTTATATAAAAAGGAACCCTCTCTTCCTTCATGTAGAAAAGAAAACCCTAGCCTCCATCAAGAGAAACCATCTCCCCACCCAATTTTCGAGATCAAATCCTAGGTTCCATTTTCTTCCTCTTCCAAAGCAAGGAAAGCAAGGGGGTTGGGTCAAGAAGCCTTGGAGAAGAAGAACCTCCGTTGGAGAACCCATCTCTATAGGTAAATTCGAATTTTTATCCTTTAATTTCTGTTTTTCTGTCGATTATTGGCCATTAGGGAACCCCCTACTGTGTAGTTCGATTTTAGGGTTTTGTTTAGGTTTTGGTGTTCATACGTTGGGTTATCCCCAAATTTCGTGGACCCTAAACCATAGGATTTGTTTGTAGTCTGATTTCATCTCCAACTTGTAGTTAAATCTTGATTTTAGGGTTGATTTGGGGGGGGGCTTTCACTGTACAGAGGTATATGGGTATTTCCTGTACAGTCGGTTTGTGTATTGTGTGCACAGTCGGGTTATTGTGTATGTGTTTGGTTTCCTGTCCATTTGGGTAGTGTCCCTGAGTCTCAGAGTATCGGACACGGTAGGGAGTGATGTGTAGATGAGTTTATGTGTAGTGAGGACCTGAGTTTATGTCTTTGGGTGTTTATGGCTGTGAAATTCTGAGAGGAATACACCTGGGTATACAAATGTGTGTCCTAGGTTCCTTCACATTTCAGTGCCTGTGTGGTAGTATAGGAAGTTGTGGTATCAATGAATAAGGGTTTTAATTGGCTGTGTGTGTGTGTGAGTTCCTGATTTTAGTGTGTAGTTTAATGTGACTGAAGGGCAGGGAAATTGTTTCAGTGTGTAGCTATGTGATTAAGTAATAGGTGATGAACCAATGTGTGAACCGTAGCAGAGTTAGTAATTTATGTATCAGTAATTTTGTGTATATGTGTGTAGGGTTTTTATGTATCCTGTGTATTAACTGTGTCTGTGTGTCAGTTAGGAATTTAGTGTTAATAGATTATCAGAGTGTATAGGTGCTTGAGCAGTGATGGGTAGAGAGGGATTGTGTGAGAAGAGTTAGATAGTGTGCAGTGAGATTTGTGTATCTAGACCTATATAAAAATACATGTGCATGTGTTTGTGTGTGTCTCAATATTTGTGTGTATATAGACTGTGTGTATCCTAGTTCCCTTAAGACTAGAGAACATGTGAGATAATGTTGTGTAGAGTGTGTATAACTGTGTATCATAGAACCCTGAGTTCAGTGTATTAAATACCAGTGTGTGTGTGCAGGATTATAGCCTGTGTGTCAGTTTATGATACCTACATAAATTCTGTGTATTAAGGATACTGTGTACATGTGTATTCAGTGTATACCTGTGTCCACATCTGGGTATTTCCTTCCTGAGGTGAATGTGCAGGTCAGTATAATACCTGTGTGTAGGTAATTAAGAGGCAGTATGTGACTGGGTAATAGAAATATATGTGTGTCTCACTGTATATGTATCAGTATATCTGAATTGGGGAAATCTCTGAGTAGAGAGTATCAAGGGTAGTGAGCAGTTAAGGTATTAGATTTTGAGTGTTGTTTTTCTTAAGGTTGACTGTGTAGTAGCTGTATGCAGATGTTAGGATTATACCTCACTTTCAGTAAGCCAAACAGGCCCTTGAGTTAGCTAAGTATCAGTAGCAACCTTGCATCTAATTGCAGGTTTTCTTGTGGTGTTTCCTTCCTCAGTTTTACCTGTGTACTGCCTCTATAGGTGAGCACAGCAGTTGGTGTAGCCTATTGGATTTCAGTTTCAGTTTTGAGATGGGATACTTGGTGTCAGTTGGTTTATGTGGGTATCCTATGTCCTTTATGTTGCTTCCTAAGTTATATGTATACTAGTGTAAGGATGATGGATATGGTACCATATACCAGAGAGGGTATCAGTGTTAGAATAGGAGTATAGTATTTTAGAGTATCAAGTTTAGTACAAGTGTAAGTTGAAGTAGTGATAGAATATAGTTAAGGTACTATGTAATACAGGTATACACCTGAGTTAGATAATTATATATATATATTGGTTTATACAACACATCTTATTAGCTAGAAAACCCTAGTATGGACTAGTAAACCTTAGAATTAACCTAGTATAGACTGATCCATGACCTAGAAGCCTCATCTTCTTAATTAATTAAACTTGTTATTTCTTTAATTCAGTACTTGACATTTATATTCCACAAATAGGTCACTGTGATTTCATCTTGGACATCGACCCTCACACTTTGCTCAGGACCACAGGCGAGTACATTCTCTGATAGTTTTCATTGTTGATTACTTCTATAAATTGTAGTGTATTACATACTTGATTCCGACACTATGGATACACGGGTTAGCATCATAGATCCCCATCATGAGGAGTCGTGATTGGAATCCATCATGCTAGCTGGGGGAATGGGGAACTATTAGTAGATTATGTGATCATATCCAAACTTACCATGCATCATAGCTCACCCCACTTCTCACGTCGGGTGTGGCCTGACCATCATCATGCTTCATAGCTATTATATATGATTAGCCTGACCATTATCATGCATCATAGCTAACCATATGGTTAGCCTGACCTTCAAGAATCATAGCTAATCATATATAACCAGCCTGATCTAGTCCCAAGCCGATCACATGATAAACTAATATTTCAAACACTTAGCTAGATGTTTTATCTTTATTCAGATTTACTTGTTCTAGCATTCACTGTTTATTGTTCATTGCTAGATGCTCTATTGTCTATTTCATTTTCTCCTGTACTTCTCATTTTCAGCATTTATTTCCATCTTGTATCTCTTACACTGTTTATAGATTTTGTCAATTTAATGAAACTGTTGTTAGTGCTTGTGCTTCGCTCCAATCCTGACTGGATAACATTTTTCAGAGGACTTGGAGGATCTTTGCCCCACTCATTATGGCCCAGGATTAGAGGGTGATTTCACTCCAGAAACCCCAGAGGAGTTGCCTAGCCTAGAGGAGAACGTACCTGCCTGCTCTTAGACTATTTTTTTTCTGTATTATTGCTTTAGACAGAGACTGAGATGTATTTATTATTTTGTGACTTTGTGAGGTCATTTAGACCCAGGATTTGAGTTGGATTATTGTGGTTGATTTTTATTAGAACTCTTTTCTATTCTCATCGTGCTATGATTTTTATTAGCTTGTGATTGAGTATATCATAGAACTGTGGTTTATTTATCATTGTCCTCCGTACGGAGTTGAGACTATTGACAGGATATATTATATGTTGAGACCTAGACAGCGTTCTACCGCCGATGCTGCGGCGTAGGCTGGACGTACCCATGACTCATGCCCAAATTCCGGGTGCGGGTCGTGACACATTTTTAGTGGTGGCCCATGCAGGTCAGTAGTCGAGTCCTAGAACCGCATTAGAGCGATATCGTAGTGGTGCTCTCTTAGAGTATTACTACGAGCCTGTTTTAGGAAATAGGAATTAGGCCGAGGATATGCTCAATCACAATTAGGAAATTCTGATTCTTATGACATTACTCTTAATAATTTTTCCTTTAGAATTTTTCTGTCCTTCCTTGATGATATCGTATCTATTGCCTTAATTAAATCTTTCGATCTGTCTTCAGGATGCCGCCAAGAAGGTCCCAGAGACTCGGAACAGCAGATTCAGAGAGGTCTGCCACCTCTCGCCCTGCCGGACAGACATTCGCAGTACCTCCTACATCTCCAGTACATGTGGGAGTGTCTGCAGCATTCGGGGGTCCACCACCACCAGTTCAGAGGGTCCCCACAGCTACGACGGCACCACCACCACCAGTTCAGCATCCAAGAGGTGTGCCCGTCGATGGAGAACAGATGTTCGCTTTGATTCAGGGCATGGTCGATGCCCAGAGGACGTCGGCAGAGGCCTAGAGAGTGCAGGCTGAGGCACATCAGGCCCAGACATAGATGATGAGGGTGAACATGGAGAATGCTCACCAAGTGGCTCTCCAGGCTGTGGAGAGAGTCACTCAGCAGCAGCAGCGTCCTGATCAGCACCACCAGAGGCCGGGCACCATTGTGGATTTCAAGAGGATGATGCCTCGGGAGTTCAAGGGAACAGAAGGGATACTCTACGCCGATGATTGGCTAGAGGACATCGAGAGGAACTTGCGCTTGGCCCAGCTTCTGGAGGCCCTCCAGATCGAGGCCGCTGGCAGCCAGATGTTCGACATTGCCTTGACATGGTTTCGCACGGAGCCGAGACTCTTGCGCAGGGGACTCACTTAGGAGGATTTCAAGGAGCTCTTCAAGGAGAAGTTCTTTCCTGATGTTGCCCTGGGAGCTTTGGAGAGTCAGTTCCATGACTTAGCCCAGGGGAGCTCGTCCGTCGACGAGTATGCCGCGGAGTTTTCCCGTCTAAGCCGCTTCGCGCCATCGATGATTAGAGATCCGGGGGACAGGGCCCAAAAATTCAGAAAGGGGCTGACAAGGGAGATCAAGTCTCGCACGTCGGGACGTCGCACAGCTACCTACGAGGGCATATTGATGGATGCCCAAGTAGCCGAGGATGACTTGGGCCTCAGGCCCAAGTGGGGACGCGATGGTTCCGGAGGAGCAAACAGTAGTACGGGACCGGGCAAGCGTCCACACTTTCAGCAGCAACAGTAGAGAACCTTTCAGCAGCAGCATCAGGCACCAGCCCGAGGGCAGGTCCAGCAGCAGCAACAGAGACAGAACCAGCCCGTCATCCAGTGTGCGTACTGCGGGAAGATAGGACATACTAGAGATATCTGCAGGAAGAGATTGGGCTCATGTCTATCCTATGGATCGACGATACACCAGCTGAAGGATTGTCCTACCTTTCGTCCAGGTCAGGGTGGAGCAGCCGCCCAGAGAGAATCAGACAGGGTGCCTACCGCACCAGGAGGCCAACAACAGAGGGGACCACTTCCACCGCAATATCAGAAGTTCGCCTAGCATCAGCAGCAGAGAGGTGCACCCCAGGGACGAGCATACGCCATGGCAGTCGAGGAGATCGAGCCAGCAGGAGACTTAATCACAGGTTCGGTTCTTCTCGATTGTATTCTCGTATTTACCTTATTCGATTCTGGCGCTTCCCATAGTTTTGTGTCTGTATCATATGCACTTCGACATTATTTAGACACAGAACCATTAGCTAGGACTTGCAAGATCATGACTGGTGGAGGTATTATCCTAGTTCGTGATCACTGCAAGGACCGGAGAGTGTCAGTAGGAGGCCAAGACTTGAGCATGAGTTTACTCGTCATGCCACTTCCGGGGTACGATATTGTGCTCGGAATGGACTGGTTGAGTAGACATCATGCTACTATAGATTGTTATAGAGGCAGAGTATTGTTTAGACCACCAGGAGAGCCGGAGTTTGAGGTTGTCAGGGAAGCAGCGGAACAGAGGAGGAGCACGTTTTGTGGAGCCAGGACGGAAGAAGAGGAGTTGCCACATCCTCTAATAGCAGAGTTCCTGGATGTATTTCTAGAGGAGTTGCCAGGCTTGCCGCCAGACAGAGATGTTGAGTTCTCTATAGACTTGGTTCCAGGAGCGGAGCCCATTTCATAACATGTCTATAGAGTCAACAACAACGAGCTGGCAGAACTGAAGAAGCAAGTCGAGGAGTTGCAGGACAAAGGCTTCATCAAATCCAGTTCATCACCATGGGGAGCTCCGGTATTGTTCGTACCGAAGAAGGACGGTACGGTGCGTATGTGCATTGATTATAGAGCTTTGAACAATATCACTATCAAGAACAAGTACCCGCTGCCGAGGATAGATGATCTTTTCGATCAATTGAGCGGGGCGAAAGTATTTTCAAAGATAGATTTGAGGTCAGGCTATCACCAGGTGAAGGTGAAGAAAGAAGACACGCCGAAGACAGCTTTTCGGACCAGATACGGCCAGTTTGAGTTCATGGTGATGCCATTTGGTTTAACCAATGCACCGGCAGTATTCATGAACCTGATGAACAAGGTGTTCCACCAGTACCTTGACAAGTTCATGGTGGTGTTCATAGACGATATTCTTGTGTATTCCAAGACCCCGGAGAAGCACGAAGAGCACCTGAGGTTGGTCTTAGAGACTCTCAGGAGGGAGAAGCTGTACGGGAAACTCTCTAAGTGTGAATTCTTCCTTGACAAGGTCGAATTTCTTGGGCATGTGGTATCAGGTGACGGAATATCGGTAAACCCAAAGAAGATCGAGGCAGTGGAGTCGTGGGCTACCCCCAGTTCGGTAGCTGAGATCAGGAGTTTTCTAGGGCTAGCAGGATACTACAGGAGGTTTGTACAAGACTTCTCCAAGATTGCAGCGCCGATGACCAGATTGACTAGGAAAGATGTGGATTTTGTCTGGACGGAGGAGTGCCAGGCTGCATTTGATGAACTAAAGAAGAGGTTGACAACAGCTCCAGTTTTGACGTTGCCAGCAGGGACAGGTGGTTTCACCATCTACAATGATACTTCAGGGAAGGGTCTGGGATGTGTTCTTCAGCAGCACGGGAAGGTAATTGCCTATGCTTCCAGGCAGTTACGCCCTCATGAAAAGAACTACCCCACCCACGATTTAGAGTTGGCAGCAGTTATCTTCGCTCTAAAGCTGTGAAAGCATTATCTGTACGGAGAGCGTGTGGAGATCTTCACAGACCACAAGAGCTTGAAGTACGTATTCACACAGAAGGAGCTGAACATGAGGCAGAGGAGGTAGTTAGAGTTGATGAAGGACTTTGACATCTCATTGCAGTACCACCCAGGGAAGGCTAACGTAGTCGCCGATGCCTTGAGCAGGTATCCGACGGCTATGTACTTGACGACAGATAGGCATTTACTGGCTGATTTGGAGAGCTTGGAGATTGAAGTGTTAGTTCCCGGTACTGAGATTCAGATATGGGGATTGCAGATGCAGTCCGAACTGATGGACAGGATCAGAGCTGCACAGTACGATGATGAGGCTCTGAGGAGTATCAGGGCACAGGTTCGGATGGGATTGTCGGACGACTTTATTATCGCAGATGATGGTTCTTTACGGCACGGCACGAGGATATGTGTGCCAAGCGGGGAGCTGCGCGAGGAGGTTTTACAGGAGGCACACCGCTCTCAGTACTCGATGCATCCCGGTGCCAACAAGATGTATCGAGACTTGAGGGAGCACGTATGGTGGTATGGAATGAAGCGCGAGGTAGCACGCTTCGTATCCCGGTGTCTAGTGTGCCAGCAGGTAAAGGCAGACCGGCAGAGACCAGGTGGGTTGCTTCAACCTTTACCGATCCCAGAGTGGAAATGGGAGCACGTGACCATGGATTTTGTTTCAGGGCTTCCACGTTCTCCAGGAGGGAAGGACGCGATTTGGGTCATCGTGGATAGGTTGACCAAATCAGCCCATTTCTTACCTTTCAAAGTGGGCACGTCGACAGAGAGGCTAGCAGAGATGTACGTGCGATAGATTGTTAGACTTCATGGAGTTCCTGTGAGCATCGTCTCGGATCGAGATAGTCGTTTCACTTCCCACTTCTGAAGGAGTCTGCAGGCTAGCTTGGGCACTCAGCTCAAGTTCAGTACCGCATATCACCCCCAGACAGACGGGCAGTCTGAACGGACTATTCAGACTCTCGAGGATATGCTACGCACTTGTGTTTTAGATCTCGGAGGTTCTTGGGAGAATCATCTGCACCTGGTAGAGTTTGCTTACAACAACAGCTACCAGGCCAGCATCGAGATGTCACCATTTGAGGCTCTTTATGGACGGAGGTGTCGTACGCCGTTATCGTGGGATGACGTTGGAGAGAGAGCCTTGTTAGGACCAGAAATGGTCGTGGATGCAGCAGAAAAGGTGAAACTTATCAGAGACAGACTGCGAGTGGCGCAGGACAGACAGCGGCATTGGGCCGACAGCCACCGTAGACCCCTTGAGTTTCAGGTATAGATTGTTATTTTCTGGCTTGTGTTTGTTTGTTTAGACTGCGTGTTGAGGCTATTTTGTTTTAGGTTGGCGACCTAGTATTCCTACAGATTTCTTCGACGCGTGGCACGATTCATTTTGGCAGAGGTGGAAAGCTTAGCCCACGCTACATCGGACCCTTCGGTATTCTTGCGAGGGTAGGTGCAGTGGCGTATAGACTGGACTTGCCGCCTGCATTGGAGGGAGTGCATGATGTGTTCCACGTGTCACAGCTGAGACGGTACGTGGCAGACCCTAGTCACATACTTGATCACTCGGAGATTGAGGTTGGTCCGACGCTCAGCTACCCCGAGCAGCCCGTAGAGATCTTGGACCGTAGAGAGAAGGTGTTGCGGAACCAAACAATTCCTTTGGTTCGTGTTGCATGGAGACATCACTCTCCAGGGGAGTCGACCTGGGAGAGAGAGGACGAAATGCGCGAGCAATACCCGTATCTCTTCTAGACTTGAGGTATTTCCTTTTCTGATTTCATTCTTGTTCTAGTTCAGTCCAATTTCGAGGACGAAATTTCTTTTAGGAGGGTAGACTTGTCACTACCACAATTCCAAATAAGGGCATTTGTGTAATTTTACTATTTTGAATAATTATGTGTTTAATTAATTGCTGAGTTTTATAAACTATTCATATTGTTAGTAATTTTTGGTTTTAGGTCAAGCCCTAGAATGCATTAAGACAAACCCTATTGACTAAACCCTAATTTGGAGACCAATTCTAGAGAAACCCTAGAATTCAAACTTTAGGTTGGACCTCAAACCCTGGACTGACCAAACCTTAGTAACTAGGTTTTACATGACTTAACATAAAGGTTTAACCTAAAACTAAGCTTGGAAACCCTAACCTAGTTGTTTATATAAAAAGGAACCCTCTCTTCCTTCATGTAGAAAAGGAAACCCTAGCCTCCATCAAGAGAAACCATCTCCCCACCCAATTTTTGAGATCAAACCCTAGGTTCCATTTTCTTCCTCCTCCAAAGCAAGGAAAGCAAGGGGGTTGGGTCAAGAAGCCTTGGAGAAGAAGAACCTCCGTTGGAGAACCCATCTCTATAGGTAAATTCGAATTTTTATCCTTTAATTTCTGTTTTTCTGTCGATTATTGGCCATTAGGGAACCCCCTACTGTGTAGTTCGATTTTAGGGTTTTGTTTAGGTTTTGGTGTTCATACGTTGGGTTATCCCCAAATTTCGTGGACCCTAAACCATAGGATTTGTTTGTAGTCTGATTTCATCTCCAACTTGTAGTTAAATCTTGATTTTAGGGTTGATTTGGGGGGGGGCTTTCACTGTACAGAGGTATATGGGTATTTCCTGTACAGTCGGTTTGTGTATTGTGTGCACAGTCGGGTTATTGTGTATGTGTTTGGTTTCATGTCCATTTGGGTAGTGTCCCTGAGTCTCAGAGTATCGGACACGGTAGGGAGTGATGTGTAGATGAGTTCATGTGTAGTGAGGACCTGAGTTTATGTCTTTGGGTGTTTATGGCTGTGAAATTCTGAGAGGAATACACCTGGGTATACAAATGTGTGTCCTAGGTTCCTTCACATTTCAGTGCCTGTGTGGTAGTATAGGAAGTTGTGGTATCAATGAATAAGGGTTTTAATTGGCTGTGTGTGTGTGTGAGTTCCTGATTTTAGTGTGTAGTTTAATGTGACTGAAGGGCAGGGAAATTGTTTCAGTGTGTAGCTATGTGTTTAAGTAATAGGTGATGAACCAATATGTGAACCGTAGCAGAGTTAGTAATTTATGTATCAGTAATTTTGTGTATATGTGTGTAAGGTTTTTATGTATCCTGTGTATTAACTGTGTCTGTGTGTCAGTTAGGAATTTAGTGTTAATAGATTATCAGAGTGTATAGGTGCTTGAGCAGTGATGGGTAGAGAGGGATTGTGTGAGAAGAGTTAGATAGTGTGCAGTGAGATTTGTGTATCTAGACCTATGTAAAAATACATGTGCATGTGTTTGTGTGTGTCTCAATATTTGTGTGTACATAGACTGTGTGTATCCTAGTTCCCTTAAGACTAGAGAACATGTGAGATAATGTTGTGTAGAGTGTGTATAACTGTGTATCATAGAACCCTGAGTTCAGTGTATTAAATACCAGTGTGTGTGTGCAGGATTATAGCCTGTGTGTCAGTTTATGATACCTACATAAATTCTGTGTATTAAGGATACTGTGTACATGTGTATTCAGTGTATACCTGTGTCCACATCTGGGTATTTCCTTCCTGAGGTGAATGTGCAGGTCAGTATAATACCTGTGTATAGGTAATTAAGAGGCAGTATGTGACTGGGTAATAGAAATATATGTGTGTCTCACTGTATATGTATCAGTATATCTGAATTGGGGAAATCTCTGAGTAGAGAGTATCAAGGGTAGTGAGCAGTTAAGGTATTAGATTTTGAGTGTTGTTTTGCTTAAGGTTGACTGTGTAGTAGCTGTATGCAGATGTTAGGATTATACCTCACTTTCAGTAAGCCAAACAGGCCCTTGAGTTAGCTAAGTATCAGTAGCAACCTTGCATCTAATTACAGGTTTTCTTGTGGTGTTTCCTTCCTCAGTTTTACCTGTGTACTGCCTCTATAGGTGAGCACAGCAGTTGGTGTAGCCTATTGGATTTCAGTTTCAGTTTTGAGATGGGATACTTGGTGTCAGTTGGTTTATGTGGGTATCCTATGTCCTTTATGTTGCTTCCTAAGTTATATGTATACTAGTGTAAGGATGATGGATATGGTACCATATACCAGAGAGGGTATCAGTGTTAGAATAGGAGTATAGTATTTTAGAGTATCAAGTTTAGTACAAGTGTAAGTTGAAGTAGTGATAGAATATAGTTAAGGTACTATGTAATACAGGTATACACCTGAGTTAGATAATTATATATATAAATTGGTTTATACAACACATCTTATTAGCTAGAAAACCCTAGTATGGACTAGTAAACCTTAGAATTAACCTAGTATAGACTGATCCATGACCTAGAAGCCTCATCTTCTTAATTAATTAAACTTGTTATTTCTTTAATTCAGTACTTGACATTTATAATCCACAAATAGGTCACTGTGATTTCATCTTGGACATTGACCCTCACACTTTGCTCAGGACCACAGGCGAGTACATTCTCTGACAGTTTTCATTGTTGATTACTTCTATAAATTGTAGTGTATTACATACTTAATTCCGACACTATGGATACACGGGTTAGCACCCTAGATCCCCATCATGAGGAGTCATGATTGGAATCCATCGTGCTAGCTGGGGGAATGGGGAACTATTAGTAGATTATGTGATCATATCCAAACTTACCATGCATCATAGCTCACCCCACTTCTCACGTCGGGTGCGGCCTGACCATCATCATGCTTCATAGCTGTTATATATGATTAGCCTGACCATTATCATGCATCATAGCTAACCATATGGTTAGCCTGACCTTCAAGAATCATAGCTAATCATATATAACCAGCCTGATCTAGTCTCAAGCCGATCACATGATAAACTAATATTTCAAACACTTAGCTAGATGTTTTATCTTTATTCAGATTTACTTGTTCTAGCATTCACTGTTTATTGTTCATTGCTAGATGCTCTATTGTCTATTTCATTTTCTCCTGTACTTCTCATTTTCAGCATTTATTTCCATCTTGTATCTCGTACACTGTTTATAGATTTTGTCAATTTAATGAAACTGCTGTTAGTGCTTGTGCTTCGCTCCAATCCTGACTGGATAACATTTTTCAGAGGACCTGGAGGATCTTTGCCCCACTCATTACGGCCCAGGATTAGAGGGTGATTTCACTCCAGAAACCCCAGAGGAGTTGCCTAGCCTAGAGGAGAACGTACCTGGCTGCTCTTAGACTATTTTTTTTCTGCATTACTGCTTTAGACAGAGACTGAGATGTATTTATTATTTTATGACTTTGTGAGGTCATTTAGACCCAGGATTTGAGTTGGATTATTGTGGTTGGTTTTTATTAGAACTCTTTTCTATTCTCATCGTGCTATGATTTCTATTAGCTTGTGATTGAGTATATCATAGAACTGTGGTTTATTTATCATTGTCCTCCGTACGGAGTTGAGACTATTGACAGGATATATTATATGTTGAGACCTAGACAGCGTTCTACCGTCGATGTTGCGGCGTAGGCTGGACGTACCCACGACTCATGCCCAAATTCCGGGTGTGGGTCGTGACAGAGGGCCCCCTGCTGCCAAAGTGTCAGGTCCTAATCCATCTGCCGTGGACCCATCATCACCTTCAAGTCCAATAAAGGCAGATAACGCTCAAAAGAGGGAAATGATATTTCTTTTTCGCGAAAGGTGAATGGCTAGTTCTCGTTAATCTTTCCTACCTTTGGATGAATGGCCTTCAGCACATCCCCAAAGAGGAAGTACAATTTCTTAAAGATATGTCTGTCTCCCACAGGGATCTCTCCTGCTTTCAGTTGACTTAGCAAAAAGGAAGGATCATATGCAGCAATTCTTTGTTGACGCTCAGGAGGGATATCCCTATCCACCTGACCTCTGACAGTAGAAATCAAGTCCCCCAGGTTTATATCCAGAGGAAACATGCCATAGCTAAGCACCAGTTCACCCGAGGGCATAGTAGGTAAAGTCACTACAAAATAGCAAAAGAACATAGTCAGAGATATGAAGAAACTCTCGTGGGCAGAAACCCTCATGCGGTAGAGGTTCTCATGCGATAAAGTGAAATATGCGGCAGAGGATCTTATACGACAGAGTTACGCATACAGCCGCAGTCTTTATGCGGCCGAGCAACTCATGCCACAGTGATAAGTCAGTGCATATTCTAGTTGATGATGAGTAACCCATGCAACCAACTGTGCACATGTGTCTCTGTGTTCAGGGTCTTCTCCTCCAAAATGAACTTACCTAAGATCGGTGGTTGCACACCTTGGGGAATGTGTCATCCTTATACTTTCCCATGCCCTTACTCCTCTTCCTAGAGACTCTCTTGGTAGAAGTAGTAGAAGAAGTACACTTGGGAGTCATGTCGAGCAGAGTAGAAGTGGGCTGTCAGCAAAGGCAAGAAGAAGAGAAAGAAGAGAAAGTAAAAGAAACTTTTTCCTCTCCTTAAAACCTCTTTATAAAGGGGAGAATAGGCGGCTTATGATGAGGCAGTTTCGTGCCCCAAACCATCTCGATCCGTACAACAGAGAAAGATAACAGCATTCCCTCGTTCATTGTGTCATCTTATCTCCTGTGAACGTCCGCTTCATATTCTGGGTCAACAGACGGCTCAGAATCTCTCCGAGATCGAACCAAATCTCCGTATTTATGACTGGACAGTCTGTCAGAAGTTCCCATGCGGCAACGTATGTATGCGGCACATTAAGTCATGTGGCCGAAAAGTGATTAACCATACTTCTTATTCAAAGTATTTCAAACTTGACACTTTGAAAATTTTGAAAGGGGTCTTGTAGAGGCATGAAAAAATCTATAGGCATGCGGCTTATATGCAGGCCGTATATTCATCCTGAAGACAGGCTGCATAGTCACCCAACATGCGTCCTGGATAGATAGAGAGCTGAGTCGCATATACGCTCTCTGACACGGCTCCCAAAGGTCTGTCATAGTTCCAAGCACTTATTGCCCTGACTGCCTCAAAAAGTGTGAGAGAGACGGTAATACACAATCTGACAGAAAGGTCACTTCAGGCATTAAAGAGTTTGCCAGAACGCACAGAGCCACGCGTCGAATACTCTGCAGCCTCGCTAGCATGCGGCCAGAGTGTCCATTTGACCATTGCCCAAATGAGAGCACGTATGCGGCTATATAACCCTTGCAGCCTCACTAACATACGACCAGAGTGTCCATTCAACCAAGGCCCAAACGAGAGAAGGTATGCGACTACATGACCCATGCTCCCTCGTTAACATGCAGCCTAGTTGATATGCGACCTCCAGCTCACAAGATCTTCCCGTTATAACTGCAGAGATCTTCGTACAGTTGGTGTTGACTACGTATCCAGCTGACCAAGTCAGCCCACAACGGGTTGATAACAACCCCGAGATCTCATAAACAACATATCTTAACCAAGGCCACGTAGAAATTAGACCATGGCTTGCGGCAACAGTTGCAACCGTATTCTGTTGGAGGAGCAACTTGAACGTTCTACAAAAAATAACATGTATGTTGAATAGAGTTACATCATAAAGTCAACCTCCATGGATAAAGATTTGAGAGACCCTTTTATAGACTACGCTGCTTATGGGATTCTTTCAAAAAATCTGAAAGAAGCCACATCTATTAAAAGGCGTTCACTCTGATTTTACAATGATGCCTCATCTAAAATACTATATCATCATTCTTATGAGGGACTACTACTACATTATCTTTCTAACCCTAAAGAAAGATAATCACTTCGTGAAACTCATAATGGTATCTATGGAGCACATCAGCCAGGTCCTAAATTACAAGACCGCCTTAGGAGAATGGGCTATTATTGGCCCACTATGGTGGTAGATACCATAGATTATGCTCGTAAATATAAGTCATGCAAAATCTATGCTAATTTTATCCACCAACCAACAGAGTTCTTACACCCTACAGCTGCATGCCTCCTGGCCTTTTGAAGCTTGGGGAATGGATATTAATAGTCCAATCAGCCAATCTTCTTCTAGAGGATAATGGTTTATACTTACAATAATCGATTACTTCTCCAAATAGGCAGAAGCAGTCCCGTTCATCGAAGTTAAGCTGTCCAGCGTAATAAACTTTGTCAAACACCATGGTATCTATCATTTTGGTATTCCCAGAGGATAATACATAACAATGGGCCATAATTGTCATGACCCGCACCCGGAAATTGGGCATGAGTCGTGGGTACGTCCAGCCTACGCCGCAGCATCGGCGGTAGAACATTGTCTAGGTCACAAACATAGTATATCCTGTCAATAGTCTCAACTCCGTACGGAGGACAATGATAAATAAACACAATTCTATAATATACTCAATCACAACTATAAACATAATGGCACGATGAGAATTGAAAAGAGTTCTATTAAAACCAACCACAAGAAGTCCAACTCAAATCCTGGGTCTAAATGACCTCACAAAGTCACAAATAAAAATAAATACATCTCAGTCTCAGTCTCAGTCTAAAACAATAAATGCAGAAAAATAATCTAAGCATGGGCAGGCAAGTTCTCCTCTAGGATAGGCACCTCCTCTGGGATTTTTGGAGTGAAATCTCCCTCTATTCCTGGGCCGTAATGAGTAGGGCAAAAGTCCTCCAGGTCCTCTGAAAATATTGTTATCCAGTCAGGATTGGAGCGAAGCACAAGCACTAACAGCAGTTTCATTAAATTAACAAAATCTATAAACAGTGTAAGAGATACAAGATGGAAATAAATGCTGAAAATGAGAAGTACAGGAGAAAATGAAATAGACAATAGAGCATCTAGCAATGAGCAATAAATAGTGACTGCTAGAACAAGTAAATCTGAATAAAGATAAAACATCTAGCTAAGTGTTTAAAATATTAGTTTATTATGTGATCGGCTTGGGACTGGATCAGGCTGGTTATATATGATTAGCTATGATTCGTGAAGGTCAGGCTAACCATATGGTTAGCTATGATGCATGATAGTGGTCAGGCTAATCATATATAACAGCTATGAGGCATGATGATGGTCAGGCCGCACCCGACGTGAGATGTGGGGTGAGCTATGATGCATGGTAAGTGTGGATATGATCACATAATCTACTAATAGTTCCCCATCCCCCAGCTAGCACGATGGATTCCAATCACGACTCCTCATGATGGGGATCTAGGGTGCTAACCCGTGTATCCATAGTGTCGGAATCAAGTATGTAATACACTACAATTTATAGAAGTAATCAACCATAAAAACTGTCAGAGAATGTACTCGCCTGTGGTCCTGAGCAAAATGTGAGGATCGAGGTCCAAATTGGAATCACAATAACCTATTTATGGAAATTCAATGTTAATTAATGAATTAAAAGAATAACATGCTTAACAATTTAAAAACGAGGTTTCTAGGTCATGTCTAAGGTTTACTGGTCAATACTAGGTCCAACTAAGTCAATTGGTCTAAATTGCCACTTACTAGCTAACACTAGCTATTCTAGGTATTTACCTAAGTTTCTAAGTGATACTAGCTATTATATAACTAACATTCCCTATTAACTACTAATACTAACTGACATTCTAATTATCTACTTATATATACATTTATACCAATACCTTGGTAGCACCCACCAGCTTACCCACACTAGGCATCTTGATACACCATATGCACTTTTATAATACTAGTATATAAATACCATAACTATATTACCTATAAAAATTTACTGACTCTAATCAATTATACCTTAACCTATCTTATCTCTTAACATTTACCCATATTCATTCACTCTTGAATATCACTCAACCACACACAGTATTCTGTTGATCCTGGGACAACTCTACATACTGGCTACACAGGTATTTTGCTCCCACATACACATTGCACACAGCACAGTCACCAACTCAATGTATCATCTATCCACACACTGATTTTCTGAGATACTACACAGGTACTCACAGTACATGTATTTGATACACTCACACACTGAATTAATTCCCATAGACACATCCCCCAACTGCTGATATACTACTAAGTCCTTACACATTTGCTTCAATGATGCAATGCCTAGCACAGTATACTGACACCAGATTACCTATGCACACAGACACTTTCAGTCTGCACACACAGAAATCTAATTCACAGCCACACTCACTGACATCTAACACCATACATACTGTTTCACATTGACACATAGGATTTGAATACACTAAACACAAACTGAAACACGCAGGTTATATTGAGATTGAAATAACCTGGGCACTGACACTAGTATACACCCACACACAGTTAACTACACCTCAAGTTAACACCTACACATAGGTATTATGATACTAAATTATACATAGTTACATTTACAAACAGGAGAACTGACACAAGCACTCTCACAGTTTAAAATGTTCAACTTACACAGGCAGGGCTTAAACTAGCTACTGATACCCACACACACACAAGAACTGGATACACACAACACCTACACTACCAAACATATAGCTTGCACTGACACAGGGACACCTAGGTATCTAACTAATACACCTAGGTTCTAATACACATATACACACACACTTCACCAAAACACAACCTACACATAAACACACACTGACACAGTTCAATATTGAACACCTCATAGTGAACACAGCACAGCCATAACCCTATGCACAAAAAATTAACTCATTGAACACCCTACTGAGATACACATCACCCAAAACTCACAGCACACACACATGTACTGCTGATACATTATCTCTCAGGTACACAATTTTTGCACAGACCTGGCTGAACACAGAATACACAGTAATCAATTTGAACAATTTACTCTACACGAGCCCTAACACCCCTAATGTCTGATACACAGAGAAAAATTTAAACACACAGGTTCTACCTCCTCTAACTCACCCCAATACCCGACCACACACAGTACAGTTAATCAAACAACAGCACATCTACTCATATGCATATATCTTACATCAACATAGAAAAATTCGAATAGATCTAAAAGCTAAACACCCTACTAAACATATCATCAAGCACAAGGAGTGCAGAAAGATGAATCTACATAAGAACACATGAAAAACCCAAACAAAACCCTAAATCAATATCTAACCTATACGTAGGAGGGTGAAATCAGTCTCCCTATAAATCCTAGGGTTAGGGTTCCTGAAAAATTAGGGAAAACCCCATGCGGGTCACCAAACCTAATCCAAAACCCTAAATTCGAATTACACAGTATAGGGGTGGGTTCCTAATAACCATTAACATCTGAAAACAGGAATTTAATGAAGAAAATTAGGGTTTTCACCTGCAGAGATGGTTTCTTCAACGAGGTTCTACTTCTCCAAGGCTTCCTGACCCACGTTCCTTGCTTCTCTTTGCTTTGGAGGAGGAGAAAATGGAACCTAGGGTTTGATCTCGAAAATTGGGGTGGGGAATTGGTTTCTCTTGTGGAGGCTAGGGTTTCCTTTCTCTCTACGTGAAGAATAGCCTAGAAAGAGGCTTCCTTTTATATTAAACCTAGTTTTAGGGTTTCCATGCACAGCTTTAGGTTAAACCCTCCTGGCCCTCTCATGTAGAACCTAATAGACTCAGGTTCAGGCCTGCTAGAGTTTGAGGGTTCCATCCTAAATTTAAAATTCTAGGGTTTTGCTAGAATAGGGTTTACAAATTAGGGTTGACTCACTAGGGCCTGTCCTAATGAGTTCTAGGGTTTGACCTAAACTAAACATTACTAAATATAATATAATTAGTTTAAAAACTCAGCAATTAATTAAATTCATAATTATTTAAAATAGTTAAATTACAGAAATGCCCTTATATGGAAAAGTGGTAGTGACAAGTCTACCCTCCTAAAAGAAATTTCGTCCTCGAAATTGGACTGAACTACAACAAGAATAAAATCAGAAAGGAATATACCTCAAGTCTAGAAGAGATACGGGTATTGCTCGCGCATTTCGTCTTCTCTCTCCCAGTTCGACTCCCCTGGAGAGTGATGTCTCCATGCTACGCGAACCAAGGGAATAGTTTGGTTCCGCAACACCTTCTCTCTGCGGTCCAAGATCTCTACGGGCTGCTCAGGGTAGCTGAGCGTCGGACCAACCTCAATCTCCGAGTGATCAAGTACGTGACTAGGGTCGGCCACGTACCGTCTCAGCTGCGACACGTGAAACACATTATGCACTCCCTCCAATGCAGGCGGCAAGTCTAGTCTATACGCCACTGCACCTACCCTCGCGAGAATACCGAAGGGTCCGATGTAGCGTGGGCTAAGCTTTCCGCCTCTGCCAAAACGAATCGTTCCACGCGTCGGAGAAATCCGTAGGAACACTAGATCGCCAACCTAACACAAAAACAGTCTCAACATGCAGTCTAAACAAACAAACAAACACAACCAGAAAACAACAATCTATACCTGAAACTCAAGGGGTCTACGGTGGCTGTCGGCCCAATGCCGCTGTCTGTCCTGCGCCACTCGCAGTCTGTCTCTGATGAGTTTCACCTTTTCTGCTGCATCCACGACCATTTCTGGTCCTAGCAAGGCTCTCTCTCCAACGTCGTCCCACGATAGCGGTGTACGACACCTCCGTCCATAAAGAGCCTCAAACGGTGACATCTCGATGCTGGCCTGGTAGCTGTTGTTGTAAGCGAACTCTATCAGGTGCAGATGATCCTCCCAAGAACCTCCGAGATCTAGAACGCAAGTGCGTAGCATATCCTTGAGAGTCTGAATAGTCCTTTCAGACTGCCCGTCTGTCTGGGGGTGATATGCGGTACTGAACTTGAGCTGAGTGCCCAAGCTAGCCTGCAGACTCCTCCAGAAGTGGGAAGTGAAACGACTATCCTGATCTGAGACGATGCTCACAGGAACTCCATGAAGCCTAACAATCTGTCGCACGTACATCTCTGCTAGCTTCTCTGTCGACGTGCCCACCTTGAAAGGTAAGAAATGGGCTGATTTGGTCAACCGGTCCACGATGAACCAAATCGCGTCTTTCCCTCCTGGAGAACGTGGAAGCCCTGAAACGAAATCCATGGTCACATGCTCCCATTTCTATTCTGGAATCGGTAAAGGTTGAAGCAAACCTCCTGGCCTCTGCCGGTCTGCCTTTACCTGCTGGCACACTAGACACCGAGATACGAAGCGTGCTACCTCGCGCTTCATTCCATACCACCATACGTGCTCCCTCAAGTCTCGGTACATCTTGTTGGCACCGGGATGCATCGAGTACTGAGAGCGGTGTGCCTCCTGCAAAACCTTCTCGCGCAGCTCCCCGCTAGGCACACATATCCTCGTGCCGTGCCGTAAAGAACCATCATCTGCGATAGTGAAGTCGTCTGACAATCCCATCTGAACTTGTGCTCTGATACTCCTCAGGGTCTCATCATTGTACTGCGCAGCTCTGATCCTGTCCATCAGCTCGGACTGTATCTGCAATCCCCACATTTGGATCTCAGTACCGGGAACTAATACTTCAATCTCCAAGCTTTCCAGATCAGCCAACAAATGTCTATCAGTTGTCAAGTACATAGCCATCGGATACCTGCTCAAGGCATCGGCGACTACGTTAGCCTTCCCTGGATGGTACTGCAATGAGATGTCAAAGTCCTTCATCAACTCTAACCACCTCCTCTGCCTCATATTCAGCTCCTTCTGTGTGAATACGTACTTCAAGCTCTTGTGGTCTGTGAAGATCTCCACACGCTCTCCGTACAGGTAATGTTTCCACAGCTTTAGAGCGAAGATAACTGCTGCCAACTCTAAGTCGTGGGTGGGATAATTCTTTTCATGAGGGCGTAACTGCCTGGAAGCATAGGCAATTACCTTCCCGTGCTGTTGAAGAACACATCCCAGACCCTTCCCTGAAGCATCACTGTAAATGGTAAAACCACCTGTCCCTGATGGCAATGTCAAAATTGGAGCTGTCGTCAACCTCTTCTTCAGCTCATCAAATGCAGCCTGGCACTCCTTTGTCCACACAAAATCCACGTCCTTCCTAGTCAGTCTGGTCATCGGCGCTGCAATCATGGAGAAGTCTTGTACAAACCTCCTGTAGTATCCTGCTAGCCCGAGAAAACTCCTGATCTCAGCTACTGAACTGGGGGTAGCCCACGACTCTACGGCCTCGATCTTCTGTGGGTTAACCGAGATTCCGTCACCCGATACCACATGCCCAAGAAATTCAACCTTGTCAAGGAAGAATTCACACTTAGAGAGTTTCCCGTACAGCTTCTCCCTCCTGAGAGTCTCTAAGACCAATCTCAGGTGCTCTTCGTGCTCTTCCGGTGTCTTGGAATACACAAGAATATCATCGATGAACACCACCATGAACTTGTCAAGGTACTGGTGGAACACCTTGTTCATCAAGTTCATGAATACTGTCGGTGCATTGGTTAAACCAAATGGCATCACCATGAACTCAAACTGGCCGTATCTGGTTCGAAAAGCTGTCTTCGGCGTGTCTTCTTTCTTCACCTTCACCTGGTGATAGCCTGACCTTAAATCTATCTTTGAAAACACCCTCGCCCTGCTCAACTGGTCGAAAAGATCATCTATCCTCGGCAGCGGGTACTTGTTCTTGATAGTGATATTGTTCAAAGCTCTATAATCAATGCACATGCGCACCGTGCCGTCCTTCTTCGGTACGAACAATACCAGAGCTCCCCATGGTGATGAACTGGATTTGATGAAACCTTTGTCCTGCAGCTCCTCGACTTGCTTCTTCAGTTCTGCCAGCTCGCTGTTGTTGACTCTATAGACATGTTATGAAATGGGCTCCGCTCCTGGAACCAGGTCTATAGAGAACTCAACGTCTCTGTCTGGCGGCAAGCCTGGCAACTCTTCTGGAAATACATCCAGGAACTCCGCTATCAGAGGATGTGGCAACTCCTCTTCTTCCGTCCTGGCTCCGCAAAATATGCTCCCTCTCTGTTCCGCTGTTCCTCTGATGACCTCGAACTCCGGCTCTCCTGGTGGTCTAAACAATACTCTGCCTCTATAGCAATCTATAGTAGCATGATGCCTACTCAACCAGTCCATTCCGAGTACAATATCGTACCCCGGAAGTGGCATGACAAGTAAGCTCACGCTCAAGTCTCGGCCTCCTACTGACACTCTCCGGTCCTTGCAGTGATCACGGACTAGGATAATACCTCCTCCAGTCATGATCTTGCAAGTCCTAGCTAATGGTTCTGTGTCTAAATGATGTTGAAGTGCATATGATACAGACACAAAACTATGGGAAGCGCCAGAATCGAATAAGGTAAATACGGGAATACAATCGAGAAGAACCGAACCTGTGATCAAGTCTCCTGCTGGCTCGATCTCCTCGACTGCCATGGCGTACGCTCGCCCCTGGGGTGCACCTCTCTGCTGCTGATGTTGGGCAAACCTCTGATTTTGCGGTGGAAGTGGTCCCCTCTGTTGTTGGCCTCCTGGTACGGTAGGTACCCTGCCTGGTCCCCTCTGGGCGGCTGCTCCACCCTGACCTGGACGAATGGTAGGGCAATCCTTCAGCTGGTGTGTCATCGATCCGCAGTACAAACATGAGCCTAACCTCTTCCTGCAGTTCTCTCTGGTATGTCCTGTCTTCCCGCAGTACGTACACTGGATGGCGGGCTGAGTCTGCCTCTGCTGCTGTTGCTGGACCTGCCCTCGGGCTGGTGCCTGGTGCTGCTGGTGCTATTGCTGAAAGGGCCTCTGCTGCTGGTGCTGAAAGTGTGGACGCTTGCCTGGTCCCGCACTACTGTTTGCTCCTCCGGAAACATCGCGTCCCCTCTTGGGCCTGAGGTCTAAGTCGTCCTTGGCTATCTGGGCATCCATCAATATGCCCTCAAAGGTGGCGGTGCGACGTCCCGACGTGCGAGACTTGATCTCCCTTGACAGTCCCTTCCTGAACTTCCGGGCCCTGTCCCCCGGATCTCTAATCATTGACGGCGCGAAGCGGCTCAGACGGCTAAACTCCGCGGCATACTCATCGACGGACGAGCTCCCCTGGACTAAGTCATGGAACTGACTTTCCAAGGCTCCTAGGGCAACGTCAGGAAAGAATTTCTCCTTGAAGAGCTCCCTAAAATCTTCCCAAGTCAGTCCCCTACGCATGAGTCTCGGCTCCGTGCGAAACCACGTCAGGGCAATGTCAAACATCTGGCTGCCAGCTGCCTCGATCTTGAGCGCCTCTGGAAGCTGCGCCAAACGCAAGTTCCTCTCGATGTCCTCTAGCCAATCATCGGCGTAGAGTATCCCTTCTGTCCCCTTGAACTCCCGAGGCATCATCCTCTTGAAGTCCACAATGGTGCCCGGCCTCTGTTGTTGCTGACCAGGTTGTTGCTGCTGCTGAGCGACTCTCTCCACAGCCTGGAGAGCCACTTGGTGAGCATTCTCCATGTTCACCCTCATCATCTCTGTCTGGGCCTGATGTGCCTCAGCCTGTACTCTCTGGGCCTCTGCCGACGTCCTCTGGGCATCGACCATGCCCTGTATCAAAGCGAACATCTGTGCTCCATCGACGGGCACACCTCCTGGATACTGAGCTGGTGGTGGTGGTAGCTCCGTCGTAGCTGCGGGGACCCTCTGAACAGGTGGTGGAGGACCCCCGATTGCTGCAGCCACTCCCACTTGTCCTGGAGATGTAGGAGGTGCTGCGGATGTCTGTCCGGCAGCGCGAGAGGTGGCAGACCTCTCCGTATCTGCTGCTCCTAGTCTTTGGGACCTTCTTGGCGGCATCCTGAAGACAGATCGAAAGATTCAATTAAGGCAATAGATATGATATCAAGGAAGGACAGAAAAAATTTCTAAAGGAATAAATCATTAAGAATAGTATCATAAGAATCAGAATTCCCTAATTGTGATTGAGCATATCCTTGGCCTAATTCCTATTACTACAATATCGCTCTAATGTGAATCTAAGACTACTGACTACAGACTAGACCTGTATGGGCCACCACTAAAAACGTGTCACGACCCGCACCCGGAAATTGGGCATGAGTCGTGGGTACGTCCAGCCTAAGCCGCAGCATCGGCGGTAGAACGCTGTCTAGGTCACAAACATAGTATATCCTGTCAATAGTCTCAACTCCGTACAGAGGACAATGATAAATAAACACAATTCTATAATATACTCAATCACAACTATAAACATAATGGCACGATGAGAATTGAAAAGAGTTCTATTAAAACCAACCACAAGAAGTCCAACTCAAATCCTGGGTCTAAATGACCTCACAAAGTCACAAATAAAAATAAATACATCTCAGTCTCAGTCTCAGTCTAAAACAATAAATGCAGAAAAATAATCTAAGCATGGGCAGGCAAGTTCTCCTCTAGGATAGGCACCTCCTCTGGGATTTCTGGAGTGAAATCTCCCTCTATTCCTGGGCCGTAATGAGTAGGGCAAAAGTCCTCCAGGTCCTCTGAAAATGTTGTTATCCAGTCAGGATTGGAGCGAAGCACAAGCACTAACAGCAGTTTCATTAAATTGACAAAATCTATAAACAGTGTAAGAGATACAAGATGGAAATAAATGCTGAAAATGAGAAGTACAGGAGAAAATGAAATAGACAATAGAGCATCTAGCAATGAGCAATAAATAGTGACTGCTAGAACAAGTAAATCTGAATAAAGATAAAACATCTAGCTAAGTGTTTGAAATATTAGTTTATTATGTGATCGGCTTGGGACTGGATCAGGCTGGTTATATATGATTAGCTATGATTCGTGAAGGTCAGGCTAACCATATGGTTAGCTATGATGCATGATAGTGGTCAGGCTAATCATATATAACAGCTATGAGGCATGATGATGGTCAGGCCGCACCCGACGTGAGATGTGGGGTGAGCTATGATGCATGGTAAGTGTGGATATGATCACATAATCTACTAATAGTTCCCCATCCCCCAGCTAGCACGATGGATTCCAATCATGACTCCTCATGATGGGGATCTAGGGTGCTAACCCGTGTATCCATAGTGTCGGAATCAAGTATGTAATACACTACAATTTATAGAAGTAATCAACCATGAAAACTGTCAGAGAATGTACTCGCCTGTGGTCCTGAACAAAATGTGAGGATCGAGGTCCAAATTGGAATCACAATGACCTATTTATGGAAATTCAATGTTAATTAATGAATTAAAAGAATAACATGCTTAACAATTTAAAAACGAGGTTTCTAGGTCATGTCTAAGGTTTACTGGTCAATACTAGGTCCAACTAAGTCAATTGGTCTAAATTGCCACTTACTAGCTAACACTAGCTATTCTAGGTATTTACCTAAGTTTCTAAGTGATACTAGCTATTATATAACTAACATTCCCTATTAACTACTAATACTAACTGACATTCTAATTATCTACTTATATATACATTTATACCAATACCTTGGTAGCACCCACCAGCTTACCCACACTAGGCATCTTGATACACCATATGCACTTTTATAACACTAGTATATAAATACCATAACTATATTACCTATAAAAATTTACTGACTCTAATCAATTATACCTTAACCTATCTTATCTCTTAACATTTACCCATATTCATTCACTCTTGAATATCACTCAACCACACACAGTATTCTGTTGATCCTGGGACAACTCTACACACTGGCTACACAGGTATTTTGCTCCCACATACACATTGCACACAGCACAGTCACCAACTCAATGTATCATCTATCCACACACTAATTTTCTGAGATACTACACAGGTACTCACTGCACATGTATTTGATACACTCACACACTGAATTAATTCCCATAGACACATCCCCCAACTGCTGATACACTACTAAGTCCTTACACATTTGCTTCAATGATGCAATGCCTAGCACAGTATACTGACACCAGATTACCTATGCACACAGACACTTTCAGTCTGCACACACAGAAATCTAATTCACAGCCACACTCACTGACATCTAACACCATACATACTGTTTCACATTGACACATAGGATTTGAATACACTAAACACAAACTGAAACACACAGGTTATATTGAGATTGAAATAACCTGGGCACTGACACTAGTATACACCCACACACAGTTAACTACACCTCAAGTTAACACCTACACACAGGTATTATGATACTAAATTATACATAGTTACATTTACAAACAGGAGAACTGACACAAGCACTCTCACAGTTTAAAATGTTCAACTTACACAGGCAAGGCTTAAACTAGCTACTGATACCCACACACACACAAGAACTGGATACACACAACACCTACACTACCACACATATAGCTTGCACTGACACAGGGACACCTAGGTATCTAACTAATACACCTAGGTTCTAATACACATATACACACACACTTCACCAAAACACAACCTACACATAAACACACACTGACACAGTTCAATATTGAACACCTCATAGTGAACACAGCACAGCCATAACCCTATGCACAGAAAATTAACTCATTGAACACCCTACTGAGATACACATCACCCAAAACTCACAGCACACACACATGTACTGTTGATACATTATCTCTCAGGTACACAATTTTTGCACAGACCTGGCTGAACACAGAATACACAGTAATCAATTTGAACAATTCACTCTACACGAGCCCTAACACCCCTAATGTCTGATACACAGAGAAAAATTTAAACACACAGGTTCTACCTCCTCTAACTCACCCCAATACCCGACCACACACAGTACAGTTAATCAAACAACAGCACATCTACTCATATGCATATATCTTACATCAACATAGAAAAATTCGAATAGATCTAAAAGCTAAACACCCTACTAAACATATCATCAAGCACAAGGAGTGCAGAAAGATGAATCTACATAAGAACACATGAAAAACCCAAACAAAACCCTAAATCAATATCTAACCTATACGTAGGAGGGTGAAATCAGTCTCCCTACAAATCCTAGGGTTAGGGTTCCTGAAAAATTGGGGAAAACCCCATGCGGGTCACCAAACCTAATCCAAAACCCTAAATTCGAATTACACAGTATAGGGGTGGGTTCCTAATAACCATTAACATCTGAAAACAGGAATTTAATGAAGAAAATTAGGGTTTTCACCTGCAGAGATGGTTTCTTCAACGAGGTTCTACTTCTCCAAGGCTTCCTGACCCACGTTCCTTGCTTCTCTTTGCTTTGGAGGAGGAGAAAATGGAACCTAGGGTTTGATCTCGAAAATTGGGGTGGGGAATTGGTTTTTCTTGTGGAGGCTAGGGTTTCCTTTCTCTCTACGTGAAGAATAGCCTAGAAAGAGGCTTCCTTTTATATTAAACCTAGTTTTAGGGTTTCCATGCACAGCTTTAGGTTAAACCCTCCTGGCCCTCTCATGTAGAACCTAATAGACTCAGGTTCAGGCCTGCTAGAGTTTGAGGGTTCCATCCTAAATTTAAAATTCTAGGGTTTTGCTAGAATAGGGTTTACAAATTAGGGTTGACTCACTAGGGCCTGTCCTAATGAGTTCTAGGGTTTGACCTAAACTAAACATTACTAAATATAATATAATTAGTTTAAAAACTCAGCAATTAATTAAATTCATAATTATTTAAAATAGTTAAATTAAAGAAATGCCCTTATATGAAAAAGTGGTAGTGACAATAATTCACCAGTCAAGCATTTTTTTGATTCTGTGACAAGAATTTAATCCAAAATATATCATCTATAACCTATAATCCAGCAGCCAATGGCTTAGCAGAAGCCTTCAACAAGGCCTTAATCAAATTCCTTAAAAAGTTTCTCTCGTCCAACAAACGTGATTGGAACAAGAAACTCGGACAGTATTTATGGCTTATCGTACAACAGTTCAAACTCTAACTTGTTGTATACTATTCTCTTTGGTCTACGGATGTGAAGCAATTCTTCCATTTGAAATCCAGATACCTTCTCATAGAATAGCCATTGCTAATGAGCTAACAGTAGAGAATAATGATCGATTACGCCTACAAGAATTAGAAGCATTGTATGAAAAGTGCATGCATGCTCAATAATGTATTGAGCTATACCAAGCACGTATTTCTAGAGCTTTTAATCGAAAGGTCAAGGAAAGAATATTCCAGGTCGGTGAATTGGTCCTTGCAGTAAGGAGACCTATGATCATAACCCATAAGAGCAAAGGCAAATTCTAACCTAAATGGGAAGGTCCTTATGTGGTTGAGACAGTTGTAGAAGCATGGAAAAATCTATAGCCATGCGGCTTATATGTAGGCCGCATATTCATCCGGAAGATAGGCCGTATAGTCAGCCACCATGCATCCTGGACAGATAAAGAGAGCTGAGTCGCATACACACCCTCTGACATGGCTTCAAAAGGTCTGCCACAGTTCTAAGCACTTATTATCCTGACTGCCTCCAAAAGTATGAGAGAGACGGCGACACACAATCCGATAGAAAGGTCACGTCAAGCATTAAAGACTTTGTCAGAATGCACAGATCCACACGTCGAATACTATGTGGCCTCGCCAATATGAGGACATAGTGTCCATTCGACTATGGCCGAAACGAAAGCACGTATGCGACTACATGACCCATACGACCTCACTAATAATGCACCAGAGTGTCCACTCAACCAAGGCCCAAATGAGAGGACGTATGCGGCTACATGACCCATGCGGCCTCGTTAACATGCGGCCTAGTTGTTGTGCAGCCTCCTTCTCACAAGATCTTTCTATTATAACTGTAGAGAAATTCGTACAGTTGGTGCTGACTACGTGTCCAGCTGACCAAGTCATGCCTACAACGGGTTGATAACAATCCCGAGATCTCATAAACAGCATATCTCAACCAAGGCCATGTGGCAATCTGACCATGGCTTGCGACAACAGTTGCAACTATATTCTACTGAACGAGCCTCATACGACCACCAAATAGAGGCATATGCGGCACCTATAGCCCATCAGCACGATGGCTATAAATAGGATCAACTTGAACGTTCTAATGGTCGGCTTTTTCTGGTTCAGAGAGAGACCGGACCAAAAAATAAAGGCTGGCTGGCTATCTACAAATCAACACTCAGGGGAGAAAGAAGAGCTGCTGCATCGAATCGTCCATGTAGTCAAGAGAGTTGCTACACTCCTAACCCTCTATTATTACCCTAGAAAACAAATTTATACTTAGATTGTCTTCTAGTACTCTTCTTTGTACATTTTTTTTGTTTGTTAATCAAATCCAGTTCTTTTAGTTCTCATTTTGATTTAACTAGCAAACAACAGTATTCTCCAACGGAGCCTACAGGCTTGCTAAGCCTAATGAAGATTTGAAAATTATGCCTATCAATGGCAAATTTCTCAAGAAGTATTATGTCTAATCATGACACATTCTTCTGCATCTCCAGCAAATTAAAATAAGATATACAGCAAATATATCTTTAATCCCCAGCAACTCGCACACTACACGACCTCTCGAACTATTACCTATATTCATTTTTGACTAAGACATGGGTAATGGGTCCTCAAAGTTCCCCAGTAGGATAATACTTAAATCCAACGGAATACTCTCGTTGAGATCATCTAAAAGATTCTCTCCAACAAAAATATTATATTCTTAAAGTCTAGTTGTTTAAAGGATATCATATTCCTAATCCCCAATTGAGTTGGGAATAATCTTGTATTTTATTCACCAGTCAATAGGTGTAATATGATTCATGTCCATATTACCTCTGAATCATGTTCTATTTACTATCCCCTAAAGAGAAGACAGTAGTTCACCCTTGAACAACTCCCTCTTCTCTTTTCCAATGGAATAAACTAGTGATCTATCATGTCCATATCACCTCTGATAGTATTGCATCCCGTAAAATTTATTATTCAGAACATGGGATATTCTATCAAAAGTGCACGCACAATGGTAAAATAGTGCTGACTGTCCAAAGTACCAGCACACTCTTATAACCGCTCCTAAACTCTATATATACAGGATCAGTACATCCATTAGGGGGGATTTTCATGTCTTTAAAATTCAAGAATAGAAGGAGATATATGCTTCTCGTGTCGTTATTGCCAAAGCTTTCTTATTGTTCAACTCTCCAAGTTGTTCACAGCAGTCCCAACATTTCTTTGTCGTCGAGTGGTCCAAGGAGTAAAGTGATCGTCCATAGATCAGATCTCCACAGCTAAACTTCTCTAGAATCAACTGTACTTAGGTTCCTATTTAGGATCTTTTTGTACTTTTCTTTCTTTTCAATAGTTTGTAATACAAAAGTTTCGTATAAAAATTTCTATGCAAACAAGATGGCGACTCTGTTGGGGAGTATTTATGAGCTATACCAAGCAAACTCCTTAAAAAGATCATAATCAAAATCCTTAAAAAGTTTGTCTCGTCCAACAAATACGATTAAAATAAGAAACTCGGATAGTGTTTATGGGCTTATCGTACAATAGTTCAAACTACGACTATTTGTACACCATTCTCTTTGGTCTATGGATGTGAAGTAGTTCTTCTGCTTGAAATCCATATACCTTCTCTTAGAATATCCATTACTAATGAGCTAACAGTAAAGAATAATGATTGATTGTGCCTGCAAGAATTAGAATCATTGGATAAAAAGCACCTGCAGCTCAACAGTATATTGACCTATACCAAGCATGCATTTTCAGAGCTTTTAATCAAAAGGTCAAGGAAAGAATATTCCAGGTCGGTGAATTGGTCCTTTCAGTAAGGAGACCTATGATCATAACCCATAAAAGCAAAGGCAAATTCCAAGCTAAATGGAAAGGTCCTTATGTGGTGGAGTCAGTATTCTCCAACGGAGCCTACAGGATCGCTAAGCCTAATGGAGATTTGATAATGATGCCTATCAACGATAAATTTCTCAAGACGTATTATGTCTAAGCATGACATATTCCTCTCCATCTCCAGTAGATTAAAATAAGATGTATAGCAAATACATATTTAATCCCCAACAACTCGTAGCCTACATGACCTCTCAAACTATTACCTATATTCATTTTTGGATAAAACATAGGTAATGGGTCCTCAAAGTTTCCCAGTGGGACAAAACTCAGATCCAACGGAACACTCACGTTGAGATCATCTAAACGATTCTCTCTAACAAAAATATTCTATTCTTAAAGCCTAGTTAATTTAAGGATATCCTATTCCTGATCCCAGTTGGGTTAGAAATAATCTCGTATATTTATTCATCAGTCAATAGGTGTAATGTGATTCATGTCCATATTATCTCTGAATTATGTTCTATTTATTATCTCCTAAAGAGAAGACAATTATTCATCCTTGAACTACTCTCTCTTCACTTCCCCAGTGGAATAAACTAGTGAGCTATCACGTCCATATCACCTCTGATAGTATTGTATCCCATAAAATATATCATTTATACTCAACATGAGTGTGCCTTAAGTAAAAAATCTACCAAATTCTCCCATAGAGTTATTCTGCTATGTCCATTATACCTCTGAGCAAATATATACTCAATGGATCTCGATTTGAAAATATCACTAAGGTAAAACAAAATCTCTTTATTTATGGAAAATGAGGAAGAACAATATAAATACTTAAGGAGAGGATGAGTCAGAATCTCCTAAATTATTTACAAATATTGCAAGAGCGTGAAGGATACAGACGTCAGAATATGCAAATGTTTGACGGGTAGCCATTATTCTGGCCTGATCTTCTCATTCTTCCAAGACAGCAAACAAAATAAGGGGATCACTTATATTAATCTAAGGTTGGGTAGGTCCACCTAATGAAGGATTGATAAGATCCTGGAGAACATCTATTTTACCCGGTTGGACAGTAGATACCTCTTTCTTTTCTTTAGCAGAAGACGGCTTGATAGCAGAAGAAGAAACAATGGTCTGATCAAATTCCTCATATTTTCTCTTCGAAGTAGCCTCAGAAGTCATTTTACAAGTCTTCATGAGAATGGAACAAGAAACACCAGTATCTATAAGATAGGAAATAATGGATTGAATTCCTAAACATGACTCCTCAGTAAAATTAGACGACCGTTGGTTTTCCTAAGCGAAGAGCAGAATACAAAACATGAAACTGTTTTGTATGTTGGTCATAGGATTCCCATATGCACTCATTTATCTGAATGACAAAAAATGTTGCATAGTGTGCAGGACAAAAATTTTTACAGAAATGGTTACAAAAGTGCGAGCGACAAACCGCACAGTGCGTACAAAATCCAGTTTTCTCTAAATACATATTTATACACTTATCAGGGGGATGACAGGGGAAAGTCAACATATTCAGTCTTTTCTGATGCATGTCGACCAAAGTCTTCAGTCAGTAACACACATACAGCACAATAAAATCAAAGCTAAAATTTCATTGAAGCTTAATCATGATTACATATAATAGAGATCTATCACACCTAGATTTTCTTTCTAAAATCATGATTATACATATATAAATCTATTACACCCAGATTTTTATATGATGGAGATCTATCACAGAGCCATCCCTATCTCTGTATCCCGTCTGCTTCTTTATTTTTTTAAAGGAGCAAAAAAAAGGCTCCTAAGTGCAAACCACAGTACATGGAGAAGAAATCCATGATGTGGACGAGGATGCTACACAGAACTGGACCTGTTTAAATTATCATAGACCCATTTTTGTCTTGACTTGATAGAGGACATAGCGAGTCAAATGGAAGCTATTTCGCTACCGCCATCTAGCGCCATAGCTAGAAGTCTCGGTTGGGGATTCCAATCCCAACCATGTAATCAGTACAGGGGCCATATTAAGAGAGTAATTCTAGCAAGCTGGGTTTGAAGACAACGAACAATCTTCTGGGTAATCCGTTAGTTTAATATGAATGATGAAACATATGATATCCTTTCATGCTCCATCACACAAAGAGCTCAGCGGTAACGATCTCCAAACGAGCTTCTTATCCATCATTGAGAAGCGTCTCCCCTTGCGTCTTCTCGGCGGACAACAAAGCCGATAGGGTCATACTTCTACGGTCACCTTTATAGGTTCACACTTAACGGTGGCCATACTCAAGTCTCACAGCAAAAAAGGGATAAGTTTAGGATTGTTGGTAAAGTTTTGCTCCTATTTAAAGGAGAAAATGTGCCAAAGTTTGGCATACCTCTCGAAAATTATTCCTGAAATATGGCCTCCAGTTCATGAAAAGTCGCCTGCGTCTCCTCAAAACCGCACCAAAACTAAAAAGCAAGTCAAAGATACGTGCATGTCATCCACGTCAGCAAATCTGTTGGAATTCTGTCCAGAGTGTGCGCACAAATATCTCAACAACTTTTATGCTTCTAATTCAAAGTATTTTGAATTCAGTTGAACGAATTCAAAAAATTTTAAGGGGGTCTTGTGGAAGCATAAAAATTGTGCCTCAAATATATGGCACAATTTTCTACAAATAAACCCAACAGAGGAAAAATTGTGCACTTTCTCTCTATTTAGATGATGGCGCACTTCCTACTTATTTCAGAAGGAAGACGCGCACTTTCTTACTTTGGCTTATTTTCTTGAAACTTTAGAAGATGGCGCACTTTCTTATTGTGGCACTATCACGACCTGCACCCGGATAATCGTACACGAGTACGTGGTTACGCCCAGCCTACGCCACAGAATCGGCAGTAGAACGCTGTCTGGGTCATTTCTAACTATCTAATATCTTAATAATATAATATAGTATTTGTCAATCATCTCAACTCCAAACGGAGGAACAATATGCTCTCGCATAAGAATAATAAATCTCAATCACAAAACAAACTAAGGAAGAATAATGCACGAATGAAATAGTGAAGGAAGGAAAAGATACAATCCATAATCAGAAATAATAATACAAATTATGAATCTACCAAAATAATAGACTAATACAATCTAATACAAATATAATCTAGACCTCCTCAGGCTCTACAACTAAGTCCTCCTGGTCTATAGGAGTATCCTCTATAGGTACGTCGCCCTGCGGCCTATAGAATGTGGAACACTGCTCTAGAAGCCATTCATCTCGAAAAATATATCCAGTCAGGATTGGAGCAAAATACATACCTCTGAAAGAAGTTTTAATAACATAATCAAGCATATAAACAGATATAGAAATGAAATACAAGATCACTAAACATATGAATGATAAACAATAGATATACAGATAATGTACGAGAATATAGATCAACAATATAAATATCATAATATGATGAAATAATTACAATCTAAACTAACTAATGTGTCTCAGAATACAAGTTCATTATGTGATCGGGTTGGGTGAACATGATCAGGTAAGACGATTACAAGTGAGGTATGTAACCAGAATGTACACGATATAACAATGGCTTTAATCACATAATCAACTCCTACTCTCCCACCCCCAACTAATACCGATGGATCCAATCATGACACGCTACGAACACGAAATATAACCACTGAACATGAGCAATGGGTGTACACGAATATCATAACCACCGAACATGAGCTGTGGGTGTACACGAATAAGCACATTGAATACGAGCAGTGTGTGAACATGAAATATAATTAATACCCAATATACACGATGAGATACAATGTACACAAGTACCCGATGAATACGGTAGGGGATAATATCTCCTGACGGGATCCATATAGTACCAGTCCGTGAAATCACTGTGTCGGGATCAATGTATACAATTCTAAAACATGCATATATACAATATTATGAATTAAAAACTATCAGAGAAATATACTCTTCTGAAGTCCTGAGTAAGGAGTGTCTCTCGATGACCAAGCTGGTATCACACAACCTATATACGGTATGTTACATCAATACAAGGTTCTAAAATAAAAATAAGTTAAGTAGATGCAATTCTAAGTCATAAAGCCATTTCTAGGTCAAACCGATGAAATCTAGGGTTGTAAGAGTCTAAAACTAAGTTAATAAGTCGAAACACTATGAAACTATGCTATACAATCCAAGCTAAGATACTAAAAGCCATTCAAAAAGCCGTATCCTAAGATACGCAAGTTCATTTATACAAAAATAGTATTTTAGATATATATACAAGTCATTATACTTAATACTACATTAAAACAAGAAATATAGAATACCTTGGCCTTGCACCAATGCGTATCGCACCTATCTCGATACCCAAACTCAATACCTTGGGTATTGGCCCAATACCTTGGTAATACCTTGGTATCCCGAGATAACCCAAACACTAACATAAAAGCTAACACACATATATATATAATCCAACTAATACTAACTATATAACTAACAGTATAATGTATTTAACCACTACATAAATTTATAACTAACTACTATAACTCAAAATCTCAACAACCCATAGATACATATATACATAGCACATGTAGCTAGATTATATACTAAGTATCAATGTAAACAAGTATATATATATACTCACTACTACTTATACTAATTATAAAACTATCTATTACTATTAACTAATATAGAACAACTAAACTTTATCAATTACCCAGACTCAAGAGAAACCTCAATACCTTACTAAACCCACACTTACTGATACCCATCTATAACCAATAACTTATAACTCAAACCAAAAATAAAAACCAACTAATCACTAAACTGAAATTGAACAAAAGGCTAAATTTGATCCTACTATTACACTAAACCCAAAGACACTGGTACCTCAAAATTGCTACCCATGAAACTGCACAGTGAAAGAACTCAACTTCCTGCTGTTACCGAGCCTCTCACATTTGCACTATAGCTGCCAAAGACTGCTGAACTGATACATGGTGATATTAAACTGACTGAACAGTGATACCTTGTTATTCAGATACAGATACGGTTCACTGGAAGTGAACTGCTCTACTGAAAACTTCTCTAGCAGCTAGCTTATACTGCTCTCTTCCCACGTTGGACTGCATAGCATACTTGCAGTTTCCCTGATGCCCGAGTGCACAGCACCCTGAACTGCTCTCTGCCTCACTGTGTGTTATGGCTGCTGCTCTCTTCACTTAAAGACTCCCTGCTGCAGTGTTCTTTGACTTGGAGTGCAACCCCCCTCTAGCACATCCATGCCCTCACTCATACGACCACAAACACAACACTTAACACAACCCTTTATATATATCTATATATATATAATAACACACTTATATACCTATATGTATATACATTAAAGTATCATAATACTTATGTATATATATATATATATATATATATATATATATATATATATATATTCGCATATAGACATATTTATAGATCTATATATATTCTAATTTATACACACATATACATAAACTCAATTACACTAATATATGCCTATATATATCACCTAATTATCATCTACATATATAATTATATATGCACGTATAGCAAAAAGGGCAAAACAACAAACACGTGGAGTGCACCGCACCCGTATCACACTCTCTATGATACGCTTGTGATACAGCTCCAACACACAACCAAACGCATCCTGGAGGACACGAGCAAGTCTAATACGCTAATTATGAACAACATGCATAGTAATTAGAGTATTTATGTGTCTGTGTCACAATATGATATGCACAAGGCCCCGTGTCAGAGGAAAACCTCCAAAATCAATATGTTTCATCAAATTAACGAGATACGGCCTACACGTATCCAATTATGGACACAACACCAGTCATAAAAAAGAAATCAAAGGTTAATTAGATCTATTAGACCCAATAACAATCACTACATGTGCCAATCTCAAAATTCCCCAAAAATTGGCACCAAATTAGATATAACTTTCACCGTAGATCTCCAATGACCCTAAAACTAATTTCTATGGGTAGCCTATGCATGTGGGTTGGTTTCTCATGGGTAAATCTTAGATCTATAGTCTATTAGAAGGGGGGAACTAAAATATACCTATTGGGAGATGGATTTCCATTAAAAAGTCCACAATTGTCAAGTAGTTCCTCTCCTTGTAGATCTTGGCCTCCTCCTCCTTGCTCCTTGCTCCCTTGCTCCTTGCTTCCAACTTGTAGATCCTTGATGTAGAAGCCTCAATTGAATAATAGGGAAGGAATTGGTGAAGAATTGGTAGAGAATTGATGAGGGAATGGAAGAAATTAGAAGATAAAAAATTATAGATCTAGAATTTGGGGATTGTAAACCCCCTCGACCAGAAATTAGGGTTAATTAACTTAAATAGCCTAATTAGAATTAACTTGATATAATTAAGATTTATTATATAGTATTATAATACCTGTGCAATGATTATTATTTTAGGATACTACCCTAGCTGTTGCCCTAAAACAATTTCCACGTACCTGGCCTAGACATAATAACCTATCATATTAAACCTAGAACAAACCCCGGATACTGATTTTCGTGCCTGATTTTAGTTGTACAAAAGTTGTTAAAAACGTCCGTACGCAATTTAAATAAATTGCGTAATTACGTTCGTTGTCCGTTCCAATTAAAATTGAGACCCCATCTCGATCCGAATTGACCAACCCAGATCATGATATTATTGTACACTGAGCCTACCACACTAATGACCCTTGTCCAACACAATTTAGACCCCCGATTCTCATTAAATTAAATTAGAGACACCCGGTGCATTAATTATGAATTAATTAATGTGGTGACCTAACCTCAATTAAATTAGACCCAACTCCAAACCAAACCCACACCCACATCCACAAGCCTCATACAAAACACCATACACCATCTTAGCCCAATGAAGAACACCAAACATGGTGTTTGTTTACATCAAATCCCCAATTTCAAAAATTGTGCAAATACCAAATTGTTCAGGGGCATTTTTATAAAATTGCAATGAGGTGTCCCCCCTCATTGGCCCAAACCTCATAGAGAAAAGAATGTCATTTCCTAAACCGTATCCATTTGTTTTCCCCCCATTCCTAGTGTACTTGCACCCCTTTATGAAGGGCACATCATGGCCCTTCATTCAAAATGCTACATTTCTAGCCCTCCCCTCATCATGATGGACATCCCCAACTCCCCAAAAACTATGTCCAGTCGGCCCTAATCCCTAGGCAGCCCCCCCACTCTCTCACCTACTTATACACCTAGTTACATCACATATTTGCACAGAACCCAAGGAAACTCTACTCAAACCCTATTTTTAGTTTAAACCCTTCACTACACAGCCTACCCCTATCCGACCACCCGCCGCCTCCTCCCGGCCAGCCACCACGTCCGGCGACCCCCACACCGACCCAGACCCCTTCGCCGACCTCCCCCCTACCTACCACCACCATCCCCGACCACGGCTTCGCCCACGGTCGCCTCCCTCCCCGTCGTCCTCAACCTGAGCCACTCCTCCCCGCACTCACAGCCGACCACCCGACCAGCTGTAGCTCCGCCACCTTAGCTCCGCCGACCGTCCAACTCAGCCGAGTTCCTCCCCAGACGACCACCGTCCTCCCCGTCAACTCCCAGCCACGACCAACGCCGGAGTAGACCGCCATCGATCCCGCAGCGTCGACGTCTTCCAGACCGTGCTATAGCAGCCGACGCCTCCCGAGCTTCATCGGAGCTCCGTCCGGCCACCCCCGCTGTCAACGGCCTGCCACCGGGACCCCCTCGATCCGAGCGTCAATCTGGTATATTATTTTATGTATTATTATCATTATTTTTATATGTATTTCTATGTGCAAATATTCTATACACTCGTATTAGTTTAGTTTAAGTATTTTTATACGTATTCAGTATATTAAATAGTATATTATGTATTTGTCAGTATTTATATATAAATACTCCTGTATAAATACTGTGTATATATATATACATATTGTCTTTAGTATTATATATACTAGGAATATATAAATGTATTTTGTATACGTATATTAATAAAATACCTATTAAGCATATATGTATGTATTTATATATGTATTTCAGTATTTCTTTATATTTATATATAATAATGTATATACTATATTACTGCATATAATGTATATTTATATATAATATAAATATATAAGTTCGTATATGTATATTTGTGTATATACTTAGTGTATATAAATGCTTATTTATTTTTATACCTAATAGGTATATGTACTTATATATATATATATATATATATATATATATATATATATATATATATATATATATATATATATATATATATATATATATATATAAATGTATATATATATTTTAAATACGTTTTATGTATTATTATATTTCATAATAATTATATATAAGTATGGATAGTGTATATTTATGTACATTTGAAATATTGTATAGTTAATATACATGGTATATATATAGTCTGTATTATTCTATATTATATGCTATTTATTGGTATAATTATTTTAGTTTGCAAATATAAGTATATATGTGTATTTGTGTAAATAAATATATATGTATACACCTTATGTACTTAGTATATTAGTGTAATATATATATATATGTATATGTATACATATATATTAATTATGTATTTAATATATTTATAAAAGGTATATTAGTATGTATATGAAATTATATATATACAAATATGTGTGTATATTTACTTATGTACAAACTATTATCTAAATATATGTTTATGTGTAAATATATGAATTTATGATTATTACCAATTATGTACATATATTTAATATGTGTATTATTGGAGTATTACTAAATAATACGTATTACTAAATAATACATAAGTACTATTTCCTTGTACTATTAAACCTACATATTATTTGAATATATTTATTTATGTTTAAGTGTATTTAAATATATATATATATTTGATATAGCTATATATATATATATATATATATATATATATATATATATATATATATATATATATATATATATATATATATATATATATATATATATATATACAGTCCAGACCCTGTGTCAGCTGTAGATACAAGCAGTGTGTCTTAGTCGTGCTATTGTAGCGACTAATATTGTCATTACTATATCATATATAGGACTGCTGGACAGTACCGCCGAGGCATCAGGAGCAGGACTTTGGATTTTGTAGCTACCCGGGACAGGCAAGTATACCTTGCTGATTTACTGCTTAAAATTAAATGATAAATGTTGCAAATATGTATAAAACTGTGCGCATCCGAGATTGACTCGGGTGCAGTCGACAATGCGTCGATGAGTAGTGTACTAGACCTAGTTGCTAGCTTACTCACCTTCGACGGTGAGGATATTCTGATATCCTCCTAGACCGTGACACTTACACGTATTACGATGGTACATTCATATTGGAATACGGGTCTATGTACCCGATTTGCTATCGGTACGTATGACATGCATCACGGACTAGCCTGTATTCTAGAGTAGTATAGTTAGATGAGACTTGGAATATAGATACGGTACACTCACGTCGTGTATTCGACTTGCGTATCTACATTGGGCGGGAAGGACAACTGATAAACGTATGGGATACACCCATCGGACTCCGTGGTATCCAGAGGAGCCACAGACCCGATGACCTTCTTTATTCAGACACCGCGCTCTTCGGAGTGTTACAAACGTATATACATTGCAGATACCACGTCCCTTAGAGTGTTGGACGTTATATATATACAGATACCTCATTCTTCGGAATGATGGACGATGTAGATACCACACTCTAAAGGACGTTGGACGTTATGTCTACACCAACCTATACGTTCCGAGGTTGTCCTTACATTGTATTCACTTAGATGGTTAGCACACCCTCTTTACTTTTATTCAGTACTATATCTGGCATGCATTTTGTATCTTGTTATGTCCCTCTGAGGACCTGGTTATCTTCCAGATCTGGACGAGGCCTATTATCCCACAGTGTACGGGCCAGGTGTGGAGACGAGGTTTGCTCTTGACGAGGAGCTAGAGGTCCTTCCATCGGAGTACCCCTGATCATATTGGTAGGCCTTCCGCCTATGACTGGAGCTCTTTACCTAGTTAGCAGTTGTTTCAGTCACTCTTATTATCAGTACTCTTATTTCAGACTATCAGTACTTTATCTCCAACATTTGTAGTGGGTTTGTTCCTACCGTACATATTTCAGTTGTACTATGTCATTCGACTATGTTCTTATATTCCAGTCTTTCATTTCAGTATTTTACTTGTTGTCTGTGGATGAGATTAGACACTGCCTGTTGTTGATATTAGACTTGTTAGATTTAGGACAGCGTAGCATACTTTGCCAGGATCCATTAAATTAGGATATCCTCGGAGACGTGTCAGCTGGCCAATGCCACGTGGCCTGGTTCCATATATTTTAGGACTGGGGCATGACATGGTTTTAGTGGTGGCCCATGCAGGTCCTGTAATATCAAATATTTATCGCTTGTGGTATGGTAACGTGCCCAGCGAGCCTGCAATAGGATAGAAATTACTAGGTCTCATCCACTTGATTACGCCTTTGAACCTCTTCCATACACTAAAATATCTGCATCTTGTTTGATTGTTTCCGTACTCTTTCTAATGAAGCTCTATCTCTTACAGCGAGATGAACCTTCACAGTAGACGTGAGATACTTGGTGCCATAGTGCCACCTGCAGCACCGAGTGAGGATACGACTCAGGGACCACCCAGAGAGCTGCCACAACCAGAGGCATAGGTGATCCCTCAGGCCCCGATGATGCACTGGCATCAGGTCTCTTCCGACGAAGGGACGCAGCAGCCAGAGGGCCAGACATCGCAGACGATCCCGAGGCAGTACTTCGAGGGATAGACCTCGAGGGCGACATCGATGTCGCAGTACGAGAGGCTGGCACCAGAGGAGACACCAAGGAGACAGCCCGAGGTACCGCTTCCACCACCTCCACCGTTTCTACCTTAAATGCCACCAGTGGAGGGACAGCCCCAGATGATGCAGTTCTTCCAGATGATGATGCAGGCCCAGTGGCAACAGACGGAGACCCTAAGACAGGGCCTGATGGCAGTACTGGAGAGGGCACCTGCCCAAGCAGTAGCACTAGCACCTGTACCTGTCCAGCAAGCAGGCACTGTACGAGGCTTCAGACAGATGGGCCCGAGAACCTTCTCGAAAAAGGAGACGGCAGAGGAGATCTCAGACTGGGTCTCCAACACTGAGATACTGTTAGAGGGTTCACAGTTACACCCCGACCTCTGGATGACTGCGGTGAGGGCTCAACTCACAGGCAATGCCCATAACTGGTGGGACTCTATGGAGCGCAGCATCGGCAGATAACAGACTTGGGAGGAGTTTCTAGAACACTTCAATTCGAAGAATTTCCCCGCAACGGTAAGGAACGCCCTGTATTCTCAGTTCCTGCACCTGGAGCAAGGGAACCTGACTGTGGACGCCTACGACGGAGAGTTCTGCAGACTTAGCCGATTCGGTGCAGCCCTGATCCCCAACGACCTGGAGAAGGCCAGTAGACTGTTTGTGGTATTAAACGAAAGAATGAAGATGTATTCAATATGGGGTTTACACAGAACCTGCCTTCTTTGGCTTACAAACAAACTTGTACAATTTGATCCTATACGAGGATATAGGAGTACAATTTGTTTAATCTGGATAAATATTGCTATAGGTGTCTGATCTGCAATCGATCACTTTAGCCCTTGGACCACACGATGTTGAAGAAGTGCCGTAGAAGACAGGAAGCAGCTTCGAAGGTTGCAGAAGAGGGTGGATGCACGATGCCAAAGTCATCGATCCCTACTCTTTACCTGAGCTCCGGGTGCTCTCTCTCTCTCTCTCTCTCTCTCTCTCTCTCTCTCTCTCTCTCTCTCTCGGGTTCGATCTTCCAATTTTTGTCGACCTGGTTCGATCTTCAAGTTTCAAGTTTTTCGACCCCGTTCCTCATTGATAGAGGTCTCTATTTATAGAGTTTTAGTGACCGTGACCACTCCGTCGGTGTAACAACCGAGGAGTGGAAAGTACAGCACCCTTTTACACAACGGTTAAAGTAACCAATGCCTGCGTATAGATAATCTTTTGAATGAGCGTGTGACGCGGGTCCAACTAAGGGACACAACGCGTACAATTGCTATGAATATCACGGCGTAAAAGTTACGTAGGTAGGTATCCATTGTGTAGAAGAGGTTGGCATAGAAGCCAAATGTCTTTCACCATGGCATAGAAGCCAAATAGTTATCAAACCGGCATAGAAGCCAAACAGGCGTAGAAGCCGAACAGGTGTAGAAGCCGAGTGGTCGTAGGGGCCGAACAGGCATAGAAGCCGAGTGGTCGTAGAGGCCGAACAGGCATAGAAGCCGAAGGGGCACAGAGGCCGAGCAGGCGTAGAAGCCGAAGGTGCACAGAGGCCGAGCAGGCGTAGAAGCCGAAGGGGCACAAAGGCCGAGCAAGCGTGGAAGCCGAAGGGATACAGAGGCCGAGCAGGCGTATAAGCCAAATGAGCACAAATGCTGGATGGGCGTAGAAGCCGCTGCGTACCGTGCCACAGTGCTGATGTGGATGTCTTAGTCGAAATTACGGCTTTTGAAGATATAATCAAATCTCTTGCATTAAATGCCGAGATTTGCCACCATCCTATGCATTAAATATGGAGGCGTGTTCTTTGACGGTCTGCAACCCTTTCTGCCCATCAGTCGCAGAGACATGCCTCGAGAAACTGTCACCGCTTTGTGCATTAGGTGAAGAGATAAGCCTCGAACCCTGTACGGAGTGCAGCTTTTGGCGTAGCAGGCGGTTTGTCTACTGCAGAACGTAAACAGCTCACGTTTTGCCTATGTAAAATAGGGCAGCGTATCCGTTTGTGCTTGAAGAAGCAGTTTATGCGAAGGGGATGGCGGTATTTGACAGCTTGGGTGGCAGTGCAGTGCCATCATTATAGCCGTCGCTTGGGTAGTCGAGCCGTATCCCTTTGCCAGAAGTCCAGACGTCAGGTTCATTTGTAGGCTCTGACAGGTTCATTGTAGGATCTGACAGATTCACTTTGGGGAATATGAAGCGTCTCTTGTACACCTCAACGCTGCGTATAAAAGGGGAGGAGTTTTACGCCCTGGAGGCGATGAAGCACCCTGTTTTACGCTGAAGCAGCTTGGACGTACTGCCTTACGCGGATGGTCCTTTGAGCTTTTATGTTTCACGCTCTGTTCTAGCGAAAAGGGCTCTGTTGCACGCTTGATGGCTCTTAAGGCCTCTGCCTATGCTGCTCTGCACCGATATGCCGCGTATAGTCATCCGGCGTATTTTTCATGCTTCTACAAGACCCCCTTCAAAGCTTTCAAATTCCTCGGAAGTTGGAACGCTTTGAATGAAGCATGAACCGCACCTCGTGGCTCAAAACGTTTCTGAATGGAGCATTGAAACAGTCGATGCCGACTCTATGGCAGATTTGTTGGGGACCGGTGTGACCCCTTTCGCCTATAAAAAGGCTGGGGGAGTTAGCCTGTTCTCCCCACATTTTCATCACCATGCAAAGATGATCGCCGGAGTTCGTCGGGTCGACCTGAGGAAGAAGGAGATCATGTTCTTCCACCATGTAGGAAGCCGAATAAGACGGCATCTTCGAACAAGTGTCCACTGCAACGATGGATCATGGAAGGATATCTTAGCCTCCCTTGCTCGGGATAATCAGCAACTTTATATGGCATTGCCCCAGGAGAGAGGAAGGGTCATCTTTGACCACACAGCTTGCATGTGCTGTCTTCTCCCGTTGCTTCCGGTGACGAGAGTCAGACAGACTCGCTTTGTCCCGGCTTGAGCGGCGCACGAAGCATGGGATCTGCAAAATCTATGCAGGCCCAGCTCTGTAACCTCCCGCCGTTGATCATTGCCATGTCAGTCGGTTTACGGCAACCGACTGACTGCTGGAGAAGATGGATGAAGAATTGAAGCCCAGCGAGAACCTGTCAGAACAGCTTCTGGGCGATCTTCAGACGATGATGGGGGACTCCTTTTGTCGACGGAGTTTCCCTCATATGCAATCATGAAAAATAGAGAAAAACCCTTATAGATTGGATTTCCCTCATATGTAATCATGATTTTGATTTTAATAAAATCGTCTTGCTTCTTCATATGATCATCTTGCCATATGTTGCTGTGAAGTCTGAATATGTGTAGCTTCGACACGTCTGATTCTGTACGTTGACTCTGTAGAAAGAGTGGTAGGTCCTGTCCTTTACGCATAGCGAATAGTCCATAGAATGCTTTGTTGAGCATTTTGAATATTTTTTAGTCTGTCCTGTTGTTAGGACTGAGGAACCGCGTAGAGCTCTGAACTTCTGATGAACAGAATTTTTGTTCAGACTTCGTCTTCAAGAATGACTTCTCGAAAAATCCCTTAGAACAGGATTGAGAAATGGCTGTCTAACTGAGTTGCCATCTTTTGATAGACGAGATATTCAGACTGGAGTCTGGATGAACCTCCAATTTACCCGAGAAGAGTAATTTCTCAATGTTTGAACTCTTGTATGCTTCGGGTACTTGGGATATGTTGAGGTCAAGAAGGAGTATCTTCTGTGTGAACTCCTGTAATCGATCATCTTGGGTTCGGATATGCGGAAAGTCAGATATCCGTAGCGTAGATGAGCTGAAAATCTTAAGTTCGTAGGCCTGTTGAGCGTAGAAAGCCACCGAGCGTGAGATCATCGATTTAGAGCTGCTGAGCGTGAAGTCGTAGGTTTGTAGCCTCTCGAGCGTAAAAGCTACCGAGTACAAAGGCATCCGGGCATAAAACCATAGACTGATAGCTTGCGAGCATAGAACCGTAGATCTGTTGCTGTCGGGCGTAGAAAGCTCCTTAGCGTAGAACTGTAGATTTGTAGCCTGTGAATAAAAGAAATCTTCCGAGCGTAGAGGTTGCGGATCTGTTGCCTCATCGATTTGGTACCTGCTGAGCGTAAAAAGTCGTAGGTTTGTAGCCTCTCGAGCATAAAAGCTACCGAGCACAAAGGCATCCGGGCGTAAAAACTATAGACTTGTATCTTGCGAGCGTAAAACCGTAGATTTGTTGCTGTCGAGCGTAGAAAGCTCCTTAGCATAGGAACCGCTGACCTGCTTTTGCACGAAAAACTCTTCGAATTTGCTGACTGTCCGTCTTTCAAGAGTAGCGGGCTGACGTAGTACCCAATCATAACCAAATATTTAATTTATGAGATTCGGTTGGGGTTTCGAGAAGCCGCCTGAAGATTCGAGGAGTCGACCCAAACTCTATATATATCCCAAGCTTCTGGAGAGAGAAACTTTTTATCCGTCTTCTGCGAGAGAGAGCATTGATTGTTTAAGTTTTTTTTTCTTCGTACTTTCTCCGAGCACTCCAGGTTTCCAGTAATGGCACCGAAGCAAACCCTCTCCACCAAGGGAAAGAGCATAGGCTCTTCTTCTCATGCTTCTGCCCCGGCGAGAGAGTCTTCGGTCGGGCGATGCAAACTTCCTTCTGAGCGAAGGATCCTGCCGACGAGTAGCACACCCGGTCTTAGAGGTATAGCCATCGGAAATGACAAAGAACGACGAAAAATCCTTCGCACACGTTGAACATGACCGCGCTAGGTCATCTTCTGTGCTGATAGCCTCTTTGAGGAAGATGACGCACGGAGACATTTTCATCTTTTAACACCCATATTTCTAATGTGTCAGCGTAAAAACTCTATGTCTTCGTAGTTATGAGCGTAAAAGCTCTGGCTGTCGAAGACTTGGTGTATACTGTAAAATTTTAGTTTTACGCTTTGGATGGGACCTCCGGTGTAATAACTAGAATTTTAGCAGTCTGGCGTAAAGCACGGACCGTATACCGCCAATTATGCTTTCGGGATATAACTCCTGGCGTAGGATGACCAAATTTTATACAGTCTTGGCTTAAAGCACCGACTGTCGCTTCTTGGTCTTTATGTTGCAAGGTTCGTAATGACGTATTTTCCTTACGTTTTTGCAGTCGACTTGCATGAGTCTCCACTGGCCGAGGTAATGGGATCCACTGCTGGGATGCTGCACTCGAACTACTTGGAGGATATGTCGCACGTGACATTTCCTATCTTCGGACCCCAGTATTCCGAAGGGAGGGGGATCTTGATATCGGCTCAAGGCGAGCGAATGCTGCTGAGCATGATCAACGGGGAGCCCCTAACGTACGTAGATGGGGAGCAGTACATCAAGCTGGCCTTCCTCTTTGGGGATATGATAGACAAGCAGTCCCAGACGAAGCCCAAGAGAGAACCCTGGGTTTTCCCTGCCGAGAGCGTGGTCTTGTATCTGCCCACGATGCCGAGAGATTATCTGATCTTGGCTTTCTTCCATGCCACACATCGCAGGAGGATGTCGTGGACGCTGACTCCTGATCTTCACGAGAAGCCGAGAAAGATTTTTTATCTGAAAGGAGCCGACCGGGGGTCGTTCGTCAGTCGCCCCACTGGCATCGTGACGTTGTTCAGGGGACTGTGCCCGGGCAGCGTCCCAAGTGAAGACAGTTCAGTGATCCAGCCGGTACAATTGCCGACTTTCTGTAATGACTTCATGGTGCGAGGGGGGGTATACCCCAAGGAGAATCCTCGGTGCAATGGGTGGATCACCCCAACAAATCTTCGATGGTCCTGCCTAGTCGACTGGGCTTTGAAGCATTTTCGGAGAGAGATGGAAATTATCGGACTATATGCCGCCGTGAGCGTGACGAGTGTTGGGTTGCCTCCCAACCCTAACCTCTTTCTGGCGCTGATGGAGCGATATATTTTGCTCACCGGGACCTTCGCCACTCCACTAGGGGAGTTGGGGTTGGCCCTCCACGAAATGGCAGCGATCTCGAGACTGCCGATGGAGGATACCCCGTATGAAGAGTATGTTCCTACCAACCGGGAGTTGGAGGACTCAGATCCTCGGGTTGTGGAGGTGTATCAGGAGCTGATGTGTCACTACCTCGCGTGTACTGCCTTTTATAATGAGCCTTATGACTTGCCTCACACCACTAAGTGGATGTCCTATCTCTTCTTCCACCGGGCCAGGGCCGTCAAGTCGGTGAAGGTTTCGGGGGATAAGTATGAGCCCATGAACTGTTTGGCCGTGCTCAGTGCCGAGGTCGTTGAGGACCTTATAGAGGAGGCCAACGCTCCAGATCAGTTTCTCAGTGACGGGGTAGGAAAGTACCATGAAGGCACTAAGGCCTATAGTTACTTGAGGCGCTGACGCAGGCCTTTGTCTGAGGAAGCCAAGCTGGCCGGCTTTCTCTCCCTATGGCTGCGTCGAGTAGTGGTTCCTGGCACCGCATTCGCGGACCGTATTCATCGGAACATCCTGTGGCCCGTCGTCCATCTGGTGTTCGGGGCAAGGCAAGGCTTGCTTCCTGCCATGGTGTACCGTATACAGGCTGGACTGCGAGCCATGACTGACGGGTTGCTCGTCGATGAAGCTCGGCGTGAGAGTTTTCCCCGGGTGGAGTTACCATACCTGTACTTGATGGGATGGTTAATTCTTCACAACCCCCGGGTGATGTCTCCCGGTCCTGGTAGCAGCGCGGGGGGGTAGTTTTTTGCTGAACTACAAGGGCTCCCTCTGGAACGTGACCACAGTCGTGGACTGTCGGCTGGCGCTGAGCCTTGGTCATTGTTGGAAGCTCCTCTGCACCGTCCCTTCTGTACATCGTAATCAGTCGGGGATTAGGCTCGAGGATTTAGGCGAAGAAAAGACCAATCTTTCTCCGGAAGCCTTTAATTGGCTGGTCTGCATCAGACCCTCCTATTTGCTGTACAGAAGAGAGGATCATTGCTTCTTCGAGCCTTACTTGCCCAGTCGGTTCGCGAGGCAGTTTAGGTAAGATCAGCTGCACATGGGCAATGCTATCACCAGCTTCAGGTCCCGGGGCGGACTCATTGATGGAGCCAGGGGGTGGCGGTACTTTATCATGGGCTGCACGGGAGCAATCTTCATTGTGCCGGTCGCCACCCTCTCCACGGAGCTGCGCATCCTCCATTCGTATGCTCAGTTCTATGTGACGATCAATACCCTCCATCGCGACTTTGACATGCTTGGAAGCTTCAGGGTGCCTTCCTCCAAGCCTGGGGGAAGAATCGAAGTCCCCTCTGTTTCATCTGACGAGGGCGAGGAGTCCGCCATTCTGGATGAGCCTCTGGTGTCGGTGCCGAGGTGTAAAGTGCCTCCGCCTGCGGGGGCTTTGGCGATCTCAGGGAAGCGAAGGGCTTCTGTCTCGAAGCAGACTTCCCCTTGCAAGAGGAAGAAGAAGACGGCTGATCGCCCTCTCCGGATTCCTGGCATTGAGGCTCCTAGAGAGGAACCTGCTGCCTCTCCTGTTGGGGATGTCCCTTTGATTGGAGGTTCCCCGTCTCTCGGAGAGGGACCCTCAGTTTCAGCTGGCGGTGTCGGAGAACTCCTGCTTGAGGCTGTCGTTGCTGCCACTGCCTCCGGTAGTGGAATGAAATCACCCGCGTGGCCGAGGCAAATGGGACAATCTTCCTCTAGACCAGCAGCGGAGGAAACTCCTGCTGCGTCCGTGAGCATGACCAGCGAGGTTCCAGCTGACAAACCTCGAACACGTCTCGACGGAGGCTTGGTGGAGCTCCTGGCGATGTCGTTTGGCCCACCTCCTTCTCAAGGTATGACAGTTCGTATTGCGTCATTAAGGCGTGACATAGCTACATCGGCTGCAGACGCGGCATATATACCGTTGGCTACGGGTAAAGGTCATCTTTATGTCTCCTCTTAGAAAGATTACTATCATATTGATGTCAACTTTCTTGTCCTCTTTTCAGGGGATGGTGCCCACGGGGAGTATAGCGTTGAAACGCCTTTTGGCTCTGCTCGGGCTCCTGACGATGATACGGAGGTGTTCCACTTCGAGGAGGAAATGGTTTCGGGGGCCAGCTCGCCCGGAGTGGTTTCGTCATCTCAAGAGGAGGACGAACCCATCATCGTGACCTCGCCTCTTGTGAGTATGGTGATGACTTCGACCGTCGTTGCCGCACCTTCTTCGGTCGCACCACCTGTCGAGGCGGCAGCCGTGGCCACCTCGTCTGCAATCGTCCTTGGAAGGAAACTCGCCAATATCGTGGCCACTCCTGGCGTTCAACCAGATCTGGTTGTGCTGACCGAGCTGTATATCGGCACCTTCTACGCCAATTTGAACACGCTGATAACAATGGTGTTGGCGAAGAATCTGGATTTTGAGAGCCTGAAGAAGGCTTCCCAGTTTTTAATTTGGGCCGTCAGAGAGTTCGGCGATTCAGGGGTAGCTGACACCCTGTAGGCGATGGTTAATGGGTTTGAGCAACCCATTAACGAATACTTGCAGCTGACTCGGGGCAGTTTTGAAGCCGAAGTCCAGGCTAGATACGACTCCATGACTGCGCGACTTACCAAACAGCTGGAGAGCTTAGATAATTCCATCAAAGCCCGTAAGCTGGAGACGGATAAAAGAAAGGTCGTCGTGGAGGAGGCTCTTGCTCTCGAGACGAAGTGCCAATCCGAGCACGAAGGGAACGCAGCGAGGGTCCGCAAGTTGAAGGAGAAACTCGCCCGGGCAGAGGAGTGGGCTTCTCAGTCGCTGGCAGGTCTAGGCGTAGTGTCTGGTCAACTGAGCACCGCGCGATGGGACCTGGAGCGTGCAGAAGCTGCTCGAGCTGGCTCTCTTCGGGCAAGGGCCGAACTGTCCTTTACGAACAATCCTGAGGCACGGCTGGAACGGGCCCGCGCTGATGCCTTAGTTTCCAGGGGCGAGAAGGTAGCTGCACTGGCGAAGCTGATTCGTGATCTGACTGTTCTACCGCAATGATGTACCCTTTCTTGCTTTTAGCTTCCCTAATGTAATTCTGCTCTTTTTGGAAATAAAGCGAATCTTTTCTGACTTTGTGGACCCATCATTTCGGAATGTAAATGACAGGTTTAGGTGAGAGTGATATCAGAGGTAGTATGGACGTGATAAACTCTCGATAAACTTCTAGCAGGACATACCTATTCAGAGGTCATACGGACATGATAGAATATGACCTAACTAGCTTCGTTGTGGAAGTAGTTTTGTCAGAATTGGGATTCTAGCTATATTCTACCCTGGGGTAGAGGAGGTTAAGCATAGTACCTCTTCAGGAATTTACCGTTGATAGGAGCCATTAATAGGTCTTCATTAGGCTGGGCTAACCTGTAAGCGCCATTCGAGAACGTTGTCTCGATCACATAAGGGCCTTCCCACTTGGGCTAAAATTTCCCTTTACTCTTGTGAGTGAGAATCATCGGCCTTCTTACGGCTAAGACTAGTTCGCCGACCTTGAACACTCTTTCCTTTACTTTATGATTGAAAGCTCTGAAAATGCGTGCTTGGTAGAGCGCGATGCGCTGTTGAGCTTGGAGGCGTTTCTCGTCTAATCCTTCGAGCTCATGAAGCCTTAACAGGTCATTCTTTTCTAGGGTCAGCTCATTAGTCACGGCTATCCTGAGCGACGGGATCTGGATTTCGATGGGAAGAACTGCTTCGCTCCCGTAGACCAGTGAAAAGGGGGTACAACCTGTCGGTGTCCGTACCGTTGTGCGGTATGCCCAAAGACATTCGCCCAGCTTCTCGTTCCAGTCTCTTTTATTCGAAGAGACGAACTTCTTCAGGAGTTTGATAATGGTTTTGTTGAAAGCTTCCGCCAAACCATTAGCAGCTGGATAATATGCCGTAGAGGCAATATTATGTATTCAATTTTTATCGCAAAATTGATGAAACTCTTGGCTGATGAACTGAGGCCCATTGTCATGGATTATCCTTCGGGGAATCCCGAAGCGATAAATAACGTGATGCTTGATGAAGCTGATTACGTCAGACGCCTTTACCTCAGCCAGAGGGATCACCTCTGCCTATTTGGAGAAGTAATCCGTGATGGCCAGTATGAACCGGTGGCCTCTGAAAGAAGACGGGTGAATAGGACCTATGATATCCATACCCCATGCTTCGAAGGGCCAGGATACAACCGTAGGATGTAGATATTCAGACGGTTGATGTATGAAGTCTGCATGAACCTGACAGGCTCTGCATTGTCTTGCATAGTTGATCGCGTCTGTGATCATAGTGGGCCAGTAATAGCCCATTCTCCTGATACGATCCTGTAGCTTAGGACCGGGCTGATGCGCTCCGCATACGAGGTCGTGAGCTTCCCGGATAATCTGCTGTACTTCGTCGCCTGAGAGACATCTTAATAGCAGTCCGTCGTAAGTCCGACAATATAGGCATTGTGAAGATGCATCGAAGTAGAAGTGTAATGATCGTCTTTTGACGGATACTGCTTCTTTGGGGTCCTGCGGCAAGATTCGTATGCGACAAAATCTATAAAAGGACTTCTCCAGTCTCTTCTAGGGGGATCCATGTTCACAGCGTAGCTGCGTTCTATGTGAAAGTTGTTCTTCACGCAGAATAAATCTCTGTTAAGAAGGATTACCGAATCCTGCCTTTTTATAGGAGTGGCTAAATCCGCAGCTAGACTGGCTAGGGCATCAGCTTCCAGATTCTGAGATCGAGGTACATGCTCTAGGAAGAACCCTTTGAATGTCATGGCTATCTCGACCGTTGCTTGGTGATAGGGGATGAGGTCTGGATTCCGGACTTCATATATTCTCCTGACTTGATTGACGATAAGCAGAGAATCACCGAAAGCTTCCAAGGACTCGACCCCCAGCTTTTTAGCGACTTGGAGTCCAATTAACAGGGCGTTATATTCTGCCACATTGTTGGAGCATGGTTCGTTAAGAGAATATGCCCGGTAGATGACGAGTTTATCAGGAGTGACTAGGACGATTCCTACCCCTGAAATCACGTTTCCTTGGGGACCAGTCCTGGAGGCGCCGTCGAAGAACAGTTGCCATGCGTCACCTTCCATTGCGGAATTATATTCTACAACTTCGTCGGAAATGTCTTCGTATAATTTGGAGACCTCCGGGATCGGATGAGCAGCTAGAAAGTCGGCCAGCGCTTGGCCTTTGATGGACTTCTGCGGTACGTATACCATGTCATATGGTGTTAACAGCATCGGCCAAGTTGCGAGTCGGGAATTAAGAACACTCGGCTTGCTCATCAGTACTCGAAGAGGGTTGATCCTGGAGATGATGTGGATAGTCTGGCCGGTGACGTAGTGCCGCATCTTTTGGATAGCGAACATCAGAGCCAAGCATTCTTTCTCCACTGGGTTGTACCGGTGTTCGGCTCCGACCATCATCCTGCTGAGGTAGTAGATAGCCTGTTCATGCCCCACATCGTTCTTCTGCGCGAGAAGAGCTCCTAGCGAATGATCCATTGCTCGAACGTACAGCAAGAATGGTCTTCCCATGATGGGAGGCACCAGAACTGGCGGACTGGTGAGGTAGAGTTTGATATCCCCGAATGCTTGCTGACAGGTTTCATCCTATATGAAGGATACACCTTTCTTCATGAGATACGAAAAAGGCTGACATCTTCCCGAGAGGTTGGATATGAACCTCCGGATATAAGCCAGACGGCCTTGAAATCCCTGGAGTTCCCTCAGATTGCGGGGCGGTCGCATTTCTACGATGGCCTGGACTTTGTCAGGGTCTACCTGGATGCCTTTAGTAGTAATGACAAATCCCAGGAATTTGCCACTAGATACACCCAGGACTTCGTAGGGTTCATCTTGAGTTGATGTTGGCACATTAACTCGAATACCGTCCTCAAGTCTTGAATGTGATCATCCTTGAGGCGGCTCTTGACGGCTATGTTATCCATGTAACATTCTACTGTTTTGCGTAAATGTTCATGGAATATGCCACTCATAGCCCGTTGGTATGTAGCCCCGACATTCTTTAATCCGAAGGGCATGACCGTATAGCAATATACTCCCAACGGGGTACGGAAGGCAGTGTGCTTCTCGTCTTCAGGATGCATCTTGATCTGATTGTATCCGGAGAATCCGTCCATGAAAGATATGCGTTCAAAATCGCAGGTGTTGTCGATCATGATGTCCATGATGGGAAGAGGGAACTCATCCTTGGGGCAGGCTGCATTCAGATCTCGGTAATCGATGCAGATACGTATTTTCCTATTTTTCTTCATAACTGGGACAACGTTGGCGACCCAGTCGGGATGTTGTTCTTCCCGGATGAAACCGCAGGTTATCAACTTCTTGACTTCAACTTCGATAGCGTCCATCATGTCCGGGCGGAACCGACGTTGGTGCTGCTTCATAGGCTTCGAGTCGGTCAATATATTAAGCTTATGAGTAGCCACCTTCGGGTCAAGGCCCGACATGTCCCCATAATCCCATGCAAAGATATCGACGTATTCCTTTATCAGCTGTATGATTTCTTCCCTTTCAGCTAGGGGAAGATTGTCACTGATAAATATCGGCTTTGGCGAAAGTTCACCCCCAACATCGATTTGGATAACTTCGTCTTTGGTGGAAGGTTCTCTTTGCTCGAAGCATAATTCCCACTGCGTATCCATGTGTTGAGCCCAAGAGTCATTCTCAAACGGCTCAGAATCCTGTTCATCTGCTCCTGAGGGATCTGTCACCACCATATTTACTGATAGTGTTTGTTCGAGAGCATCAGGTGAGTCGAGGGGCGACGGGCCATCCTGGGAGGAGGAAAAGATACCCTCGTCTGACATAGAAGTCGTAAGGGAGGTGGCATATCCTAACCCAAAATGGGTTTGCTGATAGCGGGGGTCGCCATGCAGCAGCGTTTGTCTGCCCCTTCCGTGGTTGAGGCCTGGCCTCCGCTTTAAGTCGTAGCCCATGTTTTGCATGATCCTTAACGCCTGCGGACTGTATCGGTGAATCTGCATTTTTCCAGTATCGTCATCAAAATAATCTTCCTGGATAGCTGGTTGATTGTGCATGCGGTCGAAGACTATTGAACGCTGGCTGCTGCAGGTAGACGGGATAATGAAGATAGAATCTTCTTGTGGCCCATATGTTGTGATGACGTTGGATGATGACGCTACTTCCCAAACATACGGACGATAGGAGTTCATGACTTCCAAGAATTTTTGTGCTATGGGTTCTACCTCATCACGGGGAGTGGATTCCTGATTCGGAATTTGAGCATTAACGTCCTGGAAAAGAGGATGTTTATTATCATCTGGAACTCCGTTCCTGGTTGCGTTTACATCGGTCGGCTGCCCGTTGCACTGAAGGTTGATGACCAAAGGTGGAGGCTTCTGGTTCAGAGTGACCGCTGGAGAATTACTTCCTCTTCCTGAGCTGGATTTGTTCAGGTGGATAGCCATAGGCTCTATGGCTTTTGGATGAGTGGTTCGTCCTTTTACTCTGATCGACAGCGGCAGTGCGGCAGAGGGTTTTCCTGGCTCCCGGTGGGATTCCTTCTCCGTCTTGTCCGATACTTCTTCCGTGTGGTCTTGAGAGTACAACACGGCGTCGAAATAGTAGGACTCTACTCCTTTAAACGGGTTTAGGTCGGCAACCTTCGTTTGTACCATTCCTTGGGGATCTACATATTTAAGGCATTGATGTAGAGTTAAAGGAACGATGTTGTGATCGTGGATCCACGGTCTTTCCAGCAAAATATTGTAGGATACCTCTGAATCGATAATGTAACATGTGGCCACCGATCTGAGGTTGCCAATCTGGATCCTTAGGCGAATCTTCCCCAACCGCTTACTTCTTCCGGCGTTGAAACCCACGATCGTAGTGGAGGTGTAAGCCAGTTCGCTGGTAGGAATCCTCAATGGTCTAAGCAGACTGTGAGGGATGATGCTAATCGACGATCCCGGATCTATATGAATCCGATCGACCTTCATGGAACCGACGTACCCAGTGTAATAGAGGGGCCTGTCATGCTTGTTATGTTTTAACAGCATGTCGTCTTGGGTGAAAGTGATATTTGGGACCACCTCCATCACACTGTGGCATTGAGGACATGCTACTGGTTCTTCGTCGGGGGACTTGAGCTGGGTCAAGCATGCCTCCGCCTGCATCAGTGCTTCACTCAGGGCTAGACGAGTATCTTGGGAGAGCCTGAGTAGCTCAAAGATGGAGAGCCTGGCTGGTGTATTAGCCAGTTGGGCCAGGATATCGAAGTTGTATGGCTTCTCAAAACCTTTGTTTGGAATGTTTTTCACAGGTTTATCAAAGCGCACTTCTCTTTGCTTCCCTTTGTCTGCCGGCGTCGGTTTTGAAGGGCTGGCCTCTGGTACGACGGGGCCTGGTCCTGAAGGTTTGGCAGTTGAAGCGTCCGCCGGTGCATCCTCCTGACTTGCTCCGCAGTCGTTGAGGTAGGCTTTCCCTGAACGGGTTGCAGCAAGTACCTCGTCTTCGTCCGATGGCGAAGAAGTTGCGACCATATGGCATGGTTTGCGCTTGGAGCTTCTTCTAGACGTAGCTTTAGTAGCTTTAGTCTCTTCCTTGAGCTCTGACACCAAATCCGGATGAACCCACATAATCTCGCCCTGCCGGGTGGTCAGGGGTACCAGGTCTTGATTTTGATCTCTAGATGGAGGGAGATTGACGATGTCCATCGTAGCTCGGGAAATGGGCGTGACACCGTTCATGACCTCTTGGGAAGGCAGATCGCCGAACCGTAGAGAGATCATGTTGGCCGTGACCGTCTTCTCGGTATTGTGCAGAGTGATGGCCTTAGCATCGATCAACCCCTGGATCTTCCTCTTCAGTATGTAACACGCCTTTGTTGGGTGGTGTATGTATTTTTGGAAGATGTAGTATATGGGGTCGTCAGTACTGTCGACTTCTTGGGGCCGCCTTAGCTCCGGAAGGGTGATCTTGCCGCTTTTGACGAGACACTCGAATATACTAGGAATATCATCGTCGTCGAAAGAGTAGACTTCGACGGGCCTGGAAGTCCCGGGCTTCGTCTGCGTGGTTGTTGCCGTCTTTTGTCTGGATGTATTGACCGTCAGAGCTTCTTTTCCCTTGGAGCTGCGAGGATGGTCGCTGCTGGGAGATGACCTTTTGCCTCTATCAGAGACGGAGATCATGATGCCATTGTCGCGTGCCTTGCGACTGTTGTCTTTGGTGGCCACTGCCGAGACGACGAACGAAGGCCACTCATGGAACTGATATGGTCCTGTAAACACCGAGACTATGGGAAGGAGGTTCTTCCTGCAAATGTCTACTAACGCCGAGTCTGAAACTCCTGGAGGCATTTGTAAGGTGGCCTGACGAAAACGTTCGACGAAGGTGCGAACGTCCTCATTTTTTCTTTGCTTGACTTCGATGAGAGAGGACATAGACATGTCCATTCCACCCTCGTAGAATCACGTGAAGAATAAAGCTTTGAAGTCTTCGAAGGAAGTAATGCAGTTGTCCGCCAAGCTACGGTACCACTGATAGGCTACTCCTGAGAGGCAGCCTTTGAACACCCGAGTGAGGAGGGCGTCGTTCCCTTGTAGCAACACCGTCATCATACTGAAATAGTTCATGTATTGACTTGGTGATGTTTTTCCTTCGAACAGAGCCATAGTCTGAGGTTTGTACTTCGAAGGAAAAGAAACTTCTTCCTAGATAGCTGGGTAAGGCTGGTTGATTCCCAGTTTCTTGAGCTGATCTTTGTGCTTCAAGGCGTCAAACTGGGCTTTCAACTTCCGTACTGCCTGTATCGGATTTTCAGTTAGAAGCGGGGCTACGGTGTAGTGCGGAGTTGGATGTATCATGACTCCAACGGGAGGTAATATATTTACCGAGTGAGGAAGCGGAGGAACTGCTGACTCTTGATCTAGAGCAGGCTCTTGGCTTGGGTTGGATGGTGGCAAGTCCACCCCCACACATATCTGAGTTGGCAGGACCGACGCTTGAGCCATGGCAGTTGCGTGCTGAGTTAGCATCATCTGGTGCATGTTCTCCATTAGGGATTGTATTTGTTTCAGAGACGTCTCCAGTATAGTGATGCATTGTTCTGCGTTTCCTGACGGTGAAGCTTCCTCGCGTTCGTCATTAATGGCGTAAACTCCCATTTCCCTGGGCGTCCTCGAAGGATAAGTATAGGTCGCTACAGAAGTCGACTCTATACTCTCAGCATCTGATCTGGGAGATTGGCGACCCCCAGCGTCGGAATCAGACGAGTACGAAGCTGGTTGCTGTGACCTTGCACGGGTGTTTTGGAACACCCCAGCTTCAGTGTTCCTGAGGAGGTCTTCGAATCTTCTTCGGCTCGGAGGCCCTGAGGGATGACGTCTTGAGCTCGACCCTCCTCTAGGTATGTGTGAAGCCATGTTCACGGACGCATACGCGGGCTCTTCTTCCGGAAAAGACTGAGAGTAGCTCAATCGGTCAAAAACTGACCGTTTTGCTTTAGAACAGCAGCAGTCAATCACAATTTTATGACTATTACAACATTGCTCGCTAGGGGGCATAATAGACATGTTGGAAGGCCCCCTCTCCTTACGCTTCTGGATTAGGTATTTGCGCAGGTCAGGAGGAGTAGCAAACTGAGCTTGCTTTACGTCGTGGGACTTCGCCTGGCATAATTTGGAGATTTGCTCAGAGTGGCGTAAGGCTGGAGAGGTCCTCAGTCGGCCGTCGGCTTCTCGCGTAATCCGGAGGTAGGCAGATTGCTCCTTCGCCGGCGTAACGGCCGAGAAGTCGAGTATTCTGTTGCTTGCTTCCCCTCGCGGAAATTACGGCGCTCATCTGGTTCCTCGTAGAGGTCAGATGTTGTCTTGTGCCTGGAGCATGATTTGTACTTCGGACCTGGCGCTGAGGCATTACCAGAAGTTTGGTCTGTACCGCGCGTAGCAGGAGACTGGTTTCTACGCGTAGAGAACAGTGGATACTTCTGGGTTAGCGTTAAGGCTTTGCCCGAAGTTTTGTCTGTACCGCGCGTAGAGGGAGACTGGTTCCTACGTGTAGAGCGCAGTGAATACTTCTGGGTCAGCGCTGAGGCTTTGTCCGAAGTTTCGTCTGTACCGCGCGTAGTGGGAGACTAAGTTTTACGTACAGGGCACGAAGGGAGCAGTGCTACAACCTCATTGGTCGGAGAGGTCGGATAGATCGGAGAGTCCACAGGAACGGTAGAGGATGTCTTGGGCATCCAGACCTTGCGCAGCTTCCTGTTGTCTTGGACGGAGAGAGAGTGAGAGCTACTCCCGGTTCGAAGCATGTCTTCGTAGGCAGACTGGTCGAAATAGATGACCAGTGTCTTCTTCACGGTTCCTATAGATACCATATCGTATTGAGCAATTGCTTCCTCGTCAGAAGAAAAAGATGTCCCCAGCAAAGTCGCCATCTTGTTTGTGGTATTAAACAAAAGAATGAAGATGTATTCAATATGGGGTTTATACAGAACCCGCCTTCTTTGATTTACAAACAAACTTGTACAATTTGATCCTATACGAGGATATAGGAGTACAATTTATTTAATCTGGATAAATATTGCTATAGGTGTCTGATCTGCAGTCGATCACTGTAGCCCTTGGACCACACTATGTTGAAGAAGTGCCGTAGAAGACAGGAAGCAGCTTCGAAGGTTGCAGGAGAGGGTGGATGCACGATGCCAAAGTCGTCGATCCCTACTCTTTACCTGAGCTCCGGGTGCTCTCTCTCTCTCTCTCTCTCTCTCTCTCGGGTTCGATCTTCCAATTTTTGTCGACCTGGTTCGATCTTCAAGTTTCAAGTTTTTCGACCCCGTTCCTCATTGATAGAGGTCTCTATTTATAGAGTTTTAGTGACCGTGACCACTCCGTCGGTGTAACAACCGAGGAGTGAAAAGTACAGTACCCTTTTACAGAACGATTAAAGTAACCAATGCCTGCGTATAGATAATCTTTTGAATGAGCGTGTGATGCGGGTCCAACTAAGGGATACAACGCGTATAATTGCTAAGAAGATCACGGCGTAAAAGCCACGTAGGTAGGTATCCATTGTGTAGAAGAGGTTGGCATAGAAGCCAAATATCTGTCACCATGGCATAGAAGCCAAATAGTTATCAAACCGGCATAGAAGCCGAACAGGCGTAGAAGCCGAGTGGTCGTAGGGGCCGAACAGGCATAGAAGTCGAGTGGTCGTAGAGGCCGAACAGGCATAGAAGCCAAAGGGGCACAGAGGTCGAGCAGGCGTAGAAGCCGAAGGGGCACAGAGGCCGAGCAGGCGTAGAAGCCGAATAAGCACAAATGCTGGATGGGACGTCTTAGCCGGAATTATGGCTTGTGAAGATATAATCAAATCTCTTGTATTAAATGCCAAGATTTGCCACCATCCTGTGCATTAAATGTGGAGGCGTGTTCTTTGACGGTCTGCAACCCTTTATGCGTATCAGTCGCAAAGACGTGCCTCGAGAAACTGTCACCGCTCTGTGCATTAGGCAAAGAGACGTGCCTCGAACCCCGTACGGAGTACAGCTTTTAGCGTAGCAGGCAGTTTATCTACTGTAAAACGTAAATAGCTCACATTTTGCCTGTATAAAACAAGGCAGCGTATCCCTTTGTGCTTGAAGAAGCAGTTTACGCGAAGGGGATGGCGGTATTTGACAGCCTGGATGGAAGTGCAGTGCCATCATTATAGCCGTCGCTTGGGTAGTCGAGCCGTATCCCTTTGCCAGAAGTCCAGACGTCAGGTTCATTTAAAGGCTCTGACAGGTTCATTGCAGGATCTGACAGGTTCACTTCGGGGAATACGAAGCGTCTCTTGTACACCTCAATGCTGCGTATGAAAGGGGAGGAGTTTTACGCCCTGGAGGCGATGAAGCACCATGTTTTATGCTGAAGCGGCTTGGACATACTGCCTTACGCGGATGGTCCTTTGAGCTTTTATGTTTCACGCTCTGTTCTAGCAGAAAGGGCTCTGTTGCACGCTTGATGGCTCTTAAGGCCTCTGCCTATGCTGTTCTGCACCGATATGCCGCGTATAGTCATCCGGCGTATTTTTCATGCTTCTACAGAGATTCCACCATGGCCTCTCTCACGAGCTTCAGAGGTACACCACTACCCAGGCGAGGATCTCTTATGAAGAGGTCCTATCGGAGGCGAGGATCTAGGAGGCTATAGGCGGAGGAGCGAGACGTTCCAGTGCGAACGTACCAGCCAGAGCCCAGCAAGGAACAGGAGGACCGATCCGCCGTCCAGGAGCGCAGGCACAGCAGAGGACAGTGCCGTACCAGCAGAAGAAGCTTCCGACCTGTCACTTCTGTGGCAAGAGGGGACACATCATCAAAGACTGCCGAAAGAAGCTCAGGCTCTGCATGGTCTGGGGAGCCAGCCAGCACCTTGTTAGAGACTGCCCCCAGCGCAGAGATGGAGCACCCCAGACTGGGCAGAGGCCAGCAGCACCACCTTTGAGGATCCTACCCCCAGCAGGAGGCCAGCGTCCACCAGCTACCGAAGGACAGCAGAGAGGACCACCCTTAGTTCCATAGGAGGCACACTTCAACCAGTCCCGACAGCAGGCAGGAGGGCAGAGGCGCGGGCAAGCCTTTGCTTTAGCATCTATCAAGGAGGAACCAGAGAGAGAGGCTATCACAGGTACAATTCTAGTTGCATCATTACCTGTGACTGCACTGTTTGATTCTGGAGCTACACTGTCATTTATATCTAGTAGCTTCGTAGCAATGCATAGAGTAGCAACTTCCCCTTTACCTAAGAGCTGGAGAATACTTACCGGAGGAGGCATCGTACCGGTTACCAGCACCATTAGAACGTGTTCGGTAGTAGTTTGTGGTAGGAAGATGAGAGCGTGATTGTTGGTACTCCCAATGCCAGCTTTTGACGTTGTTCTGGACATGGACTGGTTAAGCCAGTACAATGCCGTACTAGATTGCCGGAAGGGTAGCGTTACTTTTAGACTGCCAGGACACCCAGAGTTCGAATTCATGCGAGGCACCATTGAGCGAGGAGTAGGACACGCAGCTGGAGCTTACATGGCGATGGAGACGGCACCCCCAGAAATCATTGCAGAGTTCGAGGATGTTTTCCCAGAGGAGTTGTCAGGCCTACCGCCTGATAGAGAGGTGGAGTTCACCATTGAGCTAATACCTGGAGCAGCACCGGTATTATCAAATGTGTACCGATTGGCGAAGAAGGAGCTTGACGAGCTGAAGCTACAGCTAGAGGAGTTGCAGATCAAGGGATTCGTTCGTCCTAGTGCATCACCCTGGGGAGCACCAGTATTGTTTGTATCGAAGAAGGACGGGACGTTCCGGATGTGCATTGATTACAGAGCCCTTAATGCTCTGACTATCAAGAACAAGTACCCTCTACCGCGAATTGACGATCTGTTCGTCCAGCTGACAGGAGCAGTGGTGTTCACAAAGATCGACTTGAGATCGAGCTACCATCAGGTGAAGGTACGAAGGGAGGACATTCCAAAGACAGCATTTAGGACTCGTTATGGTCACTACGAGTTCTTAGTGATGCCTTTTGGATTGACAAATGCGCCTGCTGTGTTTATGAACCTGATGAACTGAGTCTTCCATGAGTATCTGGACCAGTTCGTGGTAGTCTTCATCGACGACATCTTGGTGTATTCGAAGAGCCATGAGGAGCACGGGAAGCACTTGAGGCTAGTGCTAGAGACGCTGAGACGAGAGAGGCTTTATGCCAAGCTGAGCAAGTACGAGTTTTTTCTAGATCGTGTCGCATTTCTTGGACACGTTATCTCGGGAGATAGTATTTCAGTAGATCCCGCAAAGATTTCGTCAGTAAAGACGTGGCCGACCCCTACCAACGTATCGGAGGTGAGGAGTTTCCTAGGACTTGCCAGATATTACTGGAGGTTCGTAGAGAACTTCGCAAGGATCGCAAAGCCGATGACCCGCTTGACCTGCAAGGATTAGGAGTTCACCTGGACAGAGGAGTGTCAGACGACATTCGGCGAGCAGAAGAAGCGTCTGACTACAGCACCTATCTTGACCATACCTTCTGGACCCGGTGGATTCGTGATCTATAGCGATGCATCCAAGAAAGGATTAGGATGCGTCTTGATGTAGCATGGGAAGGTTGTGGCCTATGCCTCTAGGCAGTTGAGGACCCATGAGAAGAACTATCCTACCCACGACTTGGAGCTTGCCGCAGTGATCTTTGCTTTGAAGCTTTGGAGGCACTACCTGTACGGAGAGCGCGTGGAGATATTCACCGATCATAAGAGCCTGAAATACGTCTACACATAGAAGAACCTGAACTAGAGGCAAAGACGTTGGCTCAAAGTGATGGCGGACTTCGAGATTGAGCTGCAGTACCATCCAGGAAAGGCTAATGTGGTTGCCGATGCTTTAAGCAGGAAGCCCATAGCATTTTTCCTGACTATCCAACAACATCTGTTGAGAGATCTAGAACAGTTGGGTATCAAAGTCATTATGCCTGGAGTAGACGGCCAGATATCGAGTTTCCAGGTACAATCGACATTGGTGGAGAGAATCAAGGCTGCTTTGCCGACGGACGCCAGTTTTAGAGGCTTCGACAGAGGACAAAGGCTGGAATATAGACGGAACTGCGTATACACGAGGACGGGACTTTGAGATGTGGAGATCGTCTCTATGTTCTGAATAGAGAGCTATGCCAGAAGCTGATGAAGGAGGCACACAGTTCGACCTATTCTATACATCCAGGAGGCACGAAGATATACCGAGACCTGAGGCAGTACTACTGGTGGCATGGGATGAAGAGGGAGATAGCCCGCTTTGTGGCTAAGTGTTTGGTGTGTCAGCAAGTCAAGGCTGAGCATCAGAGGTCTGCCGAATTACTTCAACCGCTCCCGATACCGGAGTGGAAATGGGAGCACATCACCATGGACTTCATCACGGGTTTCCCGAGGAGTCCTAGTGGTCGCAATGCGGTATGGGTAATTGTAGATAGACTCACCAAGTCTGCCCACTTTTTACCCTTCAGGGTTGGGCAATCTACGGAAGTCTTGGCAGACATGTACATGAGGAAGATTGTACGATTGTATGGAGTGCCAGTCAGTATCGTGTCTGACCGGGATACGAGGTTCACATCGTACTTTTGGAGGAGTATACAAGAGAGTCTTGGTACCCGCCTTAAGTTCAGTACTTCATACCACCCGCAAACAGATGGACAGTCCGAGCGCACCATTCAGACGCTGGAGGACATGTTGAGGGCATGCATGCTTGACTTCAGCGGTTCGTAGGAGGACCACTTACACTTGGTTGAATTTTCCTACAATAATAGCTATCAGGCGAGCATTCAGATGGCTCCCTATGAGGCATTGTATGGTAGGAAGTGTCGATCCCCAGTATGTTGGAGCGATATAGGTGAGAGGCAGATTCTAGGGCCAGAGCTGATCATCCATACAGTGGAGAAGGTGAAGAAGATCCAAGGGCATCTACGAGCAGCACAGGACAGACAGAAGCATTGGGCTAATGTGCATCGTCGACCCCTAGAGTTCCAGGTGGGAGAACATGTGTTCCTAAAGATTTTACCTACCAGAGGAACCATCAGATTTGAAGGCAGAGGGAAGCTGAGTCCGAGGTACATCGGACCCTTCGATGTGCTAGAGCGCGTCGAAGAAGTTGCTTACAGATTGGCCTTACCGCAGACACTGGAAGGAGTTCACGACGTCTTCCATGTATCTCAGCTGAGGAGGTACATACCGGATCCGAGTCATGTGCTTGACCACTCGGAGATCACCGTTGGTCCAAGTTTGTCATACTAGGAGGAGCCGGTAGAGATCCTAGACCGAAGCGAGAAGGTACTGCGAGGCCAGACTATCCCTCTAGTTCGTCTCGCATGGAGGCATCACGCACCAGGTGAATCAACCTGGGAACGAGAGGACGATATTCGGTAACGCTTTTCCCATCTCTTCGAAGGCCTAGGTATATGATAGTATTTATTTCATTCAAATGTTTTTCTATATGTCTGTTTTAATTTCGAGGATGAAATGCTCTAAGGAGGGTATGTTGTAAACCCACTCGACCAGAAATTAGGGTTAATTAACTTAAATAGCCTAATTAGGGTTAACTTGATATAATTAAGATTTATTATATAGTATTATAATACCTGTGCAATGATTTGTTATTTTAGGATACTACCCTAGCTGTTGCCCTGAAACAATTTCTACGTACCTGGCCTAGACATAATAACCTATCATATTGAACCTAGAACAAACCCCGAATACTAATTTTCGTGCCTGATTTTAGTCGCACAAAAGTCGTTACAAACGTCCGTACGCAATTTAAATAAATTGCGTAATTACGTTCGTTGTTCGTTCCAATTAAAATTGAGACCCCATCTCGATCCGAATTGATCAACCCAGATCATGACATTATTGTACACTGAGCCTACCACACTAATGACCCTTGTCCAACCCAATTTAGACCCCCGGTTCTCGTTAAATTAAATTAGAGACACCCGGTGCATTAATTGTGAATTAATTAACGTGGTGACCTAACCTCAATTAAATTAGACCCAACTCCAACCCAAACCCACACCCACACCCACAAGCCTTATACAAAATACCATACACCATCCTAGCCCAATGAAGAACACCAAACATGGTGTTTGTTTACATCAAATCCCCAATTTCAAAAATTGTGCAAATACAAAATTGTTCAGGGGCCTTTTTGTAAAATTTCAATGAGGTGTCCCCCTCCCTCATTGGCCCAAACCTCATGGAGAAAAGAATGTCATTCCCTAAACTGTATCCATTCATTTTCTCCCCATTCCAAGTGTACTTGCACCCCTTTATGAAAGGCACATCATGGCCCTTCATTCAAAATGCTACATTTCTAGCCCTCCCCACATCATGATGGATATCCCCAACTCCCCAAAAACTATGTCCAGCCGGCCCTAATCCTTAGGCAGACCCCCCACTCTCTCGCCTACTTATACACCTAGTTACATCACATATTTGCACAGAACCCAAGGAAACCCTACGCAAACCCTATTTTTAGTTTAAACCCTTCACTACACAGCCTACCCCTACCCGACCACCCGCCGCCTCCTCCCGGCCAGCCACCACGTCCGGCGACCCCCACACCGACCCAGACCCCTTCGTCGACCTCCCCCCTACCTACCACCACCGCCCCCGATCACGGCTCTGCCCATAGCCGCCTCCCTCCCCGTCGTCCTCAACCCGAGCCACTCCTCCCCGCACTCACAGCCGACCACCCGACCAGCTGTAGCTCCGCCACCTTAGCTCCGCCGGCCACCCAACTCAGCCGAGTTCCTCCCCAGACGACCACCATCCTCCCCGTCAACTCCCAGCCCCGGTCAACGCCGGAACAGATCGCCATCGATCCCGCAGCGTCGACATCTTCCAGACCGTGCTATAGCAGCCGACGCCTCCCGAGCTTCGCCGGAGCTCCGTCCGGCCACCCCCGTCGTCGACGGCCCGCCACCGGGACCCCCTCGACCCGAGCGTCGATCTGGTACATTATTTTATGTATTATTATCATTATTTTTATATGTATTTCTATGTGCAAATGTTCTATACACTCGTATTAGTTTAGTTTAAGTATTTTTATACGTATTTAGTATATTAAATAGTATATTCTGTATTTGTCAGTATTTATATATAAATACTCCTGTATAAATACTGTATATATATATATATATATATATATATATATATATATATATATATATATATATATATATTGTCTTTAGTATTATATATACTAGGAATATATAAATGTATTTTGTATACGTATATTAATAAAATACCTATTAAGCATATATGTATGTATTTATATATGTATTTCAGTATTTCTTTATATTTATATATAATAATGTATATACTATATTACTGTATATAATGTATATTTATATATAATATAAATATATAAGTTCGTATATGTATATTTGTGTATATACTTAGTGTATATAAATGCTTATTTATTTTTATACCTAATAGGTATATGTACTTATATATATATATATATATATATATATATATATATATATATATATATAAATGTATATATATATTTCAAATACGTTTTTTGTATTATTATATTTCATAATAATTATATATAAGTATGGATAGTGTATATTTATGTACATTTGAAATATTGTATAGTTAATATACATGGTATATATATAGTCTGTATTATTCTATATTATATGCTATTTATTGGTATAATTATTTTAGTTTGCAAATATAAGTATATATGTGTATTTGTGTAAATAAATATATATGTATACACCTTATGTACTTAGTATATTAGTGTAATGTATATATGTATATGTATACATATATATTAATTATGTATTTAATATATTTATAAAAGGTATATTAGTATGTATATGAAATTATATATATATAAATATGTGTGTATATTTACTTATGTACAAACTATTATCTAAATATATGTTTATGTGTAAATATATGAATTTATGATTATTACCAATTATGTACATATATTTAATATGTGTATTATTGGAGTATTACTAAATAATACATAAGTACTATTTCCTTGTACTATTAAACCTATATATTATCTGAATATATTTATTTATGTTTAAGTGTATTTAAATATATATATTTGATATAGCTATATATATATATATATATATATATATATATATATATATATATATATATATATATATATATACAGTCTAGACCCTGTGTCAGCTGTAGATACAAGCAGTGTGTCTTAGTCGTGCTATTGTAGCGACTAATATTGTCACTACTATATCATATATAGGACTGCTGGACAGTACCGCCGAGGCATCAGGAGCAGGACTTTGGATTTCGCAGCTACCCGGGACAGGCAAGTATACCTTGCTGATTTACTGCTTAAAATTAAATGATAAATGTTGCAAATATGCATAAAACTGTGCGCGTCCATGATTGACTCGGGTGCAGTCGACAATGCGTCGATGAGTAGTGTACTAGACCTAGTTGCTAGCTGACTCACCTTCGACGGTGAGGATATTCTGATATTCTCCTAGACCGTGACACTTATACGTATCAGGATGGTACATTCATATTGGGATGCGGGTCCGCATACCCGATTCGCTATCGGTACGTACGACATGCATCACGGACTAGCCTATATTCTAGAGTAGTATAGTTAGATGAAACTTGGCATATAGATACGGTACACTCACGTCGTGTATTCGACTTGCGTATCTACATTGGGTGGGAAGGACAACTGATAAACATATGGGATACACCTATCGGACTCCGTGGTATCCAGAGGAGCCACAGACCCGATGACCTCCTTTATTCAGACACCGCGCTCTTCGGAGTGTTACGGACATATATACATTGCAGATACCATGTCCCTTAGAGTGTTGGACGTTATATATATATAAATACCTCATTCTTCGGAATGATGGACGATGTAGATACCACACTCTAGAGGACGTTATGTCTACACCAACCTATACGTTTTGAGGTTGTCCTTACATTGCATTCACTTAGATGGTTAGCACACCCTCTTTACTTTTATTCAGTACTATATCTGGTATGCATTTTGTATCTTATTACGTCCCTCTGAGGACCTGGTTATCTTCCAGATCTGGACGAGACCAATTATCCCACAGTGTATGGGCCAGGTGTGGAGACGAGGTTTACTCTTGACGAGGAGCTAGAGGTCCTTCCATCGGAGTACCCCTGATCATATTGGTAGGCCTTCCGTCTATGACTGGAGCTCCTTACCTAGTTAGCAGTTGTTTCAGTCACTCTTATTATCAGTACTCTTATTTCAGACTATCAGTACTTTATCTCCAATATTTGTAGTGGGTTTATTCCCACCGGACATATTTCAGTTGTACTATGTCATTCGACTATGTTCTTATATTCCAGTCTTTTATTTCAGTATTTTACTTGTTGTCTGTGGATGATATTAGACACTGCCTGTTGTTGATATAAGACTTGTTAATTTAGGACAGCATACCACGCTTCGCCAGGATCCATTAAATTGGGATATCCTATGAGACGTGTCAGCTGGCCAATGCCACGTGGCCTGGTTCCATATATTTTGGGACTGGGGCATGACAGGGATGAATGAAATAAGAGCACTCTCTCTCCTCCTCTATGGGCCGGCCATGAAACCCCCTTCCCAAGTAATGTAAAATATCATAAATACCCCTTGGGGCCTCTCATGAAGAAATTAATTAGGGAGAAAAGGTTCTAGTCTAATGGTTTCACTAATTAATTCAGCCTCCTAATCCATGGGCCTAATTTAATGGGCTCAATCTAAACTAATCTAAAATGTTGGTTCATGCATTCTAATAAATAGGTTAACAAGTCTAAAATAAATCTATAACTATCAAACAATAATTAATACAATAATTAAATAATCCTGCATGCAAAAATATTAAAATATAAATAATCCTAAAATTAAATTATCCATGTCAATTACCAAACTTCCCCTGAATGAAAATATGAGGGTGACAATCCTACCCACCTTAGAAAATTTTCTTCCTCGAAATTAAGGAAGAAAATAACTACCAAAAGCAAACAATACAAAGCAAGAAAGAATTATACCTCACGGCTCGAACAGATATGGATATCGCTCGCACATCTCGGTCTCTCACTCCTAGGTACTCTCTCCTGGCGAGTGATGCCTCTATATGACGCACACCAAAGAAATCGTCTGGTTTCTCAGCACCTTCTCTCTCCGATCCAGAATCTCCACTAGCTGCTCTTGATAGCTAAGAGTAAGGTCCACCTCTATCTCCGAGTGATCCAACACATAACTGGGATCTGCCACGTACTGTCTCAACTGTGACACATGAAACACGTTGTGCACTTTCTCCAGTGCAGGTAGTAAGTCTAGTCTGTAAGCGACTGCACCAACCCTTTCAAGAATATTGAAAGGTCTGATGAATCGCGGACTAAGCTTGCCGCCTCCACCGAAATGAATCATGCCATGTGTCAGAGAAATCCTCAAGAAAACTAGACCACCAACCTAGCATGAAATACAGCCTTAGCACTCTAACAAACAACAATCAAACACAAGCAAGACAAAACTAAAGCTATACATGAAACTCAAAGGGTCTCCGGTGGCTATCGGCCCAATGTCGCTGCCTTTCCTGCACCACTCGAAGTTTGTCCCTGATAAGCTTCACCTTCTCTGCTGCATCCACTACCATCTCTGGTCCCAATAAAGCTCTATCACCAACATCATCCCAGGACAACGGAGTGTGGTATCTCCATCCATACAATGCCTCGAATGGTGACATCTCGATGCGGGCTTGGTAGTTGTTGTTGTATAAAAACTCTACCAAATAAAGGTTATCCTCCCAAGAACCTCTAAGATCCAAAACACAGGTGCGTAGCATATCCTCGAGATTCTGAATAGTCTTCTCTGACTGTCCGTCCGTTTGAGGGTGATAAGCGGTACAGAACTTGAGCTGAGTGCCCAAGCTAGCCTGCAAACTCCTCCAGAAATGGGACATGAAGCGACTATCCCGGTCTGAGACTATGCTTACTAGAATACCGTACAATCTGACAATTTGGAGCACATACATATCTGCCAGCTTCTCTGTAGATATACCCACTTTAAATGGCAGAAAGTGGGCTAATTTGGTCAACCTATCCATGATGACCCAAATCGTATCTTTCCCTCCTGGAGAACGCGAGAGTTTCGATACAAAATCCATGGTCACATGTTCCCATTGCTACTCTGGAATGGGTAAAGGCTGAAGCAATCCTCCTAGCCTCTGTCTCTCTGCCATGACCTGCTGGCAAACTAAACATCTAGACACGAAGCTAGCTACCTTCTGCTTCATGCCATGCCACCATACATGCTCCCTCATGTCTCTATACATCTTATTGGCACCAGGATGCATAGAATATTGGAAACGAGTACCTCCTGCTAAATCTTCTTGTGCAATACTCCTCTCGGTACACATAAACTGGTACCGTGTCGCAATGATCCATCATCTGCGATGATGAAGTCCTCTGCCAGCCCCAATTGAACCTGTGCTCTGATGCTCCTTAAAGACTCATCCTCATACTGTCCAGCTTTGACATGGTCCATCAGCTCCGACTATACCTGAAGTCCCCACATCTATGCTGCAACTCCAGGAACTAGTACCTCAACGCCCAAACTGTCAAGATATGCCAATAAATATATGTCTCTAGTCAAGCACATAGCCACGGGATACCTGCTCAAAGCATCCGTGACTACGTTGGCCTTCCCTGGATGGTACTGTAAAGATATGTCAAAGTCTTTCATCAGGTCTAACCATCACCGCTACCTCATGTTGAGCTCTTTTTGTGTAAACACATACTTCAAGCTCTTATAGTCTGTAAAGATCTCTACTCTCTCTCCATATAGATAGTGTTTCCACAATTTGAGAGCAAAGATAACCGCTGCCAACTTTAAATCATGGGTAGGGTAGTTCTTCTCATGCAGGCGTAATTGTCTGGAAGCATAGGCAATCACCTTCCCTTGCTGCTGTAACACACAACCCAAACCCTTCCCTGATACATTACTGTAAATGGAAAATCCTCCTCTTCCTGATGGTAGTGTCAAGATGAAAGTTATAGTCAATCTCCTCTTCAGCTCCTCAAACACTGATTGACAATCCTCAGTCCAGAAGAATTCCACGTCCTTCCTGGTCAGCCTAGTCATCGGCTCTGCAAGCCTGGAAAAGTCCTGAACAAACCTCCGGTAGTAGTCCACCAATCAAAGAAAGCTCCTGATCTCTGCTACTAAACTCGGGGTAGACCATAATTCAACTGCTGAGATCTTCTTCGGGTCCACCGAGATTATATCTCTGGTAATAACATGTCCAAGGAATTTAACCTTATCAAGGAAGAATTTGTACTTCGATAACTTGCCATACAGCTTCTCCTTCCTGAGGGTCTCTAGAATAATCATCAAGTACTGCTCATGCTCCTTTGGGGTCTTCGAATATATCAGAATATCATCAATAAAGACTATAACAAATTGGTCCATATACTGATGAAATACCTTGTTCATCAGGTTCATGAACACTGTCGGGGCGTTGGTCAACCCAAACGGCATCACCAAGAACTCAAACTTCCCATAGCGAGTCCTGAAAGCTATCTTCGGGATGTCTTCCCTCTTCACTTTCACCTGGTGGTACCCTGACCTCAAGACTATCTTGTAGAGTACCTTCGCTCCGCTCAACTGGTTAAACAAGTCATCAATCCGCGGTAACGAATATTTGTTCTTGATAGTGAGGTTATTAAGTGCCCTGTAGTCGATATATATACGTACTGACCCATCCTTCTTCGGTACAAAAAGTACTGGAGCACCCCTTAGTGATGAACTGGAATGGATAAAGCCTTTGTCTTACAACTTATCCACCAGCTTCTTCAACTCCGGCAGTTCACTGTTGTTTACTCTATAGACGTGCTGAGAGATCGACTCTGTGCCTGGCACTAAATCTATAGAGAATTCCATATCCCTGTCCGATGGCAACCCCGGCAACTCCTTTGGAAAGACATCCAAGAACTCTGCAATCAACGAATGTGGCGGCTCCTGCTCTTCTACTAAAAAAACTCTATAAAAATTGCCTTTGCTCTGCTCTACTCCTCGGAAGAACTCGAACTTCGGCTCTCCTAGCATCGAAAATAAAACCCTGCCTCTACGACAATCGATACTAGCATGATATCTACTCAACCAATCTATCTCGTGTACTATATCGTAACTCGGAAGTGGCATTACAAGTAAACATATGCTCAGCTCATGGCCTCCCAAATAAACTCTTTGGTTCTTACAAACATCACTGACCAGGATGATGCCACCACCGGTCGTGATCTTGCAAGTCTGCGCCAACGGTTCAGACTCAAGACGATGCCTCAAAGCAAAAAATATAGATACAAATCTATGAGAAGCACCAGAATCGAACAAAACATGAACTGGAAAGGAATTAAGATAAACTTAACCTGAGATGACATCGCCAATCGGCTCCTCCTCCTCGATAGTCAAGGCAAAAGCTCGCCCATGTCGCTGTGCTCATCTCTGCTACTGATGCTGGGCAAACTGCTGCTACTGCAGAGGAAGAGGTCCTCTCTGTTGGCCCGTTGGTGGTCTAACGGGTGCCCTCTGTACATGTCTTCCACCCTGAGATAGACAAGTTGGGACTTTAGGACAAGCCCACAACTGATGATCTCCCGATCCACAGAATAAGCATTGGCCTAGCCTCATCCTGCATGCGTCTCATCTGTGTCCTTGCTTCTTACAAAAAGTGCAAGAAACTGCTGCCCTCTAGATCTGATGCATCTGCTAAGCCGACGCTCTAGGTGGCCCGTAATACTGCTGCCTCTGGTGCTGGTAAGGCCTCTAGTGTTGCTGCTGAAAGTGAGGCCTCTTTGCTAGACCCGTATTGTTGCTGGATCCTCTGGTTTCTCTCGACCTCTTTGAGGCAAGCTCTCAGTCATCCTCTGCTCTTTGCGCCTGTCTGAGTATCTCCTCGAAGGTGGCAGTAGAATCTCTGTTGATGTGGGGTTTGACCTCCCAGTTCAGGCCCTTCCTGAACTTCCTTGCTCTGTCTCTAGGGTTCTGACCCTCTATGAAGCGACCTAGACGACAATACTCCGTTGCATACTCATCCACTGACATACCTCCCTGGACGAGGTATTGGAACTGACTCTACAAAGATGTAAGAGGCACGTTTGGAAAAAACTTCTCCTTGAAAAGCTCTTTGAAGGCTTTCCAAGAGAGTCCTGGTACTGAAATCATCGGGTCTGTCCGGAACTATGTCAATGCAATATCGAACATCATACAACCCGCTGTCTCTATCTGCAGCACCTCTGTAATCTGCGACAGCCGCAGGTTTCGCTTGATGTCCTCGATCCACTCATCCGCATAGATAATCTCCTCTATTCCCCTGAAGTCCTTCGGTCCCATCCTCTTAAAGTTGATGATGGTACCCGGCCTCGGCTGATGCAGAATAAACTGAGCTGGTGCCATCTGTGGCTGGACTATAGTAGCTCTCTCAACTGCTGTAAGTGGGATCTGGTGAGCAGCCCCCGCTTCTTCGGCAGGAACTCCAGGTTGAGGAGTTACTTGGAATGCTGCCAAGATATCAGTATCTTTGGTTTCGTAATCAGGAGTATAATAAGTCAATCCTCCATGCTATGTCACAGAACCTCTGACTGTCGCTACTGCGCCTCCATCATCTGCTAGAAGAGCGCAAACATCTGCGTATGATCAACTACTGGTGGTAGAGGTGGAAGATCCTCGAAAACTGTCTGCCCTCTCCTCGGTACTGGAGGTGGAGCACCTCAGAAAGCTGCTGCCGATACGCCCACCTGGACCGGTGAAGCTGACCTCCTGAATGTAGGTGTTGGACCATCGTCTGAGGGTACTGCCCTCAAGGGTGATGAAGTGACTGATCATGCTGTAGCGACACCTGATCGCT